>JAUMJK010000645.1:0-266242 GCA_033558105.1 Coccyzus lansbergi | reverse complement strand
GGCCGCGACCGCCGCCGCCTCGCCATAAAAGGAAACTTTCGGAGCGCGCGCTCCTGGTTGGCCGCCCGCCGCCCCTCCCCCGCCTCGCGCCGCCCCGCCCCGCCCGGCGCGCGCGGCAGCGCCCCCCCCCAACCCCCTCCCCTCAGCGCCCTGCAAAGAGGGGAAAATGGAGGGGGGGGGGGTACACACCCCCATACAGCCCTGCTGGGAGGCCTCCCGACCGCCTCCTCCCCCCTACCCCCTCTCTTGGGATCGCCCCGCGGGGGAGAGCTCAGAGACCCTCACACAAAGCCCCTCGCTTGGGGGGGTTGGGGATTGTTCGCCCCTGGGCTGGGCAGGAGAGCCCCCGACAGGGAAAGGGGGCGACCCTGGGACAGCGAGGTGTGGGATCCCATGGAGGAGCTCCTGCCTGCAGTGCTGCCTGGCTGGGGAGGGGGCACGGGGCACACCAGGAACCCTGAGGGTCCCAAAGACCCTTGCCTGCATCCCTGGAGATGGAGCACACCAGGAACTCTGAGGGTCCCGAAGAGCCTTGACTGCTTCCCTGGGGATGGGGTACACTAGGAACCCTGAGGGTCCCAAAGACCTTTGCCTGCATCCCTAGGGATGGGGCACACCAGGAACCCTGGAGGGTCCCAAAGACCCTTGCCTGCATCCGTGGGGATGGGGCACACCAGGAACCCTAGTGGTCCCACGACCCCATGTCTGCACCCCTAAGCGTGGGGCACACCAGGAACCCCGGGGCTGCAGGGACCCTTGCCTGCACCCCTGGGGATGGGGTACACAGGGAACTTTGGGGGCTGCAGGGACCCTTGTTCACACACTAGGAACCCTGGGGGTCCCAAAGACCCTCGTGTGCATCCCTGGGGATGGGGCACACCAGAAGCCCAAAAGGTCCCACGACCCCATGTCTGCACCCCCAGGCACGGGGCGCACAAAGAAGCCTGGGGGTCACAGGGCCCCTCACCTGCACCCCTTGGGATGGGGCACACCAGGAGCCCTAGTGGTCCCAGGGACCTTTGCCTGTACCCCCTGGCACGGGGTGCACACCAGGAGCTCTGGAGGTCCCAAGGACCCTTGCCTGGACCCAGGGCACGAGGCACACACCATGGACCCTGGGGGGCGCGGTCGCAGTGGGATGCAGGGCCAAGTTCACTGCTGGTGTCAGCAGGCAGTGTGACATGGTTCCTGCCAGCCCACTGCCAGGCCTTTGGCCCTTGAACCCTCTCAGGAACGTCGCGGCCACCTCCAGGCACTGTTAAAGGCCGTGTCCCTGCGGTGGCAGTGATACCTGGGAGAAGGAAATGCTTCACCAGCTGTGACTCAGGCTCTGAGTCAAGTGGGGAGCCCTGGTCCCCACTCCCCATCCTGTCCTGGGCCGGCAGGGTCACTGCAGGAGCTATGATTTTGTTAAATCTGAGCAATATTTATGTCTTTCCTCTTCAATCCAAAGCTTGCAGGAGCAGGAGATGTGGCTGCTCCTGCCCGGGCGGTGTTTCTGCAATTCCTGCTTTGGCTGTTATGATCAAACACTGGTTGGGAATAAAGGTGAGGGCAGCGTCTGCGGAGCAGCAGGCAGCAGTGACAAGAGGGGTTTGCGTCTCCAGAGCGTTGTGCGAACACAGACTGATTAATCAAGTTAATTAAGCAGCCCTGTAAGTAAAGTAGCAGCAGCCACTCGCAATCTGTTGCCGGCTGGAAGCACACAGACTTGTAAGGACCTTGTGTGTTTAATCTCAGTGATTTGAAAACAGCAAAGATGGGTAAAAAAAATAAAATCTTGGGGAAAAGAAATGCTAAAAATGCCCTTTCTCCATGGGACACCCCTTGCTGAGCATTGTGGGGAGCGGGGGGCCCTGCCATCAGGGTCTTGCAGCCCACATCAATGAACTCTTTGTCACCTGGAAGCCACAGATATCACGGTGGGGGTGAGGATGTGACCTGGAGGATGGGGCTTCTTCCCCAAACCACCAGCTGCTCTTCCCGGCATGGGGTCTGGCTGAAGAGGGAACCGGGCATTATCCCTCCAGTCCTGTGCATTTCTCCCTGATGTGGGACAAAGAACAGCAGGAAGAACCCGTAAAAGCTTGCTGAGACAGAGATTTTCAGTTACTTGGGAGTGGGTGGGAGACTGGGGGAGATAGGACATCGGTGATGCTTGGAAAGACAACAGGCAGCCCTTTTCTATGGGACAGCACTCGCTTCCCCAAGAAGCATCTTGTCCAGGAGCTGGTGGAGGTGCCCCCAAACCCAGCACCACAGCTGCTCCCAGATGGGTTCTTCAGGGGGGATGGTGTGAAGAGGAGAGATGACCATGGTGATGGAGCAGAGATGCTCCAGCACACAGGAACTGCTCCCATAGGAAGCCGTCAGTAGAAGGAGATGGGGTTTCTGCAGGGCCATGCTGGAGCAGAGCTGCTTTTGCATGGTTGTTTCCCTGCCACCTCAGGTGGATCCTGCAAGCTTTCTGTACTGCAGCTTCCCTTGCAGTAAAATTGGAGTCATCGCTGTTAATTACCTACCTCACAGGGAATTAATTAAAGTTTGCGCTCCACTTTGAAAAGGCTGATTATTAATTAGAAGATCATACGTCAAATAAGGGGAGCCACAAGGCATAGGTATGGCTGCTGGCCCTTGAAGGTGTAAAGCGTGGTCCAGGAACATGCTGATAAGGGGTCTACATAAAACAGAAGTGGGGAAGAGTCCTACAGTGGCATTGAGGTGATGGGTTTGGGATGGGGAACATCAACGGGAGGCCACCATGGCTCACGGGGATTTTGGTTAGCTGGAGGAGGTGAGCACTAAAAGGTCGCTCCACTCCACTGCATCCTGGTGAGCCGGTTGGGTGGAGTGGGGCTGGGGAGCCACGGATGCAAGATAGTCCATTAGGCAGGGAAGAGAATTACCGGGCAATTAGCGTCTCTTGATTATTGGACTGAACCAGAAAGTAATCAATCCGCCAGCATCCTGTGCACAGCAACACCAGCCCTGCGTCTCCTGGCTTTTGGGGGTGGTGCGATTTGGCCTTGGTGGGGACGGCAGGATGTGGTCTGAGGCACACAGCTGGGCACCACCGCTTCCTCCCAGCCTGAAGACGCTTTGATAGCAAAGCCGCCAGCCAGTCACTGTGTTTACCACCTAGATCATGTATGGTGTGACGGATCAAGCTGGCTCCGCTGGCCGTGGCTTGGAACTCTCCTCCCATCTGCACCTGGGGTGTTGCAAGAGCAGAGAGGAGAGAAAGGGGAACCGAGCAAAGAGGTCCCCAGCCATCATGTTACCCTTGAACAGACATACCAAGCTCTTGAGTTTTGCTGTTTTGCTTCACTTCTTCCTGCTTGTCCTTGATGCTCGACTGGCCTCAGCTCTGGACAAAACTATCTGGGGGAGGATCCTTCTGGCCTTCACTGGCTGATACAGCCAGGCTTGAATTTCTGCACTTGTAGGACAACACGTGAGCTCTCCTTTCCTCTCGCTTCTTCCAGCACTTACACTAGATCAGCCCTTTGAGCATGCAGGTATAGTGTCTGCTGCACATTTAGAATCATAGAATCATAGAACAACCAGGTTGGAAGAGACCCATCTGATCATTGAGTCCAACCATTCCTATCAAACACTAAACCATGTCCCTCAGGACCTGGTTTTAGGGAGAGGAAGGTCCAAGGGGGGAAATATGCCAGCAGTTTTGGGCCCAGCTTGAACTCCCACACATCTCTTTAAGCTCCTCCGTTGCTGCCCTTGCCACGCACTCGGGCCTCCACTTTCTCCCTCTTGCTGTCATGACAATGAGAAAAAAGGTGGAAACTTCTGAAACCAGCCCAGTGGCTTTAAATCACTTTCCTGTAAAAACCACAGAGGCTTTTTGAGCACTGCCTTTTTCCCTCCCTTCCTGCTCCTTAAGGGGAAGAGGGAAAGGCACTTGCCACCTGCCCTATTAAGCAGGGACAGGAGCCATCCCAGTGCCTTCCTCTTTGTGAATTCACTCCCTGCAGCATTAGCTCCAACAGGAATTTACAGGAGGTAAAATCGAAGCAAGACTACCAGGCCCATCTTCCCCCTTGGAAATGTTTGGGGGCCTCAGTGCAGGCTTCACCTCTCCCTTCACGGGGATAAGTTCTGCATTAAAACCTGTGGCAAAACAGCCCCTGACATCTTCCTGACTCCACACATTGCATCCTCATTGAAACGAGCTGCAGACTCTCCTCTCCCCCTTTAAGCACCACTCCCTACTCTCGTACATCCCTCCCCGAAGTTCCTGCTCCTTCGTATTGATCCTCAAGCTCCCTGTGATTTATCAGTGCCTTTTGCAGAGAGACATAAGCCTTTCCCTCTGCAGTCCTCCATGCTCAAGGGACCACTCTCCCTGCTCTGCTGCATCCACATGGATGGGCTAACAGTGCACCAAGCATCTTTTCCACCCATAATAAAGGTAAATGATGATATTTTTATCACAATTGAAAACTGTATTAATTCACCGCTTTCTGTCTTTTGGCCACCAATAGTCATCTGATAGTTTTGCTGGGGCCCTGCCCAGGTAGCCGAGGACATGTGCCTGGTTTGCAGCCTGACGTCCCAGGTAACAAGACTTTGCTGGAGGGGTTGAGGCCTTGAGCTGTGTTTTTTTCCACACATGTCCCCAGCCATGCCTGTCCTCACTGCCTCCAGCCCCATCTCTGTGCTCCCTTGCCTTCCATAGCTGCCTTATTGCACAACCCCGAGCTGATCCCTGCTCCAAAATTTCCAGATCGTGATGCTGGCTCCAGGGTCTCCCACTCTTGCAGGCACTGCTGTGCTGGCAGCAGGAGATCAATGCTTCGTTCCTAGCCTTGCAGGAAGCTGACAAAGCAGCTGGGCACTTCAGCGGAGGGAACCAGCAGTGCCTGGGATGGGCACCCTCTGTCCAGCTCCATCCTGGCCCCCAGAAGTGCCCTCCATCCTCCCTAGGCTGAGCTGTCTCGGTGGGAGCAGAGCAAAGCCCTCCCTTCCCCCACCGGTTAAACGTGCTGCTGATGTTGTCTTGGTTGACCTTGACAGCAAGAGCTGGTGAGGCCCAAGCATTTAATTGTTTTCACCTCAATGCCATTGCTAGCACAGCACAATGACACAGGCACAGCCAGACACCCAGGGCAGGCTCCCAGCCTTAGCCCTCCTGGCTACCCTGGGCATCTTCAGAGTCCACTTCTTCCACGGTGATGGGACAGGTAGAAGCTGAGCCCTACGCTGGCCTCTTCCTGAGGGCAAAGAGCTTCCCAGCAATGATCGAGGGCAGTGGAGCAGTCCTGCCCCTCCACCCAAGCCCAGCTTCAGCTTTAGGGGATATTTCCTCCAGCTAAAAACAGAAGGGGAAGAGAAAAAGCTGATACTCCCTGGGCTTTCTCTGCAAGTCTCAGCCCTCTCGCTCCACTCACCCCACCCGCATTGCCTTCCGAATGCCCCTCTGCCGCGTTGCAGCCCTGGGGAGGGCATCTCTGCAAGCATTCTCCTGCAGGTTTGGTCATCTGTCCTGCCAAAAGGCTCCGACATGTCTTAGACAGTGCTGTGCTGAGCCATACAGTCTGTTTTCAACTGCTTCTTAATTACTTTGAGAACCGATTTTTCTCAGTCGCTGACAATAAAGGCAGGGAGGCAGCTGGTTGGGGGTTTCTGCTCATACACTACCTAGGAAATGAAACAGATCCTGGGCTACCCAAGCATGCTGGGAAACTCGCTTTGATGTCTGCTGGGCTAATGGCACTTTCCATCTGGGGCCTTCAAGCCTTCGGCAGAGGTGACCTATCCCACCTCGGAGAGGGAGGGAAGAATGCTCTCAGTGTGGGAAACAGAGGAGCAGAGAGTGGGGATGCCCAGTGTCCCCAGTCAGGATGGCTCTCTCACCCGTGCAAGGGGCTTAGGGGTGTAATCCCTGTTTATCTCTAGCAACAGGGAATACATTGGCCCAACATATAAATGGAATAGAGGGGTCTGAGACAACTGTGCAGAGTTGCTGTGGCTGGGACAGCACTGAGCACCTGCAGCTGGGATCCCTCATCTCTTCCATAGTCTCAGATCTGCTCCCAGGTCCTCCACCTGTGGGCACAGAGATGCTTATGGGATGGTGAGGTTTGTTCATTCCTAGAAGGAGGGATGCAAAGACACAGGTTCCAGCCCCATCCCAGCCTGGGCTGGTCCCCAGCTCTGTTTGCGCAGCCAGTGCCGAGCTCTGACGCAACTGGCTCGCCCCAGGCGGGGAGTCGATGATGGAGGAGTGGGACCTGCTGTTATCAACATCCCGTCCACTCCCTATTCTCCTCTGGGTTAAAATAAACCCTCAGGGGTGATTCAGCCTGTATGGAGTACTCAGCCCTTGCACAAGAGCCACTAGAAATGAAACCCAGCTATTTTCCATCTCCCTGACCTTAGCTCCCTGCTGGAGACTGGGTGCAGGGAAGGAGGGCCAGGAGGTTGTCACCTGTTGCCAGGCAGAGCAGCCTTGTTTCTGGTCCCCATGGCAGGAACAACAGCAGGGTGATGCCACTCATGATGGGCAGTCAGCAGGGGAAGGAGAGAGCCCATACTCGCTGTGTCATGATGCTTCACCCAACCAACCCCTCTGGTCCAGCTCTCACCCAGATCTGCAGCAAACCTGGGGGCAAGCTGGTGAGCTTGCAACAATATCACCCCTCCAATATCATCTCAAGGCTGCTCCGCATACAACCTAGGCATGAAAGGAAACCACTGCTGTGAAGCCTGTGTGCAGAGGCACTGAACCCCGATGCATTTCATTCCATTCTCAATCCATTGCTCCCTAAGTTTCCGTCCCTCATCTGAGACAGGGTTTCTGCGTGTGCTTTGTTTGGCGCATTTCACACGTTCCTGCCAGCAGAAGATAAGATCTCATAAGAAAGACAATCAAAAGCTGTGGGTGCCATGTGCTGACTGTCACTCCTCTGACACATTAAGGTACTGCTCCTGCTCTGCACCAGCTCTTACCTGGGACTAGCGAGGACGCCCTGACATTCATCCCACCGGGGCTGGTCCCTGGGAGACCTGAAAGGGGAGACCGTGATGGGACTTTGATGGGTTTGTGAGTTTTCAGGTCTGTCCTGTTCTGAGGAGGACAGCAGACCTCTGCTCACTCCTGGCCCTTGGGTGCCTTTGCCTCCCTTGGGTGCCCTCTGCTGTGTTGAGCCTCTTTGGGGTGGTGGAGGTGTTATCAGCTCTGAGAATATTTGAAAAATGCACTTATGTTCCATTTTCATGGGGAGGGCTCGCAGGTGGCACTCATCTTGAGGGCTCACAGCTTGCAGGTGGCACTTACGGGAGAAATGGCACTGCCCTAGAGAATTCCCACCTGCCCTGGCTCAAGTGTCCCCAAGGAACCCAGCACTGGCACAGGCAGGGTGGTGCATGAACGCATCCCTCCCTCCTCCAGTTCCTAACAGTGAATGGTGTTAAGACATCCACATTCCTGTTCTCTTCCCTTTCTCACACCAGAGCCATGTGGGGTTGCAGAGGTAGCTTCCAGACCTCTGTCGTTTCACCACAGGCAGCAGAGGAAGCCAAGGAGATATAGGGTAGACCACGGCCACAGTGGGGCTCAGATAGCAAACAAGCTGAGCCATGAATGGAGGCTTCTACAGCTTTTCAGCCCAGGGAGAGGCAAGCTAGCCCACAGAAAAACAGCGGGTGATATTTCTACATGGACTTTGCAGGAGACAACCCCAGCCTGGCCCTCCTTGGACCCAATACCACCTCTGTAGCTGTAAGATGGTTCCACAGCACCTTCCACTCTCTGAGAGCCCTTGTTTTGCAAGAGCTCAGGGGAAAACATGGGGGGACAAGAAAGAGGAAGATGCAGCACCCGACCATAGGGCTGGGAATGAGGAAGCTCTAAGCCTGGGGCAGCTCCAGCCCCAGCACAGCCTGGCAGGGTAGAGGGAAGTCTGCATCACCTGGTCCAGATCAGTCCCAGCTTGGGGCTGCAGCCTCTGAGTCCAGGCACGGTTTTCTCCTGCCCATCCAACACAGGGCACGTTGTTCTGCAGCCAAACCAGCTCCTTTTTTCTTGACTCCTTCCTCTGCTGCAGAGGTTGGCGAAAGAAGGAAACATGGGAAGGAGGTTGGTTGGGATGGTGAGGGTCCCACTTCCTCACTGATGGGCTCCCATCCCTCTCTGGGCACACATCTTAGTGAATGCAGAGTGGCTGAGGGACTGACCTACCCAGCAGCTCTCAGCACAGCCACCAGCCTGGGGAAGTGAGCCTTAAATGGCAAAACCTGGCCCCGTATCCGCATAACCAGCCAGAGAAAGAGGCAGCGGAAACAGGAAACCAGAGAGCAGCTGAGGCCTGTGTCCGCCTCTCCATCGCTTCACAAACCCTAAATTCTGTAGGAATACCTCTTAGGGGATGTTCCTTTCCCTCCTCTACCTGGACCGAGTAGCCCTCATGGGCACCCTGGATCATCCTGCATCATCTTGCACCCCAGGTGATCCTGTACCCTAATTCCTGGGGCAGGCACAGGGAGGTGAAAGATCTCTGTGTTCCCCCTCCCTTGCACATCAGCTCAAGGAGTAACAATGGACAAGAGCCCTCACAAGCTCTGGTTGCTGGTTTTGCACTTTAGCATCCAGCAGATGCCAGGGCACCAGTTGCCATAGTGTTGCAGGCCTGTATTTCCTTCCAAGATAACTCCTTGTGCTCAGCAGTGAAAATTTTTCAAAGCTTCCAAAGCCTCTAGGTACTAGGATGGAAAGGAGATTGATGCTCACTTCTCTCCCAGGGATTTTTGCCTCCTCTTTCCCAGGGAGGCACTCTCCCAGGTGCCTCCTCGAGTCCAGATGCACGTAAAGGGGAGCCATGGATCTGCTGGCAGCCTGAGCCATTCTCTGAGGCTGATGCTCTCTGTTGGGTTGTCCACAGAGAGGTGAGCAGGGTGGGTCTGGCAGTGTGGTTCAAGCCCACCAGGATCATTAATTTCCTTGCATGAATCACCAGTCCAACTTAATGAACCCTGCACTGCTGCCCAGCATGTCAAGAGCTCCCGATATTTGTTCTGGACAGTTTATTTGCCATCCTTTTTTTTTTTTTCTTTGTGTGTGTGTGTGTTTGTTGAGCACAATTCTTGCACTTGGTCTCATCCTGTCCTGATAGCGAGTGTGCAGCGACTGTCAGCAAGACACTCCTGGCTGATGCTGGGGCGCAGAGCAAGCTCCTTCACCCAGCTGCTCCCACAGATTCACATCAGGAATGGAGCAGACATATCAGAAAGCCGCACGATGCCAACGCCAAGACTTGCTGTGTTACCATTTCCCAGCACGTTTCTCCACAAGCGCTCTGCCAGCAAGACTCGTTAGCTGCGACATCTCATTAAAGGAATCGTCCTTGGGGGAACTGGCTCACACAGATGAATGCTGGTTTTGGCGTCACCCTTTTCCTCCCCACCTTCAGATGAGAGCAAGGACCAGGCGCTGGGACAAGACCCATCCATTGGGATAAATGCAGCAACTCCCCTTGCTGCAAGGGAAAACCTGCAAAGAGAAAATCTCAGGGAGAAGTCTGCACACATCAAAAAGAAATAAGCTCAGCAAAGTCACGATTATTTAAAAACCACGCAGACAGTCGCCTCCCTGCAGCTCTCCCTCAGCCTGCAGAGGAGATGGGTTTCTTCTCTGCCAGGACTGGTTTCTGAGCTCGCCAACCCAGTGGAAATGAAGCTTTGCCTGCCAGACCTACTCTGTTAGAGCCCCCACCCCAGCTGGCCAGGGGATGGGGAGTCACAGCACCTGCAGCCCCTGGACGTGGGAGTGTTTCCTCCTGGAGAAGTATGGAAACGACCTGGAAACTTGCTCTGGGTGGATTTAATCCAGTCTGACTTCCTCTTCTGTGAGTTTCAACCAAGTCTTTTGAAACTGTTTCCACTCTTAAATAATAAGAGATGTTTCCAGCCTGGGATACTCTCTTCTTTGTAGGGTAGGGAAGCACCAGCCCCTCCATCTCCCTCTCTCGAGGCTGAAGTTAAATAGGACACAACCACATGTGTTGGGTAGAGACCTAAATCCCATAATTCTAAACCAAACTTTAAACAACAAAATGTGGCTACAGGAGACCAGCAGAGCAATCAGTCCTTGCGGTCATCCAGCACTTCGCTGTCAGGGTGTTGTTATTTTCCCCATGGAAGGTGATGCCACCACGAGCAGTTGGCTGTTGTCCTGCATCTAAGAGTCAACTCTGAGCTGCTTCCCATTGCTCAATCTTGCAGCAAAATCACATAAAGTTCTGCTCTGAGGATGAAGATCCCCATAGTCTGCATGGCAAAATGTTTCCTCACCTTTAGCCTGCATCCCTGCAACAGACCCTTCAGCTCAGGATTTCTGCCATCGCTCAGTGTGGCCACAGAGGACAAGGTGGTCCCTTCCCCAGCTGCGTCTCCTCTGACTCCTTTCCTCTGGACAGATAAAGGGAAGAGGAGATTGCCTGCAGTCCAAGCACTGGGGCTTCTCAGCACATTTCTAAGTCAGGCAAGACTCTTACTAGCTCATGGCTCTGGAGCCCACCTCTACCTGCTTGATTTCTAGTATTTCATATGCAGTGGGGTTGAGCATGATCAGCTCAGCAAGGAGAGAAAAATCGAGATGAAAATGATTTTTTAGAATGCCTCACCCTGTCTTTTTCCAGCCTCAGAGAAGCTCAGCCTTTCTTGATGTCAGCTTCTGGTCATGGGAGGCCCTCACTGTCTCTCCAACACAGACAGCAGAATCAAGCCACTATAAAAAAGGAATGTGAGACCATTCTCCATGGTTTTATTCTGCTGGCAGGTGCTAGGAACAGTCACACAGCTCAAGGAGGTCAGACAGTATTTTTTCCCCACGGGTTGTCTTGACCCAAGGTTGAGCGAGCCCTGCCCTCCAGCCAAACCTGGCAGCCAGAAGCCACAGTTGGGCTGGGCACCCGCAGGGACCATCCTCCGTCACACTTGTTCCCACAGTTCCAGCCTTCGAAGGTTTCACCTTCTCCAAGGTGGAGCACTGCCTAATGACAAGCAAAGGATGGTGCCACACCTGTAGAAAGCCATTTTTGGAAGGACACCCGGGGAAGAAATGATTCTCATGTTGCTGCTCTGTAATTAGCATTAATTACTGGGGCTTGTGAAACCTCTTCCCCATTTACTCCAGGCAGCACCTGACGGAAACTGTGGGAATCCCATCCCGCTGAGTCAGCCAGGAGGGGGACAGTGGGGGCCAGGTCCCAGGATCCTCCCCTCTGCCACCCAGCCCACAGGGATGGGGTTTTGGCCAAGTGGGTGGCAGGGCTTGCTAAGACAGCCAAGGCCCATCCACCTTGCCCTTCCCAACGAGGTCCTTCTCCACCCTGGTGTCAACCCAGCACATCCCATGGCTGGTGGGGGCAGGAGCGGCTTGCTCCCCTTTCAAGCTTCCTTGTGTGGCAGAGCTAGAAGGCTGTGCCCGGCAGCACATCACCCTGGGCATTCGCCTCTGCCCCAGCTCACTGCCTGCAGCAACACCCCAAGGTATTATTATAGACCAGGGGAAAATCCACCCCAAAAGCCTAACCCCAAGCAGCCGCTCCGTCAGCACCAAATGGCAGGGTACCACTGCATGAGTCACTTCTTGGGTTGTCTTTTTTTCTTTTTTCTTCTTTTAATATTAATGATTCTAATGAATCAGGACATTTCATCATCCGGAGCCGCTTCAGAGTCATCTCACTCTGCCCCAGTGACTCCTCGGCGGCCTGGGGCTGGGGACACATCCAGCCTCTTCGCCGGGAGGAGGGGTGGTTGCTGCAGCCTCATCCCCAAACTGGCAGCGTTTGACTTCAGAATCAAGTGATAAAACAGGAGGAAAAACCCTCCCCGCCTGCAGGGGCTGTTTTCTCCCCAGTGCTTGCAGCAGCTCTGGCTGCTCCAGTGGGGGAACCAGGAGTGACCCCCACTCGCCACCCTGGGCAGGGGCACCGGTGGGCATCACCATGGGGGTCCCACGGGCAAGGCCTGGGTGTCCCCCAGCCCTCCCATCACCGCTGTGACCCCTGGGGTGGCTGTGGCCCCTGTCCCTCCCCAGGGACCCAGGCGTCCCTTCACCCTCCCACTTGACCTCACCTCCTGGCCATAAATGGAGAGGTTTGAGAGCCCGTCCCCGGGGTGGAGGAGGAGGAGAAAAAAGGAGAATAATGCCAAGAATGCAGGACGCAAGGAGGGAGCCCAGTCCCAGGCAGGGCTAGGGGGCTGCCCTGGGTGTCAGGTCCCAGCCTCCTAAGCCACCCTTGGCCGCTGGCAGCCAAGGTGCTATTTCTGTTTCTCTGCATTTCTCACCAACTGGGGGCTTTCCAAGGCTACGCTGCCCTATTTCCACCTCGGCCCTGGGGAGCAGCCCCAGGGCACAGAGTGGTGCCTCTTCCCACCCAAGGGTGCCCCTTTGCAGGTGTCCCTTGCAAAGCCATCACCTGCGATGTGTCCCTGTGCAGACGATACCCCTTCCCTGCACATCAGTGTCCCTTCAAACCAAAGCGTCCCCCTGGCAGAGACACATTCCTCTCCTTCACCCCAGTGCCTGCAGGACCTCCAGCCTGCTGGCAAGTCATGCTGGGATGGACACGGGACAGAGAGGTGGCATCGAAGGCGGGTGGCACAGAGGATGCCAGCAGCCGTGGCTCTGGCCAGCACCACCAGCCAAGCCTCCGCTCGGGGCCAGAGTCCAGCTCCTTAAAATAGAAAGTGAAAACATTTGTGTGCCCTGTCTGGACAGGGAAAGGGGGCTCCATCTCCGCCTTCACCAGCCACACACCATCCTGGCGTCTCGCCACCCACCCTGTCCCCAAGCTGGCGGTGCCCAGCCCCGAGGTCAGGGTGGATCCCTTTGGGTTCTCTCGGAGAATTGCTCCAGTGGCTCACTCAAATCCTCCATAAAAGGAAAAACAGGCGGCAGGTAGCACTGCCAAACTTAGTCATCCCCAGTCCGGCAGAGCTCGCAGCTCCGTCAGCAGCAATTTCCTCCCTGCGTTCCCCTCGGTGCGGGGGGGACAGGGAGGAGCGGTTCTGCCTCAGCAGACACCCAGCCGAGAGCACCCTGCATGGGCTACGACGTGCTGGGCTTGGCCCAGGGCTGCTGCGGAACTCGCCGGCCTTGGGGAGATGCTGCCATGGTTCCACACAAGATCCAGGAGGGAATTGCACACCCGGGGGAAAGCAGAAAGCTTAGCACCCGGTGGAGCACCACCACAGTCAGGGAGGCACCAAAAAACTCATTTCTGCAAAGCATTTGGTCTAGAGGTATAGAAACGTAAATCATAGAATCATAGAACAACCAGGTTGGAAGGGACCCATCGGATCATCGAGTCCAACCATTCCTATCAAACACTAAACCATGTCCCTCAGGACCTCATCCACCTGTGCCTTAAACACCTCCAGGGAAGGTGAATCAACCACCTCCCTGGGCAGCCTATTCCAATGCCCAATGACCCTTTTTGTGAAAACCTTCCTCCTAATCTCCAGCCTAAATCTCCCCTGGTGGAGCTTGAGGCCATTCCCTCTTGTCCTGTCCCCTGTCACTTGGGAGAAGAGGCCAGCTCCCACCTCTCCACAACCTCCCTTCAGGTAGTTGTAGAGAGTAATGAGGCCTCATTAAATAAATGCACTTGGGAGCATCCTGAAGCACCTGGAGTTTCATAGAATCATAGAACAACCAGGTTGGAAGAGACCCATCGGATCACTGAGTCCAACCAGAACAGGTTGGTGGGCAAGGCTTGTTCGCCATTTGTGGGACAGAGCATCACGGAGCCTGTCATTAATATGAAAGACCTCCAGCCCATCCAGAGCACAGGGACCAGATACTGGTTCCAAACTGGTGCTGGGTTGGCACCAAGGGTGACCTCTGAGCCAGCCACTCCTTCCCCAGCCATGCTGGAAGTGGGATGTGCAGCACCCCTGGGTCTCCCCTGGGCTGCTCCCTCCAGCCCTGTCTCTGCCTTAGTTTCACCACGGAGGAAGTGGGGCAGATCACCCGCTCCACCCCAGGGTGGTTTAACACACCTTGGAGAAGGGACTCGCCTTGTCTCTGCCAGGGATTGCTCGCACGATGGATTTGCCCAGGATTACATCACACAGGAGCAAATGCCCCAGGATACGGGAGAGGAAGCAGCATTTCCTTCCGTCCCTCCAGAAGGCAGCCTGGGTGCTGGTCCAGGCAGCCACTTCACCCACACATCCCTTCCTACCTCACCACAGGGAGGGAGCAAAATACCCTGGAGTTCAGACCCTTCCTCCTGACTGAGGATCTGGGAAGTAATGGGGTACATTACTTCCCATACATAACAGGGGTAATGGCATCTCTGCCTGTGCGACTGAGCAAGCACCCCAAAACACTGATGGGGAGGCCAAAGCAGCAAAGGGGCAACAACTAGCCCTGCAATTGCCCCAGCAGGGGGATCTCAGCAGGGCTTTCGCTCCAAAGCTTTCCCAGATCCTGGCTAAACACACCACCCCAAACAGGCAGCCTCACCCCAAGGAGGCAGTTATCTTGGCCATGCACACGCTGTCCACCCCATCCTCTGAATTCCCCTTTTGCAGCTGGTTCCCTGCGGAGGGCAGAGGACCTGACGCTGAACCCTCAGCTGGCAGCTTCACTTGGGAAGCAAGATCCCCCATCCTGGCCACACACAACTGGCACCAGCTGCAATGAGTCTTCTGCAGGCAGCCTGGTCACCCTGGTAAATGATTCACCCCAGTGACAAAGACTGGGGAAATGTTCTGGGGACATCCTGCAGCATCCAAGGCGTGACACCCTGGCGGTGAAAGGTGCCCCCGGGCTTCTTTGGGGTAGTTTGTGCTTTTCTAGTGCAGTTTTCCTGCCTGCTTTGGTGAAGGGTGAGCAGGTTAGTGCTGGGGCCAGGTTCCTCCTCAGATCCCTCAGCTGGAGAGCAGTGGTGAGGATGATGCTGAGCACACCACCATGTGGGGTGGGAGACTGGTGGACCTATTGCCTTTCTTATCGCCACACCGGGTACCATGATCTGGATCAGACGTGAATGGCACAAACAGTTACACCACTGTGTGAACTCACAGCTCAAGACCTCTAAGACCAGGACCCTTCCAACCTGGTTGTTCTATGATTCTATGATGAACCAGTCCAAGCGCTCAGGTTGGAACCTGCTGTCAGCAGTACCGACCCTCCAGCATCACCAGTAGGGAACCAGCTGGTGCTGGGGCACCCGGTTCCCCTTGCTGTGCTGCTCACTCCCACCCTGAGCTCAAATCCTGCAGCAGCAGCAGGAGCAGCCAGATCACTGCAGAGCCCTGCTTTGTGCTCGCAAATGAGCAAATGATCTGATCTCAGAGAGACACAACCTCCCCACATGGACGCAGAGACACCCTGTGCACCCCCCCCACCCCCCGCGGAACTGGAGAAGCTGGAGGGGACCCAGCAAAGCCTCCGCGCTCTCTCCCCTCGGCAGCTTTGCTGTCTCTCCACGTCGTCCGCCTCTCCAAGCGTTTCCAGAGGCTGCAAACCTCGCCCGAGCCGCTGCAGAGCTCGGCAGGGCTGCTGGGTGGCAGTGTTGGGATGCTGACCGAGCAGAGCCGAGAGCCAGCGGCCACCAGGGCGCAATCCAAGCGGTTGGAGTTGGAAGGGACCTTCCAGATTATCCAGTTCCATCCCCCTGCCCACCTCCCACTGGATCAGGTTGCTCCAAGCCTCATCCAACCCAGCCTTGAGCATCTCCAGGGATGGGGCAGCCACAGCTTTCCTGGGTAACCTGTGCCTACACCTCCCCACCCTTACTGTAAAGGATTTCGTCCTTACGTCTAGTCTAAATAAAATCATAGAACAACCAGGTTGGAAGGGACCCATCGGATCTTCTAGTCCAACCATTCCTATCAAACACTAAACCAAGTCCCTCAGGACCTCATCCACCCATCCCTTAAACACCTCCAGGGAAGGTGACTCAACCACCTCCCTGGGCAGCCTATTCCAATGCCCAATGACCCTGTGTGAAAAACTTCCTCCTGATGTCCAGCTTAAACCTCCTCTCATGGAGCTTGAGGCCATTCCCTCTTGTCCTGTCCCCTGTCACTTGGGAGAAGAGCCCAGCTCCCTCCTCTCTACAACCTCCTTTCAGGTAGCTGTAGAGAGTAATGAGGTCTCCTCTCAGCCTCCTCTTCTCCAGGCTAAACAACCCCAGTTCTCTCAGCTGCTCCTCATAGGGCCTGTTCTCCAGCCACTTCACCAGCTTCGTGGCTCTTCTCTGGACTCTCTCCAAAGCCTCCACATCCTTCTTGTGCTGAGGGGCCCAGAACTGAACACAGGATTCAAGGAGCAGCCTCACCAGTGCTGAGTACAGAGGGAGAATAACCTCCCTGGCCCTGCTGGTCACACCATTTCTGATCCAAGCCAGGATGCCATTGGCCTTCTTGGCCACCTGGGCACACTGCTGGCTCATGTTCAGTTGGCTGTCGACCAACACCCCCAGGTCCCTCTCCTCCTGCCAGTTTTCCAGCCAGACTTCTCCCTGTCTGTAGCTCTGCATAGGGTTGTTGTGCCTCAAGAGGAGGGCCCGGCATTTGTCCATGTTAAACCTCACCCCATTGGACACTGCCCATGGGTCCAGCCTGCTTAGGTCCCTTTGCAGAGCCTCTCTACCCTCCAGCAGATCCACACTTCCACACAGCTTTGTGTCATCTGCAAACTTGCTAAGGGTACCCTCAATGCCCTCAAATCTTTCTCTTTCTCCAATTTATGTAGCATCATGCCCACCACACTGCACATGGAACATGGGGTCATGCACACCACGCTGCACAAACACACACAGCACACACAGGACCATGCATGCCCTGAGGTGCAGACAGCACACACGCGTCTTGGTGCGTGCAATCCCCAACACGCATGAAATACCAGCACATGCAGCACAAGGAATTCCACATGGGATCACGTGTACCAATATTCATGCTGCACATGGTTTTGCACCAACACACGTGTTGGTGCAATCCCATGCACACAACAAGGTGCATGTTGCACCAGGAATCGCATTTTGATAGGAATGGTTGGACTAGAAGATCTGATGGGTCCCTTTCAACCTGGTTGTTCTATTATTTTATGATGCTATGATTCATTGAGGTACACGCTGCACCAAGGACCATACACTGACCAAAAGCCCCTCCAGCTCCAGCCCCTCCCCACTACCATATGGTCCCTACTGCCTAGCAAAGGCCTTTTCTTTATCCTGCCAAGCACAGCAGCCCCTGTCCCACCCCCTCTCCTTCCGCTTACCCGCAGGCTAGCTCTGTAGGGGACCTAGGGCCTTCCCATGGGTGCAGGGAACCCAGTCCCCAGCCTGGTTTCTTGGCCATACACCCATGTCTGGGACAGAGGAACCTCTCTGCTCCCCCTTGACCCCCCAAGCCCCATGTCATCTGGGATTTATTCTCCTTCTTGCCTCCATGTCCAGCAGGGAAGCTCTCACACAGCTTAACCCCAGCTGACGAGGGCAGCAGAGGTGACTGGGGAAGGGGTGACCGACACCTTTGCTAACAGGGGAGGCTGCACAGGTGAGCCAGACCAGCCCCTCAACCCCAACATCCCCATGGGCACAGGACCCAGAACAGGGTGTGCAGCATCCCCTTCCCAGCCCGAAGTGAGGGGCCTCTCGGCTGCAGCCGCCACTGGGCCGGATGCCGAGACCCAGGGCCCCTGCTCTGAGGTTTTGGGTTTCAGCAGCTGCCCCCCCGCCCCACATTCCTGCCTTCCCGGGGGCCTCCCTGCAGCCAGCCCAGCCGCAGCCCTGCCGAGAAGCCCCCCGCGCTCCCTCCCCACCGCCCTTCGCCTGCGGATAAAGCCAGCAGGACAGACCTTCTCATGGGAAGCAAAGGCAGCGGTGGGGTGGAAGAGGCAAAAGACCCCCCCAGTTTCCCTTGCCACTGGTTTCACCCCAGAAATCCCTGCATTCAACAAGCCAGAGGTCAGATCCTGTGTCTCTTTGCAGAGCACATGATAATCACGCTCAGTTCAAGAAGCAGCTCCAGATTTGGGTGCCCTCCCCCACTTATTCCATGTTTACTGCTCCTCCTCGCAGACCCCACAGGAAGGATGGCTTCTCTTTTCATCCCAGATGTGATTTTCCACATGCCAGATGGCAAGCACAACTAGGCTCCCCTGCCTCAGTTTCCCCATGTGCAGAGCTCCCTCCAGCCTCACCAGGTCCTTAAAAATCATCATAGAATCATAGAACAACCAGGTTGGAAGAGACCCACCAGATCATCGAGTGCAACCATTCCCATCAAACACTAAACCATGTCCCTCAGGACCTCATCTACCCGTGCCTTAAACACCTTCAGGGAAGGGGAATCAACCACCTCCCTGGGCAGCCTGTTCCAATGCCCAATGACCCTCTGTGTGAAGAACTTCCTCCTAATCTCCAGCCTAAATCTCCCCTGGTGGAGCTTGAGGCCATTCCCTCTTGTCCTGTCCCCTGTCCCTTGGGAGAAGAGCCCAGCTCCCTCCTCTCCACAACCTCCTTTCAGGTAGTTGTAGAGAGCAATGAGGTCTCTTCTCAGCCTCCTCTTCTCCAGGATAAACACCCCCAGCTCTCTCAGTCACTCCTCATAGGGCCTGTTCTCCAGCCCCTTCACCAGCTTCGTTGCTCTTCTCTGGACTCACTCCAGAGCGTCAGCATCCTTCTTGTAGTGAGGGGCCCACAACTGAACACAGTATTCAAGGAGCGGCCTCACCAGTGTTGAGTACAGCAGGAGAATAACACACAAGAACCCTAAATTACAAAGGGAGATGGGCATGGAGGTACCCAAGAGAAATGAGAGGCTGCAAGGACTCCTGGGCTGTTCAAGAGCCAGAATCCTCGTTTAAGATAACACCCTTCCCTTCTGCAGTCCTGAGCACCCCAGGTCAATAGCTGCCTCTGACCCTACAAAAGCACAACCTGCCCCACGTGGGGACAGGAACACCTCTGCTTGCCCTAAAGGCTTCTTCGTGCCTTCCAGCAGCTGTGTCAGCAGGGACAAGCAGCATCATGGACTGCAGAGCTCGCACCCAAGGGTGCTGGGGGTGTAGTGCATTGCAACACCAGGAGAAAACACAATCAGGAGCAGAGTATCAAAGCATGTTGGGATGCAAATTCACCTCTTCCTGCTAGGTCCCCTCTTTCTCAGCCTCACTGCTCAATGCAAATGCCAGACCTAGAACCCCAACCATACAGGACCAGAGGGTGTGAGTGGATTGTGCACCAAGGAGGCAGAGAAGGGCTGGGTGGGAGGTGCAGGTCTAATCCCCAAGGGCCATTCCTTATACTGACTAATGGACCCTTTTCACCATGGACAATGGAGTTATCCATCTGGAAGGGGATCTCTAGGCCACAGAAGGCACAGCTGTTTGAAACCCTCCAACCTCTAACCATTGCCTCCAGCCCCTTCCCTGGACCCAAATCCAACCCCCAACTCCCCAGTGCTCCTGAGTACAGACACCACAGCAGCTCTGCATCCCACCCCAGGGTGCCCTCATACCTCCACCAAGGAATAAAATAACCCCCTCACCTCCAAGCCCCAGGCTGTAGAAGCTCTCCCCTTGCTCCTCTGAGCCTTTTATAGGGCTTCCCAGCTGGTTCCTATTACTGCCTCTATTACTGCTGCCTTGGCCTTAAAGAGGTGGGTCCCTTGCTCTGGAGGCTTCTTTCAGGGGAGACCCTCTGGTCCTGCTGGGACTTCGGCTCGGCTCCTCTCTAGCCTGAGCCTCCGTCCTCTCACCCCACCAGAGGGGTTTACACACAAACTCACATACCCCCAGGGTGCAGCCCTTGAGGGGACAGGGATCCTGGTGCCAGTCTCCTGCAGCAGCATCTTGCAAAGAGTGCCTGTGCACCCACCCCAGAGCTGCACTTTGAGCGCACAGTGAGCTGCTGGGGTAATGGCAAATCATAGAATCATAGAACAACCAGGTTGGAAGGGACCCATCGGATCTTCTAGTCCAACCATTCCTATCTAACACTAAACCAAGTCCCTCAAGACCTCATCCATCCGTGCCTTAAACACCTCCAGGGAAGTCGAATCAACCACCTCCCTGGGCAGCCTGTTCCAATGCCCAATCACCCTCTGTGTGAAAAACTTCCTCCTAATCTCCAGCCTAAATCTCCCCTGGCAGAGCTTGAGGCCATTCCCTCTTGTCCTGTCCCCTGTCACTTGGGAGAAGAGCCCAGCTCCCTCCTCTCTACAACCTCCCGTCAGGTAGTTGTAGAGAGTAATGAGGTCTCCTCTCAGCCTCCTCTTCTCCAGGCTAAACACCCCCAGCTCTCTCAGCTGCTCCTCATAGGTTCTGTTCTCCAGCCCCTTCACCAGCCTTGTTGCTCTTCTCTGGACTTGCTCCAGAGAATATAAGCTACTTCATCAATTCCCATCATTGCTGACTTCCTCCTGGCTGACTTGCTTATCCCCCACTCCTGATATCCCTCCTTGACACCCTCTCACTTATTTCCAGCCACTCCAAGTCCTCTCCATCCCCCTGAAGTCTTTGGGATGTGCGTGCACTATATCCCAAGGTGAGGACGGGACTGCTGTGCTGTGTCTGATCACAGAGGTGTCATGCAGGGATGAGGACCACCATCCTAGCCATGCTCAAACCAGCTTTTTCGCACGCTGCAGATTTGGAGAGAGCAGCTGTGCCCTGTGGATCTGGGCAGCGCCATTCCTCTGCCCATCAACCCCTTCTGTAGCCCCGGACGAAGCCACGGGTGGAGGCGGCGCTGTGGCCATGCACCAGGCATGGAGCGCCGGTCAGAGTGGGAAAGATGGATCTGGGCATGACTGAGCAAGAAAATCAGAGCGGAAAGGAGCTGCTGTCGACAAGCTGAGTCACCTGCTCTGCCTGGTGCTGCTGAGCGGCTGGGACCGCGTTATTTTGGAGAGCTGTGTGGGCAGATGCTGATAACACACTTTCTTCTTCCCTGCAAATTCTTCCATGCTGACTCTGTGCTGCATCGAGGAATTAAAAGCGGAGCTGTGTGGGGGTGATGGGGCTGGCGCTGAAGTCTGCCTCTTTGCTCCCTGCATTGCCTCACGGCTGCGTCTTCTGCAATGACAAGAGATGAGCACACGTCTGCTCGTTGCATCTCTGGGCAGCGGCATCACCTCAGGTTCCCCAGCATCACCCTCCTGCTGCCATGGACCAGCCCAGCCCCAGCTGAACCCTCCGAGCCAGAGCAGCTCAGGGGAGGACATCCTGCTGCTGGAGGCTCCTCTGAAGTGGTTTGATGGCTAAAATTCACTGCTGGGCTGCGCGTGGGCAGCCAACAAGAGGCAAACGTGCTCTGACGGCAAGCGAGAGCCTCCCCCACTGCCTGTCACAGCAGGGCTGCCACCACGTCAACCACGGGCTGAGGAGACACCGTGGGGACCTGCCACCAGTGCAAGGATGTGGCTTATTTTTCCCACTGAAGGATAACAACCCCCCAGGACTCTTTGCTCCCTCTGCTCACAAAATGCGCTGCAGTTTCCTGCAAGACAGGCAGTAAAGAGTGGACCAGTCCCTATTTTGGGGGCTTTTTCCCCCGTTTTTTAGATTTTTTTTTTTCTCTAAAGGCTGGAAAGCATCCCCTGTTGCCTGGTTATTTTGGTCCATAAAGTATCCTGCGTGTCTCACTTGCCGTTCCTGAGTACTTCCATGGTTTAGTGTTTGATACGAATGGTTGGACTCAATGATCCGGTGAGTCTTTTCCAACCTGGTGATTCTACAATACAAGTGCCTTGTGCCCCAGCAGAGCCCCTGAGGACCAGGCAGGGTGTTCAGTCCAGGACAAAGAGCATCGTCCCTGCCACCCAGGTTAATAACTGCTACAGAAAAAAATCTTTTAAGATTTCCTAGTACAATTCATTCTGCTGGACGAACCAGACTCCTGCCTTCATCCCATATCCGTGGGGTCCTCAGGGGGAGGTGGAGGAAGGGGCAGGTTTTTTCCTTAGCTGTGAGTAATGTGAAAAACAGACCAGAAAACGAGATTGAGCAGGAAGAGAGGGACAAAGCCCACAGTTCAGGCCTAGCACTGCCCAGCTGTACATGCTTTCCTGGCTACTTTCTTCCTTCATTTGTTTGAGGTTTCCCTACACCCAACATCCAACCTTTTTAAACAGCGCACTCCAAGCACCTCCCTCCCTTATTACACTCTGGATGCAATTAAGTTCAGATAACAGGATAAACCTGGCTAATAAAGCACCGAGCAAACGCCAGGGCTGGTTGCGTGACCACTCCTGATGGCTGTGAGATACAGGGACACATCTGAACCCTGACAATTCTCCACTGCCACCCCTTGCTCCCCAGGTTGTGTGGGGCTGAGCAAGCCCCCTTGGGATAGCATCCCATGGGAAATCTCCCCCCCCACGCATAATCCACCTCTCTTAGGGCTGCTCTTTGTTTTCCCTGGTGCTGCTGCTTTTTTTTTTTTTTTTTTTTTTTTTTTTTTTTAAGTACTGCTTAATACAATTTTAATGAGGCCAGGGCGCCTGCCAACTGTCGGTGTAGCCGTCAGAGAACCTCTGCTGAGTGGCCCAGTGGCATATGGCAGTGAGGTTGGGGCACCCCGGGGTGTCCCCGTGGCCCCTCGCGGCAGCAAGGAACACACTGGGGACCCCAGGGAGACGCAGCCTCCAGCCAGGGTGTCTGTGCTTGGGCACTGGTCCCGGTCCAGTGGTCCCTGATTGCCAGGTCGCTTTGGCAAAGCCCTTTATCCCACAGGAAGATGTCTCACTGGGCTGTACAAGGTCTCCTTGTCCCACACAGGGGATCCTGTTGTCACCAAGACCTGTCTCACGTGATAACAGAGGTGGCTGGAGAGATGGTGGCTACCTGGCAGTGCAACCTCTGCCAAGCCACTCGGTGGGGTAAGGGGGACACCCGTGCTGCTGGGGCATCTCAAGCCAGCCTTCACCATCCCATGGCCACAGTCACCACGGCGAGGGACACAGACACTCCTGAGTTGTCTCTCTGCGTGTGCCAGTGATGCTGAGCTGGAATTCGCAGTGCATGGAGGTCCCTGTGGGAGCAGGTGGCTGTGAGACAGCCCATGTTCCCTGTGCCAGTGCGGTGCTACTAGGATGAAAATGCACCCAGACACAGAGTCTCTCCACAAAGGATGAGGAGGGCTGGGGCCAGGCTGGCAGCTGACATGAGGACAGTAGTTCTCCAAGGGGTGACCTGCTGGCATGGGCTCCAGATGCCCCATGACACAGCTGTTTTCAAACCGTTTGTGTGTGTTTGGAAGAGAGGAGAGGGGTGAACACTCAACCAAAAGCATCCCCTGGCTATTGTGCCTCGGGCTGGTGCTTCTCCCTCCACACTGCCCTGGAGACATCTCCTGTTGCCCTGGGACAGCTCCTCTTCCCTCCCAAAGGACATAGGGATGAACAATCCATCGCACCCCATAATTGCACCAGTCATTGCCATACTCTGCATTTGCCACCTCTGCCCCTGCCCAAGCCCCTGTGCAGCGTGCTCTGCGGTGGCCCCAGCCACCAGCTCCATATTCAGCCCCGATTTCATGAGTTTGACTAAAACCTCCGAGACCACTTGTAAACAAAGCTGAGCTGCAACAAAAAGCACCCAGGCAAGCATGAAAATCTGAGGGCGTTTCTGCTCCTGAGACAGGCAAGACAAGGGTCATTCCATGACCAGGGCGCCTTTTCTCTTCGCTTTTCTTTTTTTTTTGTGGTTTTTTTTTTTTTGGAGCTGGGGTTTATTTGGAGTCTCAGCAGGTGGGTCACGCAGTCCCTCAGAGGGGACACGGCCGCACTCCGGAAAGCTCTTGTCATGGCTGGGGATTGGGTCTCCTGCAGGAGAGGCTGTGGGGGTAGGGTGACCTCCGAAGCGGTTAGTCACGGTGTCTTGCAAAGACAACGGGAAATACAGTATATATAGAGGGAAACCCAGCGTCTTCCTTACTGCTCCAGTGCGTCCGGCATGCACGGATGCACTCAAGGGATGGGGTTTGGCTGCTGCATCTCCAGGCTGGGGGGGGGGGGCATGGGTCACCCTCTGCCACCACAGCGACACGTGGGGACATCCAGCCTGGATGGGACCTCAAGCAGCTCGATCCAGGGGGAGGTGTTTTTACCCAAGACATGGGGGATGGAATAATCTTTAATGTCCCTTCCCACTCAAACCATTCTATGATTCTATGATCTCAAGCAGCACTGGGGGCTCTCCCGTCCCCCACCCCATGACGGCAGACGCTGCTGAGCCAGGCAGTGCCAGCCATGCTGGGCTGCGGGGAGGAAACAGTGGGATTTTTTTTTCCTGCATAATTGCTTTTTTTTTTTTCTTTTTTTTTTGTCAAGCAGAAAAGCCGTTTCTTTCTCAGCCTCACCACCATCTGCCTGCTGTGGCAGGAGAAGGCAGATCCCAGCAGCTGTGGGCCCGGGCAGCTGCTCAGCCTCGTAACTGGGTCCTAATGCCCGGGTGCTTTTAGCAAGAGGAGCAAAACAAGGAGTTTGAGAGACAAACTGGGATCTGCCTCGCTGGAGCTGGGAGGGCTTGGTTTCCAACCCAGCTGAGAGGCTGCAGGGTTGGTTCTGGTTACAAATGCTGTCCTGGTCTGTCTGGATTTCGAGGGTTGTGCAGCAAGGCTGAGCGCAGAGCATCCTGGAAAGCTAACACCACCCTGAGCCCTTGGGTTTGACCTGGGGCGGTGGTGCCAGGGTCCCTCGGGGCTGAGGCGGTGGCTGTGATGCAGCCAGAGGTGGAGCGGTGGCTCTAACCAGTATGGCCAGTGCAGAACCAGTGGAGCCAGGAGGGCCCTTGGGAGGTCAGGGCTGGATGATGTGATCCTGCTTGGGCTGGATGAGACTGCGAGGGGTCTTTGTGCCAGCCCTGACTGCACTGTCACACCTTGTTGTGCTCCTGCGCTTCCCAAATCCTGCTTCAGCCACAGCGGTTGGTTCAGCTGCCTGTTCTGGCTGAAAACCCCATGTCCCTCCCATTCCTTTTCCTCTGCTTCTGCACATTTCCCTCAGCAAACGGCTCCTCTTCTCCAGCCAAATCCACACAGCAAGCCGCGGGTATTGTGGCATCTTCTCCCAAGTGACAAGGGACAGGACAAGGGGCAATGGCCTCAAGATGCACCAGGGGAGGGTCAGGCTGGACATCAGGAAAAAGATTTTTACAGAAAGGGTCACTTGGCAATGGCAGAGCCTGCCCAGGGAGGTGGTTGATTGCCCATCCCAAGAAGGGTTTAAAAGACCAGTGGACAAGATGCTGAGGGACATGGTTTAGTGGTTGATAGGAATGGTTGGACTTGATGATCCTGGAGGTCTTTTCCAACCTGGTGATTCTGTGATCTTTCACCCTCCTCCCCTTCTGCCCTGGGAGGGACAGAGGGGTGCTGGGGGGTCTGGCAGTGAAGGAGGAGTCTCCCAACAGGATGGGGTCATAGAATCATAGAATCATAGAACAACCAGGTTGGAAGGGACCCATCGGATCATCAAGTCCAACCATTCCTATCAAACACTAAACCATGTCCCTCAGGACCTCATCTACCCGTGTAGAGGGAATGCTTGCAATGCAGGAGGGGGACTCACAGTTCAAGGGATGTCTTGCAGTGCAGGGGGTGGTCTTGTAATGGGGGGGGGGGTGAGATTATGAAACATGTAGTGTGGCCTTGCAATGCAGGGAGGGGACCTGCCTTGTGGTGGGGTCTCACAGTGTGTGGCCTGCAATTCAATGGGGCTCCTGCAATGCAAAGAGGGGTCTTGTCATGCAGTCGGATCATAGAATCATAGAATCATAGAACAACCAGGTTGGAAGGGACCCATCGGATCTTCTAGTCCAACCATTCCTATCAAACGCTAAACCAAGTCCCTCAAGACCTCATCCACCTGTGCCTTAAACACCTCCAGGGAAGGTGAATCAACCACCTCCCTGGGCAGCCTATTCCAATGCCCAATGACCCTTTTTGTGAAAACCTTCCTCCTAATCTCCAGCCTAAATCTCCCCTGGCGGAGCTTGAGGCCATTCCCTCTTGTCCTGTCCCCTGTCGCTTGGGAGAAGAGCCCAGCTCCCTCCTCTGTACAACCTCCCTTCAGGTAGTTGTAGAGAGCAATGAGGTCTCCCCTCAGCCTCCTCTTCTCTAGGCTAAACACCCCCAGCTCTCTCAGCCGCTCCTCACAGGGCCTGTTCTCCAGCCCCTTCACCAGCCTTGTCGCTCTTCTCTGGACTTGCTCCAGAGCCTCAACATCCTTCTTCCAAAGTGTGTGTGTGTAGGTCATGCAATTCAAGGAGGCTCCTGCGATGCAAAGAGGGGTCTTGCCGTTGAGTGGGGGTCTTGCAGTGCAAGGAAGGGTCTGGCGATGCAGGAGGGTCTTGCAAAGTGTGTGTGTGTTGGGGGGCGATGCAATTCCAGGAGGATCCTGCAATGCACAGAAGGGTCTGCCATGCAGTGGGGGGGTCTTGAAATGTGCTGAGGTGTCTTGCAATTGAGGAGGGCTGCTCTTGCCATGCGGTGGAGGCTCGTAATGGGAGGGGGTGTGTGGGGGCAGAGCTGTCCCTGCAATTCAAGGAGGGTCCTGCAATGCAGGGAGGGGTCTTGCAGTACAAGGGGGGGGGGGGTCTTGCAAGGCAATGGGGCTCTGGCAATACAGTGGAGGCTCACAATGGTGCAGAGGGGGGGTCCCTGCAATTCAGGGGGGCAGCTCTTGCTGCAGCAGGAAGGGTCCTACCCAGCCACAGGGCTCTGCAGCAGGGTGGGGGACGAGGGTGCTGAGGGTGGCAGGGGCCAGCGGGGCAGGGGTTGTGGGGGTGAGGAGGCAGAGGGGTAAGGGGAGACTGGGAGAAGGCGAGGGTCCCCGATGAGGGGTGGGGGGGGCAGTGGGAGGCGGTGGTGGGCGGGTGAGTGTCTCTGATAAGGGGGGAGGGAAGGAGGAGGCTGAGGGGAATCGGGGGTCGAGGATAAGGGGGAGGCAGAGGGGCAGAGGGTGGTGGGAATCATGGATGGGTGGTGGGGGGAGGCTGGGGGGAGGAAAGGGTCGAGAATAGGGTGCAGTGGGAGGCTGGGGGGACTCGGGGATCTAGTATAGGGGGAGGCAGAGGGGGAGGGAGTGGTGGGGGTCGAGGATGGAGGGCAGTGGGAGGCTGGGGGGAGGTGGGGGTCTAGTATAGGGGGAGGTAGAGGGGGAGGAGGTGGTGGGGGTCGAGGATAGGGTGCGATGGGAGGCGGGGGGGAGGCGGGGGTCTATAGGGGGAGGCAGAGGGGCTGGTGGGGGTGATGGATGGAGGGCAGCAGGAGGCGGGGGGGAGGCGAGGATGGAGCCGGGGGGCGGTGGGAGGCCGAGGGGAGGCAGGGATGGATCCGGGGGGCGGTGGGAGGCCGAGGGGAGGCGGGGGTCTGTCCGGGGGGCGGTCGGGGGGCGGTGCCGGGCGCTATAAAGCGGCCGTCGGGGCGGGCTCGGCGCTCGGCGGCGGCAGGAGCGGTAGCGGCAGCGGCAGCAGCAGCGATGACGGCGAACGGGACGGCGGAGCCGGTGCAGATCCAGTTCGGGCTGATCAACTGCAGCAACAAGTACCTGACGGCCGAGGCCTTCGGCTTCAAGGTGAACGCCTCGGCCGCCAGCATGAAGAAGAAGCAGATCTGGACGCTGGAGCAGGACGGGGAGGAGTCGGTGCTGCTCAAGAGCCACCTGGGCCGCTACCTGGCGGCCGACAAGGACGGGCGGGTGAGCTGCGACAGCGAGGAGCCGGGCCCCGACTGCCGCTTCGTGGTGCTGGCCCACGGCGACGGCCGCTGGTCGCTGCAGTCCGAGCCCCACCGCCGCTTCTTCGGCGGCACCGAGGACCGCCTGTCGTGCTTCGCCCCCTCCGTGTCCCCCGCCGAGAAGTGGAGCGTGCACCTGGCCGCGCACCCGCAGGCCAACCTCTACAGCCTGGCCCGCAAGCGCTACGCGCACCTGGGCCCTCGGCGCGACGAGCTGGCCGTGGACCGCGACGTGCCCTGGGGGGTGGACGCCCTCATCACGCTGCTCTTCGTCGAGCGGCGCTACAGCCTCCAGAGCTGCGACCACCGCCTGCTGCGCAGCGACGGCCGCTTGGTGGCCGAGGCCGAGCCCGGCACCGCCTTCACCCTCGAGTTCCGCTGCGGGAAGGTGGCCTTTCGCGACGCCGACGGCCGCTACCTCGCCCCCTCGGGGCCCAGCGGCACCCTCAAGGCCGGCAAGAGCGCCAAGGTGGGCAAGGACGAGCTCTTCGCCCTCGAGCAGAGCTGCCCGCAGGTCGTGCTGAGGGCCGGCAACGACAGGAACGTCTCCACCCGGCAAGGTACGAGGGGGTGGGGGAGGGAGGGGGGGGGTGGGGGACGGACACGCGGTGAGGCAGACGTGAAAAGTCCCTGAGGCGTCGACACCCTCGAGTTCCTCCGGCGTCGTCATTTGCAGGCATAAGCGCCTCCAGATCCATCCCCGCACCTCCTCTGGCATCACCTCCTCCAGATCTCCCCCTCAGCAACCTCCTCCAGATCCCCCCACTGCACCTCCTCTGGCATCGACCCCTCCAGGTCACCCCTGCAGCCTCCTCCAGATCCATCCCCGCACCCCCTCTGGCATCAACTACTCCAGATCCCACCCCTGCAAGCTCTTCCACATTCCCCCCTGCACCCCCTCTGGTATCGACTCCTCCAGATCCCCCCTGCAGCCTCCTCCAGATCCCCCCCGACCCCTACCCCGCAGCCTTTCTGGCATCACCCTCCCCATATCTCTGCCTTGCACCCCCTCTGGCATCACCTCCTCCAGATCCCCCCTGCAGCCTCCTCCAGATCCATCCCTGCACCTCCTCTGGCATCGACCCCTCCAGATCCCCCCTGCAGCCTCC
The DNA here is from genome assembly GCA_033558105.1 of Coccyzus lansbergi. Classification (NCBI taxonomy): domain Eukaryota; kingdom Metazoa; phylum Chordata; class Aves; order Cuculiformes; family Coccyzidae; genus Coccyzus; species Coccyzus lansbergi. The sequence goes on along the minus strand of JAUMJK010000645.1, from coordinate 237,411 downwards.
TCCAGATCCATCCCTGCCCCCGCTCTGGCATCACCTCCTCCAGATCTCCCCCTCAGCAACCTCCTCTAGATCTCCCCATGCACTCCCTCTGGCATCAACTCCTCCAGATCCCCCTCAGCAACCTCCTCCAGATCACCCCTGCAGCCTCCTCCAGGTCTTCCCCTGCACCTCCTCTGGCATCGACTGCTCCAGGTCACCCCTGGAGCCTCCTCCAGATCCCCCCTCTGTACCCCCTCTGGCATCGACCCCTCCAGGTCACCCCTGCCGTCTCCTCCAGATCCCCCCTGACCCCCACCCCGCAGCCTTTCTGGCATCACCCTTCCCATATCCCCCCCTTGCACCCCCTCACATCACCTCTTCCAGATCTACCCCCTGCAAGCTCTTCCATATCCCCCCTTCCCCCCGCAACGTTTCCAGCATCACCCCCTCCAGATCCACCCCTTGAAAGCTCCTCCAGATTCCCCCTCCCCAACCTGTACCCTCTCTAGCATCACCTCCTCCAGATCTCCCCCTTAGCAACCTCCTCCAGATCCCCCTCCTGCAACCTTTCTGGCACCAACGCCTCCAGATCCCCTCTGCAGCCTTCTCCAGATCCACCCCCTGCAACCTTTCTGGCATCACATCCTCCAGACCCTTTCTGCACCCCCTCTAGCATTGACTCCTCCGGATCCCCCCCTTGCAAGCTCTTCCAGACCCTCCCTGCGCCCCCGCAGACATCACCTCCTCCAGAACCCCCCCTGCAGCCCCTTCCCCTGGCAGCTCCCCATGGTGCTCCAGCATCTCCTGCCTCCCTGCAGCAGCAACCCCCCAGGGTGCCCCCCACACCCCTCTGCCATCACCTCTTTACGGTCTCTCCCCCCTTGCTTAAGCCCCTTCTCCCTCTCCCATCCTACACCCCTGCCCCAAAAGCACCATCTCCTCAGGGTACCCCCCCAGCCTGGCTGCCTGTGGTCCCCCCATTCCCTCCATCACCACCTCCCCTCCTCCATCCCTCCCACATCTCCTCCCTTCCCCCTCCAGCTTCTCCTGCCTGGGGGCGCCGCTCCTCCAGCCCCCACTCTGCAGCATCACCTCCACCCTGCGTGGGGAGGAATGGTGAGAGGCCACCCTTGGGATGCTGGAGAGGGGATGGATGGGGTCTTCCTTATCATGAAGGAGGCAGGGCTGCTGCTTGCGCCTTCCTACCTGCGGAGCTCATTGTTCACCCAACAAAGCCTCCACCAAACCCGCCTTGTGTTGAGCCTCACGCTCTGTTGAGCCTCACACGCTGCAGAGTGGGACCTTGGGGGGCTGTGCTCCCCCATGAGGCTGTGCTCCCTGGTGGGTGGTGGGGTGGGTGCCACCCGTGCCCCTGGTCTGGTAAGCATCACAACAATGGCTTTGCCAAATGGCTTTGCCCAAACATCAAGCCATGACCTACATCCACGCCTGCCCCTGGTGCATCCGCTCGCCCGAGAGGCCATCGTGCCGCCTGCCTCCAGCGTCGCGGCCACACGGCACAGCTCCCAGGGCACGCGGCCACCCGCTCGCCTTCGAGAATCCTGCACACATCCCAACCCAGCACAGCTGGAGGGGTCTCTGCTGGGGGACAGGGGATGCCTGCTGGGGGACAGGGGTCCCCACCGCATGGGAGCTGTGCGTGGCCAGCTTGGCGTGGAAGCCCTGCGGCACATCGCCAAGTCAGGCCGGCACACGCCGGGTGCGGGACGGGTGTGAGCACGTCTCGCTGCAGCAAAGCCTGGAGGAATAAGCACCGGGAAATTCTTTTTGTGTGTGTAGATAATATTTCAAGGTTGCAGCTTTGTCCTGATCCGTGCCCAGGCGGCTCCTTGCAGGGAGCTCACTGCCTTTCTCCTTTCTGAGAGCTGCAGAGCAGCCTCTTGCAAGAGAACAATGCCTGCAGAGATGGGCAGGGGGGTCTGTTTGCCCAGGCAGGAGGGTTTGGGGAGGATGGTCCCTTCCAACCCAAACCATTCCATGATTCGATGGCAGGGGGAGGATGGCGGTGGCGGGGAAGGGGGGGAAAGCTGCCGCAGCGCTGTGGGGGAAGGGCTGCTGCAGCCCTTTGTCAGCGGAGATGGGAAAGCCAGATGTGCAGGAGAGCTGTGCAGGCTCTGGTCCCCCATGGTGGGCTGGGATGCTGGTGGGGACCCTCTGCAGCAATCGAGGATGCTGCTGGTGGACCCACCAGCTTTGTGCAATTCGCCATGGGCAGAGGGGACGAAGAAGTGGGGGGGAGGGCACGAATCTCCCCAGCAACAGGGGGCTCTGGGCTGTGCCCGGCTCCTGGCCAAGCAAAATAGAGCAGGGAGGGGGGTGCTGGGGCTGCACATCCTCACTCGAGTCTCTTTTTTAGCCAGGGAAGCCATTTCCACACAGTTTGTCCTGCCTGGCCACATGGAAAGGCTGGGAGCTACCCAGGGCTTGCCCTCCCTTCTCCTGTTGGGAAAGTGCTTTGTCCCAAGGTTATGGAGAAGGCAGGCGAGATGCAGCCGGAGGAAGCGGTTACAGACGGTCCTTTTCCCCGTCCAGCTGATAAGTGCCATGTGCTGGAGGCCACCGGGGATGGGGGATGCAGGCAGGGAGCGTCTGCAGCTCAGCTCAGCCTTGTGGGAAGTGGTATCTTGTACCCGTGTGGAGTTAGGGTGGGAGTGGGTCTCCAGTGACTTGTGCTCCCAGTGCCCATGGAGGAGAGCGGATGGGGCCCACGGGGCTTTTGTGGCTTCCTTGGCTGGGAGCTGGAGCTGCTCCAGCCTTGGAGACTGATGTGCCACGAGTGCCGAGTCAGCTCCTGGCTGTCAGCCTCTCCCCTGTCCCTGGCAGGGCTGGCGTCGCCATCCCCTGCACACAGGGCTCTGGGGACCACGATGCTCCCAATCCCATGAGGTGGGTGCCAACCCTGCTTCTGCACCAGTGCTGGGGCTTGTGGTGGCCTTGGCAGCTCTCCCCTCCTTCCAGCTGCAGAAGGACAGGGACCCCAAGGAGCCCAAATCTCTGAGATCCTCGATCTCCCCATTTCACCTTCAAACAGAGCCGAGTCGGGGTGCTGCCAGCAGCAAGCAGCCTCCTTCCCAGCTCAATGGCTCCTTTCTAGCTACGGCTGCACAACGCTGCACAACAAAGAGCCCTTTGTGGGCGCGAGGGTCCCCGGGGGCCGAGTGCTGGTGTCCTCCCTGCTCTGCTGGGTCCCTGCCAGCCCCCTGCCTGGCCAAGGTGTGCCTCCTACCTCCCCCTCTGATTGGGGAGGTGGGGGGGGTTGCCTGGGGAGAGAGCGGTTTTGGGAAGAGGGGAGCATGCAGGGAGGGGAGAGCGTCTGGGGAGCTCTGCTCCGGGGCCAACTCAGTGCAGGGTGGGTCAGTGCCCACTGCAGCTGTGGCAGATCTGTCCCGGTTCCTCTTGGTGCCATGGTGAGCTGGGGACGCGCAGCTCTGCCACTCGGGCACGTGGGTTTGGCTGCAAGTTTTCAGCCAGAGGTGCCAAGGGGGATGTTGGCACTTGGCGATACCATGAAGCCACAGGAAATCCCCAGGGAAGGAGATGGGGGGGTGGGTATTCCAGGAAATTCAGGTTTGACCCCTTGCAGAGCTGCACGGCGCTTGGATGCTCCAGGCTTTGCTTTTAGACAAAAACATGCTTGGATTTATGTGTGGGTGCAGCACAAGCCTGTCCAAAGGGCAGGGAGGGGACAAGACAAGTCTTGGGGCACATGTGTGGCTGCAGCGCTGGGTGGAGGATACCAGAGCCCTGCAGGGACACCAGACCCGACCTGTGTGGGCAGAGCTGGGCGCAGGCACCCCAGCTGCTGCGGCGCAAGCACCCAAAATCCTGCTGTGCCTCCCACGAGGGCTCTGAGGCTTTGTGGGGTGCTGCTGGTGCTCCCTCACAGGGAAGTGGGTTTGGGGTTTCCAGGCATAGCTATGGCTTTTTTGGAAGGGAGCCTGTAGGGAGCTGGAGGATGGGAGAGGGGCAGCCTCTGGTCTGCTCCCGCGTTGGGCAGAGCTGGCAGCTGCCCGTGGGCTCTGCCAGATCCCAGATGTGGCAAAGCAGGGAGCTGAGCCCGTGCATGCTCCTCGTGTGTCTCTCTCTACTCTCCCTGCACAGGGTCTGCCCCAGCTGGCTTGTCCCACCTCTTCACTGTGTTCTCACCAGCATCCTGGGGTGGCTTGTAGGACACCGTCTGTGTGAACTTAATGGAGAAGGAAAGGCTTCTGTGTGCTGTAAATGCCCTCATGGCACAGAGGTTGGTGCAGGCACTGCGAATGGCTGCTTTAGATGGAGAAGTTTGGCTCTTTGGGAGGAGTGGGAAGGCATGTGTGTGCTCTGACATGTGTGCATCTGCTGTCCTGGCCTGGAGAGCAGCGAGAGCTGGGGCATCCGTCCTACAAACCTGAGGGCTTGGCAGCAGCTCAGAAACCTTGGCAGCCGAGACCTTGAGAAGCCCTTTCCTGCTCCAGTCCTGGCTCTCCTCCCCTTTGCCAGCTCTCTTCCAGCCCAGGGGCTTTGTTTGAGGGGGCTTAGTGTTAAGAAGCCCACGGGGGACACAAGCCTCAGCCCTCCAGCTCCTATCTCTGGTCTCTCTGTTGTTCCCGAGACTGCCCAAGCAGAGCCATGTTTCAGTAGAGCTGGAGGCCATCGCACACGGGGAATTTGGGGGTCACAGGCATGTCTGTGCTCCCACCCCTCCCCAGGCGCTGCTGCAGCGGGCTCACCCTCCCCCTTCCAGCTGTAATTAGCAGCTTCATCAAGGTCAGGCAGAATCATGCAGGCTCCAGACTGTAAATTTACCAAGAGCGGTAATTAAAGTGCGATTGGAGCGGCAGTGGCTCGGTCGGGCGCTGCGGGAGATGCCGTCTCCCCCCCACAGCCCTGGGCTGTGAAAACCTGTTGTGGTGGCTGGAGGGGTGGCCTCTGTTCTCCCTCATGAGCTACCCCTGTCCTACCGCCTCTCAGCCCTTCCACCCTCCAGGAGGCTGGGGGTGCTGAGGCAGGTGGGATGGGAGAAACTCCCATCCCACCTGCCTCAGCACCCCCAGCCTCCTGCTCCAACTCTACAACCCTTTGAAGCTGCCTTCTGCCCCAACTCTAATTAAATTCCTTTCCGCTGAGTCGATGTAACCCAACCCAGTGCTGCCTTCGGGGAGGGGGTGCTGGGAGACCCTCCTGCCAGCCACACCTCTGGGGCTGTTGAGAGCAGGGCCTGGTGTCATTGATGGGAATGGTTGGACTCGATGATCCGGTGGGTCCTTTCCAACCTAGTGATTCTATGATGAGGGTGGGGTGGGTTTGCTCCTTGCCTCTGTTGCTCGGCGATCGTACGGCTCTGGAGAGGGGCTGGAGCAGCCTGTGGGCACACTGCTTTCCCGGCAGGGGTGCAAAATCAAAGCCAAATGTGTCCGCGGGCGGCTGGCTCAGCCCCCAGTAACCCTAGGAGGCAGCGAGAGTGAGGCAACCACACAGGCTGAGGGCTTGGGGAGAGGGGATGCTGGGAAAAGGGAGCCTATGGACAGTTGGGGTGTGGGAGATAAGATTACAGCCAACAAAGCAAAGCCTGATCCCTTTGGGAAAGGTGGGAGACTGATATGCAAAGCAGAGGCTGCTCCCCAGGGGCCACTGGGTGCCAGTGCCTGTTTGGAGCTGCGGGTGGGTGATGGGAAGCTGCCCAGATGGGATTTAGGGGAAGGAATCTCCATTTCCAAGGTCGATAGCTGGTGTGTGGTGGGAGGTGGTCGTTTCCCAGGTGGGTGCAGCTGGTGGAACTTGCTACTGGCTTTCCTGTGCAGAAGAACCACCAAGGCTGCAGTGCCCCAAACCTTCCCAGTGGCTGTGGATCATAGAACAACCAGGTTGGAAGGGACCCATCGGATCATCTAGTCCAACCATTCCTATCTAACACTAAACCAAGTCCCTCAAGACCTCATCCACCCGTCCCTTAAACACCTCCAGGGAAGGTGAATCAACCACCTCCCTGGGCAGCCTATTCCAATGCCCAATGACCCTTTCCGTGAAAAACTTCCTCCTAATCTCCAGCCTAAATCTCCCCTGGTGGAGCTTGAGGCCATTCCCTCTTGTCCTGTCCCCTGTCCCTTGGGAGAAGAGCCCAGCTCCCTCCTCTCCACAACCTCCCTTCAGGTAGTTGTAGAGAGCAATGAGGTCTCCTCTCAGCCTCCTCTTCTCCAGGCTAAACACCCCCAGCTCTCTCAGCTGCTCCTCATAGGGCCTGTTCTCCAGCCCCTTCACCAGCCTTGTCGCTCTTCTCTGGACTTGCTCCAGAGCCTCAAATCCCAGCAGCCAAGAAACTGGGAGGCAACAGGGCCGAGCAGCCCCACGAGCAGGCCCTGGGCTCCAGGAGAGGCAGATTTGGTCAGGAAGGTTGGACACATGCTTTGCGTCCTTCCCAGGACTAGATGCTTGGTCAGACTCGAGCCTGCAGCACCCACACGGCAGGATGGGAACGTGGGTGCTTCCCGCTCTGAAACACTCATGCAGTTCCTCTAAGCCAGTCTCCGTGTCCCCTCCTGGGCTGCTTTCTGGTCCTGGACCCGTGCCCTGTGGGTGGTTCTGGGGTGCATCTTGGCTCATCCCGGCTGTGGGTTCACAGGGAAGAGCAGAGCTGAGCACACTTTGGCTCCAGCTTGCATCCCTGAAGTATTTTTAGGCAGAAATCCACCAAGCTGGAGAGCTCTGGAGGGGGTTTGGCCCTGCTAGCCCTGACTAAGCAGGTTTGTCTGGGCTCGGTGCCTGGGGCTGGGTGGGCACGTGGCCCAGCAGGGGCCAGTGGTGGCCCCAGGACTGGCATCCTCCTCCTCCAAGGCCAGTGCCGGAGTGGGAACAGCCATCGGCTGCTGGGTTGTGGCCACAGTGACACCCATTTGGTGCAGGGATGGAGCAGAGCCTGGTGGACAGGCTGGTGCTGGTGGTATTTTGAGAGCCAAGGAAGGGCTTGGCTACCCCTCTCTCAGCCCCAATGGGCTGTGACAAATTTATAGATGAAAAACGGTGCCACGGTCCTTAAACACGCCATGAGCTGGGGATTCATAGGTGGTGCAGAGGCCTGTGCTAATAGATTGAATAACCTGGCTGTCAGCTCTGGGCAAAAAAATTACTGAGCTCTTCTGTGTGAAATATCTATGTTGGTTTTCGCTTGGTGCTTAATCAGGATGAAGCTGGGGAGTCCTGAGCTGAAGCTCGTGGCTGCCTCAGCTCAATCCGAGGCTTCTTTCTGGCCTTAATACTTGAGTAGTCAAATGCACACCTGGATTTGCATCCAAAATGCCCGAAGGGAGGCCACGCACAAGAGATTTGGAGGTCACCAAACACGCCCAGGGGAGCAGGAGCCCCTCTTAGTTGGGTTTCAGGGGCTCCCCAGACCCACTGGAGGTGGGTTGAGGTTCTTCCCGGGCACCCCTCACCTCCATCTGCCTCTGCCCTCAGGGATGGATCTCTCTGCCAACCAAGATGAGGAGGGCGACCAGGAGACCTACCAGCTGGAGATCAACAAGGACACCAAGAAATGCGCCTTCAGGACCTACACTGGGAAGTACTGGACTCTCACCTCCAACGGGGGCATCCAGTCCACTGCCTCCACAAAGTGAGTCCCTTTTTCCAGTGGCTCTGGGAGGGTCCTGGGCTTCACGGACCCCTCTGTGTCTTCCAGAGGGATCTGAAGCGGGAGTTTCCAGCCTAAACATTTGCCTCAAAATAGTGAAGATGGTGAATTCCACAGAAAGCCGAGGTGGGATTGGGGCTCACCACCCACGATGCTTGGAAAGCCCCTCAGGCCACGTAATCTTTACCCTGCAGTTCAGCCCTATGCTAGCTGAGAGCCAGGTGGAAACCCCAAAAGTGCCTGTGGCCGCCTCCTGCCTGGGAGGCAAGAGCTTCCCATCAGGACAGAAACCACAATGTGGCTCATCTTGCAAAAACAGATGGAATCGGGGGCCCTGGTCCAGCTGTGGCTCTTTCTGAGCCAGCAGGATGGTGGCCACGGGGTCCCTATCCAGCACATCCCCCCTGACCACCTTCTCTGCTCCCACAGGAACGCGAGCTGCTATTTTGACATCGAGTGGTGTGACAAGCGCATCACCCTGAAAGCTGCCAACGGCAAGTATGTGACGGCAAAGAAGAACGGGCAGCTGGCAGCCTCCATGGAGACAGCAGGTAAGGGACCCCCTAGGGACCCCGACCCTGGGCAGCAGGGGATGGGCAAACAAGGCTCCTCTTCCAAGCCATGTGCGGGGATGGAGACCTCATTACTCTCTACAGCTACCTGAAGGGAGGTTGTAGAGAGGAGGGAGCTGGGCTCTTCTCCCAAGTGACAGGGGACAGGACAAGAGGGAATGGCCTCAAGCTCCACCAGGGGAGATTTAGGCTGGAGATTAGGAGGAAGTTTTTCACACAGAGGGTCATTGGGCATTGGAATAGGCTGCCCAGGGAGGTGGTTGATTCACCTTCCCTGGAGGTGTTTAAGGGACGGGTGGATGAGGTCCTGAGGGACTTGGTTTAGTGTTTGATAGGAATGGTTGGACTTGATGATCCGATGGGTCCCTTCCAACCTGGTTGTTCTGTGATTCTATGATTCTAAGTTTTCTTAATGATGGTTTCAAGAGCTGTGAGATGGGGAGGACATAGGCAGGGGCACAGCCTGCCCTCCTCACCGCTGCCTGGGGGGTCTTGGCTCTGTGCCCCCCGACCCATCTCACAGCCCCTCTCTCCTCTGACACAGGCGAGACAGAGTATTTTGTGATGAAGCTGATCAACAGGCCCATCATCGTCCTCCGTGGCGAGCACGGCTTCATCGGATGCCGGAAGGTGACCGGTACCCTGGACTCCAACCGCTCCTCCTACGACGTTTTCCAGCTGGAGTTCAACGATGGAGCCTACAACATCAAGGGTGAGCCTCCCGGGATGGGTAGGGGCCGGGGGGTGGTGACCGTTGGGATCCCTGTGGTGGCTCACAGGGTCAACTTGTCCCTTCTCCCTGTGCCCACCAGATTCCACCGGGAAGTACTGGATGGTGGGGAGCGAGTCATCCGTCACCAGTAGCAGCGACACCCCCGTGGACTTCTTTTTTGAGTTCTGCGACTACAACAAAGTGGCCATCAAAATCAATGGCAAATACCTGAAGGGTGACCATGCCGGGGTCCTCAAGGCCTCTGCCGACACCATTGACGCCTCCACCCTCTGGGAATATTAATGCACTTTAGCGTCCCTCCCGTTGCCAACTTTTCTTTCCCCTTCTCCGTCCTTATTTTTCCTTTGGGTTTTGTTTCTCCTCTCTGTAAAAGGATTTTCAGCCTGGCCTGCCCTTCCCTCCCGCCGTAGAGTCGGTGCGTTCTGGGGGAGGTGGCTCTCCATAAACCCCTGTAAGAACTGGAAAAGCGATGGGGCAGCCTGCCTGTAGCTTTGTAGAGGGATCTGTCTCTGTCTTCTCCCTGCCTCTGCCTCCCTCCAGCTTTGCTGGGCTTGGAAACTGCCGTACCCTGCCTCTGGCCCCGAGCATCACCTTAGGTAGCTTATTTTCCTCTCCTTGATTTACGAAAAGGGAATGAGATCACCTCTGTGTTCGCTTCTGCCATATCAGCGCCGGTGCCGCCTCGGTCTGTGCTGCCAGAGTCCCCTGGAGCACCCGTCCCATCCTCCTCCAGCCAGGGGCTGAGCTGGTTCCTCACGGCTCCCCCAGCAGCTTCTCTCCGCTCCTGGCTTTCAGGGCAGGATTGAACCCCAGCTGAGCCATCAGAGGTGACCTTACATATCACAGCATCTCTGGGGCTCGGGCGTTCCCGGCACACGGCCTTGAGGAAGGGCCAGCAAGCTGACTGCTCCCATCCCACACCCCCTGTGCACCTGGAAATTTATTTTTTTTTCCTTAGGGTTATCCTTTCTGGAAAGCCTCAGCCTTTCATCTCATGGAGCCCTGTGCTCTTTATGTTCCTCTGCGCCTCCTCCTGCCTCTGGCTCTGGAGGAGCAGAGGGGCAGCATAGACCCTGATGGTGGCTCCAGCCTGGCAGGTTCTCACTGCTGTGCCCGGGAGGAGGTGGTGTGGAGGGACACAGCGTGAGCTTCATCCATCCATCCCACCTCCAGCGCCAGGGGCTTTGGTCCCCGCAGGAGCCTGGCTGATGCAACCTCTCCTGGGTGGTAGCTGGAAGCATCAACTGCAGATTTTGGTTTACAGGATAGAAAAGATCCTTAGCAAACTTTGCACAGTGAGATTTGCTCAGTACCTTTGTGGGTTTGGTGTGGGTATTTTCCTTTTTTCTTTTTTTTGTTTCCTTCTCTCATAAAATACTGGAACAGTGAAGCGATCACTGAACACCTAATGCGGAATTAGGCAGCGCCCGATCCGGCAGGCTCCCCCGAGGAGGGCGGCTCCTGGTCCCACCGCCCCAGGGCACCAGGGCTCGGCCCTCACGACATCGCAAACCTACTGGAAAAAGGAAAGAAAAGAAAAAAAAAGACCAAAACAGTATTTTTGTTAGTCTCTATTTATATACGCTCTCCATGGCACCGTGTCACCAGCTCTTGTCTGTACTAGGTCTGCATTAGAGTATAACGCTGTTTGTAACGGGTGATGCTGACGTGTTCATTAGGGTGTTGAAAGGCACTTTATCCTTCGGGGCCTTCCCAGGGCCGGGATTTGCTCCCTGCAAACACACCGAGGAGCCTTTTCCCCCATGGGTTCCACCCCATGCCAAGGGTGCTCGTGGCATCGCTGCTGTGCCAAAACGGGGCCGGTCCCCATCGCTGGGGGCTCGTCAGCCTTAAAGCCATGTGGAGGGAAGGGCTCGCCCTCCATCAGAGCTTGGTGCTAAACTCTCAGCCGGGAGGGCGAGCGACCCGTCCGTCCCCTGCCAGGGGGGGCTGCTCCTGGCTGGGGTCCCTCTCCGGCTCCGGGGAGCCCGGCTGGGCCTCTACCTCGGCTCTGCGCTCACATCCAGGGCACCGCGAAGCCCCTCGAAGGCCCCAGTGTCTTGATGAAGCCCTGCGTGACCCTGCAACTCAGCACATGCTTCTCGCTGGCCTTCACCCCTCTGCCCCGTCCAAACCATGTAATTCCCGCTCCGGCTTCTTCCATGTGACGTTAGGTCAACATCTCTCCTGTCTCCTCTTCTCGGGTGTCGTGACTCTGAAAAACATCTCACCCTGAAAATTTAAGTTTTGGGTTTGTTCGTTTTCTTTTGTTTTGTTCTGGGTTTTTTTTTTATTATTATTTTTTGTAAGTGCCATTTGTATAACTTAAAAAAAATAGCTTCAAATGGAGAAAGATGAATAAAAAATAAAACCTGCATTCGGATACGAGCCATGGTGTGTGGTCCGTTGGGGCGGCGAGGGCTCCAACAACCTTTTACTGAGAGGCACAAGTGTCAGCATGGAGCATCTGGGGCCCAAGAGCTTCCCCAGGATCCTGCTGGCTCCAGAGGTCTCAAATGATTTAGTGGGAAGGGAATGGTGGCCATCAGGGTCATCCCAGTACCTGAAGGGGCTCTGAGAGAGCTGAGGAGGGACTGTTCACAAAGGCTTGTGGTGACAGGACAAGAGGCAGTGGGTATAAACTGGAGAGGGACAGATTTTGAGTAGATGTATGGAGGAAATTCTTCACCATGAGACTGGGGAGTCACTGGCACAGGTTGCTCAGGGAAGTGGTGGCTGCCCCATCCCTGGAGGTGTTCAAGGCCAGGGTGGATGGGGCTTGGAGCCCCTGATCCAGAGGGAGGTGTCCCTGCCCATCATGGGGGGGGGGACTGGATGATCTTTGAGGTCCCTTCCAAGGCAAACTATTCCATGTTTCTATGATCCCCAGCGAGCAGGCTTAAAGCCAAAGATAGCTGGAGGCTGGGGCACATCTTGCACTGCTCCCAGCAGCCTGAAGCCACTGAGCCCACCACAGGCATCCTCAGGGCTGGGTGAGTGAACGCAGGGCAGGGAGATGTGCCAGCATCCACCTTCATAGAATCATAGAACAACCAGGTTGGAAGAGACCCATTGGATCATCGAGTCCAACCATTCCTATCAAATTCTTCCCTGCAGACCATCCCCTCCTGTAAACCTCCTGTCCTTACCGCTGGGAGAGAAGCTGCCTTCAGCCTAGGGCTGCTTTTTCACCACTTGTCTCAAGTATTTCCCCCCAAATCCAACAGCCTGGAGGAGGAAGGTGCCTGTCGAGACGGGAGGGCAATAGGTTGCTGGTTTGGGTCAGCATTAAGGCCTCCTCCTCCTCTGCTCAGTGAGGAGGGGAAAATAAAGAAGCTAAGGACAGAAGGAGATGGGAAGCCCATTTGCTGCAACCCAGCACAGGCCGTGGAGGAAAGGGGATGTCAGGGATGTGCCCCCAGCCCTCCTGAGGCAGCAAGATGCAGCCTAAAACTCAACCAACCCCCACAGGTTTGATGCTGGGGCCAACTGTGGTTTCAGCTACGAGGACAAGCTGCAGCACGTGCTCATGGCAGGGAGCAGCCAGCCCCTTCGCCTCTCCCAGCCTGGCTCGGCCCTGGGGGCACCCATGGGCTCCTGTTAAAACCTACAGCTGCTCTGCGAGAAGCCAAGTTTGGGAAAGAGGGGCTGCACGGCATCCCCCACAAACCCACCTCCTGGGTGGGATGGAGAAGGGCAGTGCCAGGAGGGACCTTCAGCTGCAGACACAAGTTTAAGCACCACAGCGAGGGTCAGATGGAAGGGAGGATGTTCACCGCTTCCTATAAACAGGGAGAAATCCAGGCTGCACAGGAAACACGGAGCAGCTCCGATTGCCACACGCTCGCCCTTGCCTCTCGGCAACAAGCAGCAAGGAGGGGGGTTCTTGGGCCCCTCCAAGGGGGTCTGTGCAGGGAGGGGGCTGCACCGCAGCAAGGAGGACCCTTCACTCTCATCCCCTTTTGCTTTCTACTCTAGATTCTGTATTTACCATCCTCCTGCAAGGGGAAGGTCCCCCAGCCTTTCTTCCCCACCCAACAACACACACATCCTGGTTTCCATTTAAAGGAGCGACTGGAAACCATTTTCTCTCCCGTCCAGTTTTCCTCGGGAGCATGTGGAACACATTAAAGCTTTTCCAGGAGGGTCAAAGGGGTTTTGCCTTAAAACTTGCAGTTTTCAACCGCGCGGGTTGAAATCTGGCACCGCTCCTGCCTGTTCACTCCTGCCGCCCATCATTATCCAGCATTATCCCAGCGTCGAGCCAGCTCGGTCGGGCTGGAAGGACAATGTTTCGGCTGTAACAAAAGCACAGAGGTAAAAGCCAGAGTGCACAAATTTATTTACAAAAAAATCAACTTACAATATAATACAGGAACTTTTTACACACAGAGTATTAGAGCAGGTTACTAACCAGAAGATAAAGAAAAATATTTTTATTTTAGTTTGTTGTTGTGTTTTGTTTCGGTTTTTTTTTTTTAATAAACCACCTATTTATTTTCAGCTATCGTTATACAAAGTCGCAGAACATGCACATCTTTACAGGGTTTCTTTCTTTTAATACAACGTTTTGCTAAGTGCAAATACTAAGTTTTTCTCTCCACCTTTAAGGCAAGTAGAAGGGGATGCTGCAATCGACCACACCGAGTACCTGTTACGGATCAGCCCTGGGCACAGCGACCTCCCTGCTGCCTTTGAAAGGGCAAAGGGTTTTGAGGGCAGCAGGGAAAAGGGGATGCAGGGATCGGGGCAGCCCACGGATGGCTCCATCAGAAACCACAGCTGCTCCAGGTCTCTGGGGTTAGAGAGGAGGAGCAGCACATGCTGTGGCTGCAGTGAATTCCACAGTGAAATGCCCCTTTCCTCAGGGAGAGAAGCAGCGCTAGGAGCCCCACGTTGCCCCCAGGCCACGTGCAGAGCTGAGCTCATCACTCAGGCCGCTGAGCATCGCAGAGCGGACACCATTTTCTTAGACACAAAGAAGGCTGTGGTTTTGCAGGGGACATGGGGACGGCGGTCTCCCCCCTCTACATCTTCCCACCTCCTCCACGACTGCAGAAAGACACTCACATCCTAACCAGAAAGATGAACCAGAGACACCGACGTCCTCTTGCCACCTCTGCCTGACGCTGCTCCATCTCTCGCTCCACCTCTGCACTTCTCTCCGCCAAGGCTGTTCTACATCTCCAGACACGCACTAAAAGATGGGACCGGACCACCCTTTTTGCCAGAGCTCCCAGTTACACAGACACGGCGTCAGGGACACTGGCAGCCATCATGCCACGTTTGTGTTGTCACTTGGGCCCCAGGTTTGGCAGCTGAGCTGTGTCCCGGCTGCCCAAGTGGGAGCTGGGGGGAAGCACTCGCTTCAGAAAGCCTGGAAAGCTCATCCAAGCCAGCCCTGGAGCCCACAAGATCTCAGCTACGAAAGCCCCAGGATTCCCTGCCCGCAATGGGAAGTCATCCCCACACCTCTCCTGCCCTGGGTCTATTTTCTCACCACTCACTACGCTGTGAACACAGCCCTTGCTCCTCAAATCCAAGAGGACAGCCTGGCTACTGCCAGAATCACGGTGCAGTATAGCTGAACCCAGTCAAACAGCAAGCAATAGAAGTCCCTGCAGCCCCAGAATACTTCCAGAAATAAATTAAAATAGAGAAAGGAAATGCTAGCAGCAAGAGAAAACCATGTGGTTACTGATACTGGAGAGACCACAGCATCAAGGAGCTGGAACAGAGCACCCCATGGGGTACGGTCTGACCACAGGCAATGCCCAAGAGAGACTAAATTGCCAATTGAGCTCCACAAGGCATGGAAGTTTCCCCTGGGAGACCTTCTGGGGGACAATGGTACTGTCCCAGAGCTTGGTGGAAGCTGCCTCTCTCCAGAATCATGCCACCCACTGCTCGCTGAATGCCTGAGGAGATGCCGTGCCAGGAGCAGTTCTGGAGAGCTGCAAGCCCCAAGCCATGAGGTGGAGGCAGGGAGTTTTACCTGAAAAGCAAATCAAACCAAGAGACACCTGAATGCTCAAACACGGGGGGAAGAATGGGAGGGGAAGGGCACCCAGTGGGTTCCCAGCAGGACAAAGCAGGATGTAGCCCAGACCAAACCACTTGGGTGACAACAGCAAACGTAGGCTGCTATAACCTAGTCAGTCTTTCTAGGAGGAGTCCACTTCTTCTCCAACCATTTTCTAAAGGTGACCTGTACCAGACAGTGTAGCCAAGAGCTGTGAGGAAAGGGATTTGTGCCAAGGCTCCTCCTGAAGTCCAGCAACTGCACCTCCTGCTTCTCAAAAGGAAGTTTTGCTTTTCCTAAATCCTCACTTCCTAAGCCCAGCAATATTCGCATTTACCTTTTCACACGCTTTTCCAAAGCCAATACAGTGGAAGCACATCTTTCCAGAAGTTCAGCGCGGCGGAAGCAGCCTGCTTCCTGCGGCAGGAGGCTGCAGCTGCCTGCTTGGTGGCAGGGGGGTGGCTAAGGAGGTTCTTGGCTCACCACATGCACAACTGCACTGGGAGTTGCTAATTCTCCAGCTACAGCACACATCGCACACCACTGCCTACTCACCTAAGCGGGTATTTGCCCAGGGAGCTTCTGCAATGAGGGCTGTGGTTTAGGCTCTATGTGCTCCTACAAGCTGTTTGAGGGCTGCTGCCACAAGCTGGAGAGATTTGGGATGGTGGATGAGAACTGCAAAGCGAAGGCCACATTGTGGAAGCTGAGAGGCACCCACCTCTAAGGGAAAAGAACCTGAGCCCTTCAGAGGGAGTAAGTTCAGTTAAAGACGAGGGTGCTACTTGCTAAAACCCCGAGACAGAACATGGCTCTGGGTTTCCTACCAAGATCTTAACAATGAGATGGTTGCTGCAATCCCTCTCCACTTGCAAAGTGAGTAAAGATGGACTTGATTTTGAGTGAATTTTTTCTGCTGGGAGATGGTGGCAGGTTACAGGGATACTGGGAAACACGGGAACCCCAGCCTCGTGCCTCTCCACAAGTAGGCGGCTAGAACAGTTGACTCCTCTTATCTTGTTCCTGAAGGTCTTACTCAGATGCCAAGTCTCTCCTCCCTCCCCCAAGACTCCTTTAACTGTGCAGCAGCTGCTGTGGCCAGCAGGAAGGCAGGATTTTTGGAAGCTCCCCGAGGAATGGCTACATCCCTGCACTCCATGAAGTCTCACTTTCCCTCCCAACACTTGCCTGAATGGACTTTGCCAAATCAAAATATAAGGAAGGCCAACACAGGGAGAGACCCTTGGAAATAATGACACCAAGGCTGAAACGTCTCAAAGTAAACGTTCGGAGAAGCTCTAGAGAGGGATGAAATGCAGGTAGGCACGAGTCAGAGCGGTTCCCCTTGCAGCTGGCTAAACCCAGGGCGCTCGGAGTAGGAAGGGGGTGATGTTACTGGGGTGGCTTTGTCCTGCAAGTGACTCTACATCAAGTGCTGTCTGAACTGGGTCAGAACCGGTGTCGAGGCTGAGGGCCAAAGTGCATAGGCAAGTTGTGCTCCAGTTGAACGTTGATCTGGGGAAAATCATAATTTACCCTCATGTTGGGCAATGGGGGGACATAAGGGGCAGGGATGGGGCCGATGTTGAGGGGGATGTTGTTGTACAGGGGGCGGACAGGAGGGAGTGGGAAGGGAGGGTGCACGAAAGGGTAAGGGGGGATCCGGGGTTGATGAAGGTTCTGAGGAACAGGTCTGGGGATGACTTCGATTCTCTGGATTTTCTCCACAGGCTTTTCTGCTGGAGGGCCGATCCGCTTGAAGCTGTTTTCTGTGGAGAGAGGAGAGAAAAGAACCAGTCATCCTGCAAACGCTCTCCAAGCTTGGTGCATGGTCTTATATTTGCAATCCTCCATCCCCAGCACATTCATTAAGCATGCTCTCTCCACCACTGCTTACTCCCCCTTCAGTGCTCCAGGCCCCGTGGAGCACGGCACTAGCTTTCCTTCCATCAATATCACACCACAAAAGGGGAACATCTCCTTTCACAGGGATGCGAAGCAGCCCCCTGCATCCCCCTGCGTCCCCCACTACAGAACACAGAGGTTACGCTGCCCTTCAGCTTCTTTGCCAAGTGGAAATGAGACCTTTCTGTGCATTCATGACATCCCAGCACTAAAGGAGGAGCTGGACACAAGCCTTGTGTCTCCCCTCAGTCCCAGCTAAAGCCTGCAAACAATAGCACTTTAAAGCTAGCTCAGTTCCCGGGAAGAACAAACAGTGTGATGAGCTTGCACTCCTCCCCAGAGCAAGACCTGGGTGATGCCCAGTGCAGCACAACAATGCACAGAGAAGCCTGCAAGCAGCCAGGCCCTGGGACGAATCTGAGAAAGATCCAGAGCCTTGCTAGTATATCTGTGATCCCTGCGCTCTCTGGTTGTCCTCAGGCTGATCACAAAACAGAAGTAAAGACTGTGCCTTACCTCCATTTTTCTTCCTTTGCTCCTCTTCAGCTTCTTTCTGAATCTCCTGAATTATCTTCTCGTCATCTTCCTAGAAATCACAGGAATATCAAGAGTCAGCAAGCCAAGTCCTGCTGCTGCAGCCTCCCATTCCTTCAAAACTTTTCAGCATGTGTTTGCACAGGAATGAGAAGGTAAATTTGGCTGAATTGCTCTCATTTGGGACTGACCCTCAGCCCAAAGCGAGGCCACGATGGGGAACTGCAGCACGAGCTGCTTGCATGGAGCCAAATCTATTCTACGGAGTACGACAAAGAGGCTTGGATCAGCTTTCCAGGGAGATCAGGGCTAAAATTCATTGACTTGATGGAAACCAGAGAACTGTAACCCAGCTCCTCCCTTCTGAAGAGTTGCTGGAGAGCTGTTAATCTTTTAAATGGCAATAGTCTATTAAATATTTACATTATGCTAGCACTTCTGGAGTTTTTGGCCCAACAGCTGGAATTAACACAACTTAAATCCTGGCTCTAGTAGCTAAACGGTGCTGTGACGAGGCCATTTAGCCATTTAGATCTTATCTGTAACGCTGAGGAGGGCGTAAATCACAGTATGTTTCTTTAATGTCTATCTAGAGGTTATAGCAAGAATATTCAGACCCATTGCTCAACAAGAACGTTAAGAGCAAGCCAGAAATTGAAAGCCTCCTGCCTCTAATCATCATCAGTTTTCTCAACCCAAGTTAGCAGCAGGCACTGGTGAGACCACTCCTTGAATACTGTGTCCAGTTCTGGGCCCCTCAGCACAAGAAGGATGTGGAGGCTCTGGAGCAAGTCCAGAGAAGAGCGACGAGGCTGGTGAAGGGTCTGGAGAACAGAACCTATGAGGAGCGGCTGAGAGAGCTGGGGTTGTTTAGCCTGGAGAAGAGGAGGCTGAGAAGAGAGAGACCTCATTGCTCTCTACAACTACCTGAAAGGAGGTTGTAGAGAGGAGGGAGCTGGGCTCTTCTCCCAAGTGACAGGGGACAGGACAAGAGGGAATGGCCTCAAGCTCCACCAATGATTAGGAGGAGGTTTTTCACAGAAAGGGTCATTGGGCATTGGAATAGGCTGCCTAGGGAGGTGGTTGAGTCACCTTCCCTGGAGGTGTTTAAGGGACGGGTGGATGAGGTCTTGAGGGACATGGTTTAGTGTTTGATAGGAATGGTTGGACTAGAAGATCCGATGGGTCCCTTCCAACCTGGTTGTTCTACGGTTCTATGACACAGTGAAGCCTCATGTGGCTGCAGGTATCTACAGAGTTGGCATTTACATCACCTATTCTTAGGTTAAGGAAGTACAATGGACAAAGTCCTGGAAGTTGACTATGAAAGTTCTCAGCTAGGAGAGGCTTGTCTGGGGGGGACTGGCCATGGGCACCAGGAGCCCAGGGGGTCCAGGCAGCTGTCAGGCTTTATGCAAGGCCATGCTAGCACTGGCACGAAAGCAGAGAATCACCCTGATCCATGCGTCAGCACCAGCTCTCCACTCCCAAGAATGGCTGTGAAAAATGAGCCTCTTCACTGCACCGCAGCATGCAACGGCTCTCAGGGTAAACAACTGAAGAGACAACTCCCTTTCCGTGCCCGGCAGCAGATGCTTCTGCTGGCCATATGTGCAGCGATGGTTGCAGAGGTCCTCCTGATCTCTGCAGGGCTGCATCTGCTGCTGCTTCCCATCCATTGCAATGAAACACTACCTGGCACTTTCGGAAAACAAATGAGAATCACTAAGCCTCCTAGACAGTGTTTGTACTCTTGGTGTTATTTATTAGGGAAGGCGGCCAAGAACAGGAGCTGTTGGATGACACACACCACCTGCGTCAGGCACCAGCCTCTCTGGCTCTACCTGCACACGGAGCAGCATTTGGTTTGCTTCAGCAGTTCATCTGCAAGCGTGAAGGGTGGAGCAGGAGGGAAACCCCAGGTCCCATGTACCCCACAATATGCAAGACCCTGCTTTATTTTATTCACCCTCATTCCAGTACTGCCAAAACTCACCCATTTCTTCCTGAACACTCTTAATGTGGAAAATATCCACTATATTGGAGAGTGTTCTGGCTCTACATTCAAAATGTGCTTAATGTGTGCAGCTACATTGAAATTATTTTAAGTCTAGCCAGCTTCCCACTTCCAATCTCACCGTCCTGCACGTGTCTAGCAGCAATGCCTGGGAAGCTTGCTAAGATGTGCCCTCCTTCAGCACCAGATAAGGTTTCCCTGGGAGACTAAAGTTATCTTAATCTGCCAAACTCAATCCTTCCCTCCCTTTCATTACTCTGTGAGTCAATGGTTAAAATTAAGACTCTCAAGCACATGCTTGTTCTTTTCTTTCCTCCAAGCAGGCTGCTTCCATGGGCTGTTAACTACAGCCTATCCATCTCCATAAAAACTGCTGAAGAATGGCTCTTCCAAGCCTCTACAGAACTTCTAATTACCCTCCACGTATCAGATTGCCACGTTCTCTGACTGGAAAACAGCCTGGGCATGCTCTGCAACAGGCAGCCAAACGTTCTATGCTCCTTTTCTGCCCGAGCAGCGCTTTCCAAGGGCGGCCCCAAAGCTTCAAGATTTCATAGAATCAGAGAATCATAGAACAACCAGGTTGGAAGGGACCCATCAGATCATCTAGTCCAACCACTCCTATCAAACACTAAACCATGTCCCTCAGCACCTCATCTACCCGTCCCTTAAACACCTCCAGGGAAGGGGAATCAACCACCTCCCTGGGCAGCCTATTCCAATGCCCAATGACCCTTTCTGTGAAAAACTTCCTCCTAATCTCCAGCCTAAATCTCCCCTGGCGGAGCTTGAGGCCATTCCCTCTTGTCCTGTCCCCTGTCACTTGGGAGAAGAGGCCAGCTCCCTCCCTCCTCTCTACAACCTCCCTTCAGGTAGTTGTAGAGAGTAATGAGGTCTCCTCTCAGCCTCCTCTTCAATTGTTGTGCTCTTCACAGAATATTTTTTTGCAATGCGGTTGAAAACGGAGGTACCCACCTCTCTCATCTTATTGCTGATTTCTGGAAAAGATGCTCCTGAAGGGCTTTTTCAGCTACATGACAAGTAAGAAACATATTTTAAGATCGACTGAACAAGATTCCCCTATCTCCTTTCCTCACACAAGGACACAAACCTCACCTTAAGCCTAGAACCAGGTAGAAGTCCCTTCTAACTTCAAAAAAGCTTTCACTTTAGCCTAAATCTGTGACGAACCCTCCAAAACAGTGCTTTCCAGGGCCCCCACCACTTGTAAGCCTTCAACTCCTCCACTTCCCGCTGACGATACTGAAGTCCAGGGAATCGGACACATCAAAACCGAAACTTTACACGATCCTCCCGCAGCGAGGGCTACTCGACCTCCAGTTTAAACTGAAGCTGACCTCCACACTAATGATGGATCGACAAAGCCATCTGCCCCTGGGGCTGGCCAGCTGCACACACAGCCAAGGTGATGCTGGCTTCAATTACCGCAGCTCCCAGAGCACCAGGGAAACGCTTAACAGCAAACCCCATCTGCCAGGTCTCCAAAAGGACATCTATCTCACAAGGACAACTTAAAACACATCCCCTCAAACGCAACAGCCAGAGATCCTGCCTCAAACACCATTGCCTGTTGGTCTTCAAGAGGGGGTAAACCTTGTAGCATGCCCTGGATGCACAAAAACTGCCAAGAACAGACCTGGATCAGGATGATGAGGTCCTGACAACTTGTGCGACTGCAAATCACAGCAGGGGCAACAATAAACCACAGCTCCAAGAAGAGAATTTATCAGTTTTGTTGCTCCCCTGCTGATAAAAACGTATTCCCCGCATTGGATGCTTAGGAGTATTTATACTTAATCCCACATACCAAGCCTTAGCTTCAAACTGGTTTTGCATCAATATTTCTGAGAACCTGGTATCCATTGGTACAGAAAGAACAAAAATACACAATATGCACCTTCCTACTTAAGAAACTCCCATAAAAATCTGGCAAGTGATGAATACAAAGCGCACGTCAATCCCTGCAGTATTTAGGAAAGATCCATGTCCCAGATGGAACAAATACCCCTGATATGTGCACAGAAAGATAATTTTAGGATACTCGTAAAGGAAAGCTGATGCCACAAGTTCTGGCTGTTGCATACAGCACTGGTACAAGTTGGAATTAAACCCCAGGTCTCAGTCCTGCAAATATTCACCATGTAAACAGTGATTTTTGCAAAAATCCATTAATTCTTTGAGAAGCAAAGCCTGTTTTTTTGAATGCACAGTTAATTGGAGAGGTGGCAGATTCATCTGGGGCGAAAGCACCCACACCAGAAATTAAGTTTTCATTAGGCCACTCCTGGCTGGCTGTTGGAGCAACAAACCAGTCAATGTCACATGGGGTGGAGGCTGCAGCACAATTTCAAAAGCCTCTTGTGTCTGTTTTCCTGCGCGGGTTCAAGCCCCTTAATAAAGGATTAGATTATAATTTTAATAGCCTGTTCACAGGCTGTGTGGATTGAAGGGATTTATCTTGTCAAGTTAACAGTCATCTTCCTGTCAGCTGCCTTGCCTGCAGGAGGAAAGAAAAAAGAAAGGAGGAAAAAAAAAGGAAAAAAATCAACCCACCAGCCCCTGGGGGTGTCTCAGCACTGGCCAGCCTGCATGTTTTTTGAGCAAGGCTGTAACTTGGCTCCCCTCCTCAGAGAGAAAATGCAGGGCAATGCTAGAGCGTGGCCCTTCCCCACACTCGCTGCATCATGGGAGAAGGGAGGTGGCCAAGAGGAAAATGCAAAGGATCGATGAGATGTATTCACCCTTCCCATCTGCGAACACTGCAGAAAGCAAACGCGGTTATTAATAGCAGCTGCATTTTTAAGTGGCAAAACAGGACCGAGATTCACTCCAAACCCAAACAGCAGGATCCTCTTTGCAGGAACCATCCCCAGTCCCACAGCAAAAACGCATCCCAGTCAGGCTTGAGAGGATCTCAGCGTGGAGGAGGCTTTTCCTTTCAGGTCTCTCCCATTGAACGTGGGGAATGCGGCGAGCATGGAGCCAATCACAGCAGAATGGATGGCTCGGTCTGTGGATGGATTAACTAAAGAGCTGGGCAGGGTTGCTAAGCGAGGCACCTTTTCATGGCGGGGAGGCTCCTTTCAACAATGCTGGTACAGAGAAGCAACATCCAGCACCCACGCAGGGCCCTGTACGCCCACAGAAAGAACCAACAGGCGATGGGGAACAAGAAAACACAGCAAAAACGAGATAAAAGCTCCACAAGTCACACAGAGACAACCTGCCCCCAAATAAAACCTCCTCTGCCCAGAACAAAAGCGCCCTCGACAAAGCTTTTGAAAGCTGTGTTTTGATCTCCCGCGCTTCTCATTATCTTTATTAAGTGTCACGGGAAAATGGCTGCTGCCTGCCTCCTGAACGAGGGAAAACAAGAGACCTGGCAACTATTTCTGGGCTGCACAACCCCTCCCCTATCTTTACAAAGTGCCTTTGCCACCATTGCCTCCCCCTTTCTGGCTTTTTACTGCTTTCTTTTTTTCCACGTATGTGTGGCCGCAGCCGTTATTAATAAACTTGAAATGATTTTTCACGATGGAGGCTTCCAAAGGACTAAGGCGTTTTGTTTCAAATCATTCCCAGCTCAGCTGTGCGGAGCCTGAGCAAGAACAGGCATCGGCTGTCTCTGGCGTGTTCCTCCATGCAGCAGGAAGCAGGGGATAAAAGCAGGCTGTGTTGTAAGTGGAACAGGGCATCCGCAGTGCTGCAGGAAAAGGGGGGCCGGGGATGGGGGTGAAGCAAACGCCGGCGTTTTGAGAATTGCGGAGTTATTTTAGCAACATGCATTCCATATGGATTGCTTTCTGTGAACACCCTGCATTCACCGTATGCTTGTGATTACGGCATTTTATAGTGCGGTTAACAAAGAAAAACCCACACCCTAAATTTAGGGGTGCTTCCCCTCTCCAAACCCTAAAGGCAGCGCCGAGTGCTTCGTGCATTTCCTTAATGGATCTGAAGTTTTACACAGCCTTTGCTCAGCACCTTCCGTTTCTAACGCTAAGAGGAGGGATAACTGCAAACACCTTATAACGATCAGTCTCCCGCTTTGAACTTTGCTGATGAGCGTTGGGGAGTGTTTTAAGAGTTTATTGAAAACATCTTGAGCTTTAAAGCCAAAAAAAAGCTGCTATGCAATATTACTGATAGCCCAAAGATGAGTATTAAGTTAAAAATAACACATATGAGAACAGAACCTGGCTTACCAAAAGAATTAGTGTATTGGTCAAACAGCATCACTGGATTTGTACAAACCAGCTAAAACACACACATAGGCCTCAGGTTTGCTACAGATCCTTTGAAATCAGGGCAAACAGCTCCCGAGTCGCAGAGCCTGTTGTTTGCAGATCCAGTTCTCACTGCTCCATCCCAAGCTTTGTCTCTGGCAATATTGCATCAGCCCCTCCTGCAGCCAGCGGCTCTGGGCGAGCGGAGCCAAAGCCAACACGGGCTGCAGGACAGCCACACGAGGACTTTTGGCCAAGCAGTTTACTGACAAGAGCTCTTGGCCCACGTTCATATCCCGCAGGAGTGCAGGGCACCGATTAGCTCTAGGAGAAATGCAGTGATTAAGCCATTACTGCCTGCTACCCTGGAAGCTGCTGACCACAGCCTGGTTGCAGTTTGTCTCCGAGCCAGCAAATACTGCACCAGTACTTTTAAATTAGACTCCAGGCTGATTACAGCACAGGGACAAGATTTTAAATAACCTTTTATTATGGGAAATTTTGAAGCATCTGCTTTACTCTCTCAAGATCATTTGAGACAAAGACTAACAGATGCTGCAGTTCCTAGAGGACTGTCTTTAATTTGTTTTTAACCCAAGCTAATGAATAGGTTTACTTATAGTTTCGCAAGAATCATTTCAAACTCAGAAAAAATTAAACATTTGGAAAAGAACAAAGGGTCCCTATTTTAAAGAAATCTGAACTCTGCTGTGAATAATGAGTTAGACCCAAACATACCCTCCACAAAGATATGAAATCATCCAGGTCTGGAAGAAAGATGAAGTCTACATCCGTGAACTGCAAATAGACAAGACCATGGCACTGTGACCATGCCACTGGTCTGCTGTGAAGATGGTTCTAGGGCCATACGTGAGTATATTAGAAATCAGAACAAAACCATCCTATCACCCTCCTAATGCAGGGAGAGGAGCAGCAGCACCTAAACTAAGGCTGCAAGTTCCACAGGTGACAAGAAGACCCAAGAAGTCTCGTCTTCTCTGCATTTGCACGTACACAGAGAGTGGCTGCAAACGTGTGCAAGCCCACAATAGATGCTCCTTTCCTCTAGGTGCAGCATTAGCTGTCTACTGACTTCAATGGAATAGAAGAAATTGAGCCAAAAAAAAAGGAAACAGAGGGGTTGAGAAAGGCACAAGAAGATGCTAGTGCAGTCAGGAGCAGTAATCCCTTGGATAGACATCTTCTCTAACGAAGCACGAGACACTATTGATACAGTAGTAGCCCTTTCATATCCCCACATCAAGACTGAAATTTGCTCTCCCTCTTCACACCTAATGCATTAGCTCCTGGTTTACGTGTCCCATATGAATGCAGATCACCCAGATGGGACTGGGTTAGTGTCACAAAGCCACCTTAAAAAAGCACAACGCACACAGGAATCATTATTTCAGTCTCAGAAGCCAGCAGCAGAGTCTCACATTGATCTTTGCACTGCAGTGAGGACAGTGACCCAACCTCAACTCCTCAGCTCACCAGTGCCCCATCACCCCCCCAAAAAAAGAACAAGTGGTGCCAGCTCTTTGCTGACGGTGGGAAATTTTTCTTTGCCACAACATTGGTTAATTAGAGAGCTGGGAAGGGCCTGGTGACAGTGCCCTCTTTGTGCTGCTTATTTATTTATTTATCTTTAAGTACAGTACAAGCTTTTTTGAGAGGCCGCATGTTTTCTCTGGCTCTGAACAAATGCCATCACCCAACACAATTAGCAGCCTGATGGGAACAAAGGACACCAGTGCTACCAAACACTGAATAACTGAATCCACTGAATCACATCCTGGTGGAAAGTGGGGAGGAGCAGGACAGGAATCCGGGGAACCGCATAACCAGGTGTTGGAAACACTACAGGGGTGCCTAGAAGGTGCCTGTGTTTAGCTTAACACCTCACATTGATAAGATAATGTGGGGAATAAAGGCAGGCAAGCACAGGACTAGGAAGTTTAGCCGTCTGGGGCCCTGCTGGGAGAGATTTCAGGTGGAAGGAAGAGATTTCAAGTGGTTTTCCCTTGGCTCTACACAAGTGCAGGATTGTGCACATCCCCTGCAGAAAGAGGGGCTTCTGGCTGTCTGGCAAGTCGCAGCAGCTCAAGATAAAGAAGCCTTGGAAAACTCAAAGCTCAGACAAGCCCTGGGAAGACAGATCCACATCCACACTGCTTTACTGCTTTACTGAAGTCAGGAAATTCAACCCCTGCTCCTACCTACACTCCTTCCAGATTTCTAGTACTGAAGACCTCTGTTTGCAGAGATGTTGCACTATGTTTTCCCATGCTTGTCACAGCTACAAGCTGTATTAAGTTACTACAGTTTCCCTTACAGCTCAGTCCTCCTTTTGCAGCTGGTGACAACAACCGTGAGAACAGACCCAACTGAAACTCTGGGCTGCTGGATCGCAGGCATTTTTCTCAGTCTCGCAGAGCCAGCAGATCATCTAGGCACCAGAGCAGCACAACTCCCCTTGCCTCCAGATGCAAAGCTGTACCACACAGCATCTCAGCTGCAAAACTAGGAACGAGTCCCAGTTACCCCATCACTGGCTACCGTGCCTGGTGCTAGCCCACGCTCCCCACCAGCTCTTTCCTCAAGCCCTGCTCCACAGAGCAACACTCAGAGTGCTTCCAGCCAAAGCCCTTGTCTCCCAGGAGCTGATTTTCCTTAAAGCAACACCAGCTCCTTCTAAGCCACGGTCAGATGCGACTGTGCTGATGTAGGCTTCCAGTGTGTTTTTTAGCTGCCTTGGGAAAGGAAAAAAAGCTGTGCTGTCTAAAACCAGCCGTTTTCCTTGGGTGGAAGGCATGGATTTCAACACGCTGGCACTGAACGGTAATTAAAATCAGAGTGTGAATCATTCACAAAAGTCTTTCGTTACTTACTGTGGGATCTGTCCACAGAGAGCACTTGGCGCAGTCCTGGCAGGGCGCCCCGGGCGACCGAGGGTGTTGGCAGAAGTGGTCGTACCCGTTAATGGCAGCTCGGCAGAGGTAGCACATCTGAGCACCGCAACGGCAGGACATGCGGTTGCAACCCTCTGATTTAATTAGGCCAGTCCCACACTTGTGGCATTTTCTAATTCGGGCAGCTGTCATTTTCTCTTCTCTGCAACACAAGAGAAGGAAGAATAATTAGAGAAGGGATGTTTGCAGCCACCAGCCTGTGGTAAAATTACTATCACGCTATCCCAGTGATGCTTTAACCCCCCAGTCCCAGTGCACTTCTCCCCCTCTCTCCTCTCACACCATCTCCATGGTCTACTGCTGTTCCAAGGAGGTTTGGGCTCAGCTCCACCTGGAGCCAACCCACAACAACCCAAAACCAAATTAAGTGAAAAAGTCAATCCCTGGCTGCCTGTTGCAGAGCCGCTCCTGGTTTCCAGGCGAGCCAAATTACCGCAGTGACAGGCTCCAGCTTGGGAGGAATTTAAGCTGTGAGTTGAAGGGGCAAAGGGCACGTGGATGCTTGACTTGGCTGCGGAGAAATACAGCCTGGAGATAAAGTTCAGGGAAAGCAAACGCCTGGCTGTCATTTTCTCTCCAGTTTTATGTTTGTCTGTTGCTCCAGCTACAAAGTTGCCACAATTGTGTGTATTTTTTCCCCAGTCCTGGGTGCTACTCTCCAGATTTGTTTGGGGTTTGCTACATTTAAATCGGTAACTGAAAAATAATCACATCTTTCCCCACAGATTGGGCTTTCCTCCTCTTAATATACCCCACATGCATTTTCCAGCATTTATTGCTTAAGGTTCAAGAGGTTGGTTTTACTCTAACAGAGCACAAATGGAATCCAGGACAAAGCACAGTCCCTGTCCTCAAGAGACATCCTGGCAGTGACACACGCTCCAGTGCAAAGGCTAAGCTCGCGGCAATACTATTTTGGCACAGAAATGGAGGAAAAGCTCAGTCATTTAATTAAAAGACTTATATTCCTAAGTTGTCATCCTAAGGGCCAATTTTCTGACCACTGGAGATCACATTGCAATTTAATTCACAACCTAGAAGTGAAATCTGATGACAGAGGAGTAAAGAGGCTGTGTTTTCATTGAGGGAAGCAGAGTTCTCTGGCTGTGCTCATCTGACAGTGGGGAACAATTGTCCTTAGCCAGGCATCTCCACCCAACTACTTTAGGGGACCTGCAAAGTCCACGTCTGTTTGGGAGATGACAGAGAGGGATTTTTGAGGAGGATCACAGCAGCAAACTGGGCTCCAGCACAGACCCACAAACCATCAGTGCAACCAGAGGGGCAGGGAATGGCAAGGTGGGAATTTCAGCTGCCTTGCAGCTAATCAGAGCTCTCGCACTGTTATCCCTGGTATAACCTGCACCCAGAAGCTTGGAGATATGCTAAAAATAGAGGGGGAAAAAGCCAACTTGAGATTGACTTTCCTCCTAGCTGCAGCTGCTCTTCCCGACGCCGCTCCACAGGATGCTGCTGATGCTGAGGTTTTTTTTGGAAACTTTGAGCAAGGCAGGAAGCTTGGCCTGAACTCCAGCTGTGCTTCCCTTTCCTTATGCAGGGCTTCAAAAGGAAGCTTTGATTGTATTGGGCAGTAAGACTCATCTACCCTCTGAAATGTTCCTGCTAAGGGTTTTGAGACTGATTTTTTTTCCTTATTAGGGGCACAACAACTCGTTCCTCCTGCTTCTCACCCCTCTTTCCTACAGGAAGAGGAGTGGCAGGGAAAAGTCATATCACATCTGTGAAGATTTTGTTCTGAATTAGGGACTGTGGGATGAGCAAGCAAGAGTCATTCAGCCTCCCAGTAGTGGAGCTTTCCAGTCTCTACTCATGCCAGACAGACTGTAAATCAGAGGGGAACGTATTGGGCCATGTGGGCAAGTCCCAGTTGACTGCATAAGGCATGTAGCTCCAAGGATGAGCCTTCTCTCATTTCCTAAAGGCAGAAGATTTCATCATTTACTGTAGCAACAAGAGAGATTAAGATTTTAGGAAGAAACTCAGGATTTACGCTTGTGTGATTCCAACTAAGACTCCAGTCAATAACAATTCCTTCAAATTGGTTAGAGACAGACAAGCTTCTGTAAGAAAACACATCCCCTTCCACAAAGTCAGAAAGCAGTAGCTGAGCAAACTGTAAATCTAGAGCGCAGACGATATGCAAAGGGTAATAATGATTTACTGTGACTTAATACACTTATTTGCCTCTGTGAAACACCCGCCTTCTCCCTCACAGCAGCACTAATGGGGGTTTCTCACCTCTGAGAAGAACCAGGTGCCAGCCTGCAGACATCAGGCTAGCCAGAGGAACAGGCTGGGCTGGTGACAACTCTCCCACGTTCTCAAATTACCAGGTGGATCCGCTGCCAAGTATCTTTCACAGAAAGAAATCCTATCCTGGGAGCCTTCTGACGCCTCAGCTTTGACATTCCGAGGACCTCCCTGATGGGAGGCAGTGACACCCAGCAGAACTTCAGGGCCTCTGCCAGTCACAAGAACAGAGGGGTTTCTGCCCTCCTCCACACCAAAGTGTGTTGCTGTTATGAATTCATCCACCCCCTCACTTTTGCCTGGTTGTGGGGTTTACTTACATGGACGTCCGGTATTTGATATCATCCTTCTCAGCCAGCTGCTCGCACGTGAGGTTCATGTGCTCCTTCCACAGGCCCTGGCACTGCCGACAAGTTTCCTGAGGAGAACAAGCATTAAAGGAAGAGAACACTCAGCACACCACTACAGCATTAGAAACTGGAGAAAATTCCCATCTCTTCCCTCACCACACTGCAAGTTTTTGGCTAAGAATGGGACTAGCCATAAGGTGTAAGAGATCTGCAGGTCTGTTCTCCACTGGAGATAAGAATAAGTCTATCACATAATGGGAAGCAAGAGTTTTTCCAAGGCACAAGAACCCAGGTACCCAAATGAGCCCATTAATCCTAGTTCGCCTAAAACTCGTGGAACAGCTACCAGATTCACCAGTTACTTCCTGGAGGAGATTGCAGAGATGAAAACATGGTGCTAAAGGACATCAAAGTCATCCACTCCCTGATGAAAATCCTTCACCCTCATATAAAGGGTTCCTAGATCACATGGATGGAAATCTTGCAGCTGCATCAAAATCTCTGCCTCATCCTGGATGCAAGCAAATCTATATCATGCTTTGTAAAACCTCACAATAACAAACTCAAAGCAGTTTACATGAGTGAACAGCTTGAAATGTCAGGATGTGGACAAATGTCCATAAACCAGAGGCGGGATACGAACAAATATTTATGAGTTCAACCAGACGAGCTGAACTAAACTTAGAGCAAGCGACTGAACTCTCCTGTTGTTGTAAACTTCAGCAACATGGCTCTAATCCGCGACTGGTAGAGATGTGTGGAGGCACTACTGGCAAGGGAACTTGGACTAACACTGGGAACAGAGTTGATTTTGTTGGTTGGCTGGCCAAAGAAAATATCGTTTTGTTTTGGGTCAAACAAGGTATTTCCCTTTAATTTGAGGAAGATTAAAAAAACACCCAAATCAAACTTGGAAAAAAAGCACACATTTTATAATCCAACTGTTTCATCTCCAGGATGGCTGGGGTTCAGCCTTTTAAATCCAACTTTCTCTCCCTGGCAGGAAAACCCATCCCACGGTGAAGCTTCCTCTTCCCCTCCACAAAAGTCCCAAAGAGCTTTGCCCAGCTCTGGTTGCACTATTAGTGAAAGTCAACAGCTGCAGAGACAGATCTTTTCCTATTGCGTTATCTTAATGTCGTTTTTATGAGGAAATCAGACGTTCATATAGAAGTAACCACTCAAAGACATGTAGACAGCAACATCCTTTTGACTGCAAATCCAACAAACAGGATGAAGACCGAAGCTTCCAAGGAAGCCACCTCTAGGAGGGAGTGCAAAATATGGACTTGTTTGTATTTGTGGCTTGCGGGAGGACGAATAACAGCATGTGCTTTCATCTGGAGGATTAAAGGCTCCTCATCCTGGCTGGTAAGCCAGACGTGTTTGCAGACTGCAGGGTAAGGCTGTAGTAAGAGGAGAGCCAAGCGCATGACTGTGTCCCAAAAGCTCAGCAGAGGGTTTTGTGATCACTCCCCTTGCAAATGCACCCTTTGGCAGGCAGACACTAGTTTCAAGGCGCAGTAAATGACTCTGTTCTATTCATTCTCCTGAATCACTCATCATATCCACGTTTGCCTGCTAAAGCTGTTAAGCCAGGCACCATTTTGTGTGCATTTGTTGACAGGCCACGTCCAGATGTCATCAGCACAGGAGGGTCAGACTTGGAGCCCTTCACAAACTTTGATGAGGAACCACCTACCCCTTTTATTCTCGACACCTGGCTATATGCCATTCCAAGATCAGAACTGCTGAAGGTTTTTTCGACATACACCAAGGGTTAAAACCAGTCCTTGGAGCCCTGCTACACAGCACCACTTTCACGTGCCAGCAACAAAGATTTAACAGCTTTCTGCCAGAAGGGTTGGCACACTTGTCAGCCAGGAGCCTACTATTCCCAATTACTTAACTCCAGGAGCCTCCTTTGCCGCCGAATTAGAAACGGTGCCCTTCTGGAGCAGATGGCGCCGCTTATACTTTCATACCAAGTCATTCCCTTTGCCTTTTGCTACTGCCACCCTCCTCACTCTGCTATTTAAAAACAATGGTCTCCCTTAGCCGAGGCCGCTGTTCTTTGCCAAAACAGTTGTCTCCTACACTCAGGGAAAGGGATTTCAGCGCAGGCGAGGAGAAAGGGAAGAGGCATGGCAATGGAGGTTCCCAAACACCCTGGGATGGCATCCGGTTCTCTGTATTACTGTGACTGCTGCGCAGCGAGTGCCTTCCAGCTGTGTGCATTTCTGGGATGCCTCCCAGAACGCGTTGGCCACGAGGGGCTGCAAAGCTACGGGCAGCTCCACCTGCTTGTTTCACTGCACCCTGTGAAGGAGATGTCCCTGTGGCTTCCTACCTCTCAGTAGCACCTGATGCTGCCTCCAACTGAACCATCTCCTCTCCAGAAACAAGGCAGAGGAAAATGGACAACACATGCTGTTAGCAGAACTCGATGCGACATCTCCCCTCATTCTACCCAAGACAATGGCTCATTGTTGGCAGCTACAGGAAGCTTTGCACAAAAGCAGGGAGAAACCCCACACTTCAGACAAAGGTCACTTCACTGAGGTCACAGCCCTTGACTGAGAAAAGTGACCTTCAATTTTCACTCCTAGTCAAAACCCAACCTGCTCAGCTGATGAGGGCTTTGCATGTCTCACGTGATGACAATTTTGATCTCTGCAGTTTCCACAGGGGGTTCTTTTATTTTAGAAACACCTTTTTGTTTGATAAGGAAATATCCTCTGCCATTATCATATTAATTAACCTAAACACACAGTAGGATGGCTCTTTTTTCACAACCAGCTTTGATTATTTGAATTGTAAGAGCAGTATTGGCACAAAGACCGGATACAGCAACATAAGGCAGCATCGAAACCCACACAATGAGGGAGTGAGTCCTTCCCAGCCCTGAAATCTTCTACTTCAAGTATAGCAACCAAAAAGCAAGTCAATCTATCAAAAACCCTGCCCAACTTCTTCAGCACCTTGTCTGTTAGCAAACCTGGACTACTCGTGTATGAATATCTGATGTGGGAAGCAGGTTTTGGTTTAGAATCATAGAATCATAGAACAACCAGGTTGGAAGAGACCCACCGGATCATGAAGTCCAACCATTCCTATCAAACACTAAACCATGTCCCTCAGCACCTTGTCCACCTGTGCTGTGAAAAAAAATTTCTTCATGTCTAGCCTAAATTTTTGATTTATATTTTTGATTTAGTTTTAACAGCTTCTGGGTTAAATTTGTCCTTCCTGGATGGTGTGGATTCCGTGCGTTTCTCCCACCTTTCCCCAGCCCACTCCTCACAGGCAGGTACAGCTAATAGCTCATGCTTTTGGTAAGAGGGGGAGAAGCCTTGGAATTAGCAAACGGTTCCAAACTAGGCACAGAGACAAGAGATTAAGTATCTGCTGCCTGTTACATCTGCCTCAGCTTGGCAGGCAGCCTGGGACAGTCCATTAATGTGCCAGGCTGGGACAGCAGAGAGGAGGATGTGATGGAGAGGGTGTTTAATCGCACACTGTAATCTTCTCACTGTACATCTGTTAGAGGTAGTGGCTCTGTTTCCTCTTGCTGGCCGCCAGGAAGCAGCCAGGATTAACACAAACATGTTTGGGTTCAGGAGGATCCTTTGTTTCCAGGGTCAGCAGTGCGGATATGCAGCTTTCTGTGCTCAGGGCCAGTCTGGCTATGGGTGGCCAGTTTGCTTTTAGCTCATTCATCACAATCTTTAATCGTCCTTGTTAATTGTCCCAGCACCTAATGAAGGCAGAAGAGAATTTCATGCGAACCTACTGCCTTCCTCAGCACTTCTAATGGTTCTTGCAACAGATGCTACAGTCTTAAACCAGCCTAAACTTCAAGTCCTCTATCTACTAAAAATAACTCTAGGGTGCAGCTCACTCACTGGGGTAGGCAGGGGGAAAAAAACCCAAGTACTCAACTTCTCTCGGCCAGTCTGCAGGTCCTTTTGGCTCCAGTCAGGCTGTTGTACGCACTGCTAGCAATGCAGATGGACCAGCTTTCCTGCTTTCAACCCAAACAAATGTCACATGGACAAAAACATCAGATGATACGCACAGATCACAGACCAACTGCCCACGGCATTCCTGTGCGCCTGCTTCTTCTGGAGGAGTTTACACGAAGCCATGTACTGACTGAGCAAAATGCAAAGGGAGGAAGGGAAGCTCAACTTAAACAACAACAGGAGATGGACTAGGTTGTCATCGCCGCCCTCCAAGCTCTCAGTGGTGGCTCTGAGTGCAGTCCAGCACCGGCCCTAGCCTTCCATATGCTGGTTAATTAAATCCTTCTGCTGCTGTGCCGTGTGACTCCCTGCATCCTCCAGGAAGGGCAAGTTGTACGCTCCAACGGTCCCTGCCGATTGCACACACGGTGACGTTTGCTGCTGAGTTCCCTGCTAGGAGCGAGAGGGAGGTAAAACATACCGTGTGTCCTTTTGATGCTCATTGGGATGGAGCCCTGGTGATTGATTCTCTGCTTCTTCTAGCTTTCAGACACACAATAGCACAGGCCAACCTCAAAGAAGCCAAGTTTTACCCAAAAGCAGATGTGAATGCAATAGTCTTAGAATAGCACCTCAGGGCCAGTCCATACTGCACGGGTTTAATTAAAGGGCTGCAGTTCCCAACCAGACGCATTAATGGGAAAACAAAGAGCCACACAGTCTTCCTCCCCACAAAGTCTCCACTGTCCACAAGGCTGCACACTGACCTTAACTAAAGAAGGATGCAGAAGTAGCTAAATGAATGCAACCTTTAAGCACAGATAAGCTCTGATGAGTAAACTCTTTCAGGGCTCTTTCTGGGATTTCCTATACGTTAAGCTAGGATAAAGAGGTTTTAATCCAACCCAAGACAATCCATTTGCATGGGGGACCCTCTTTAGAGGTGTACAAACACCCAGCACAGGGAAGAGGGACCCGAAGTCCGTAGGTACCCAACTGCTCCGGTCAGAGAAGTGCTCCTTCCAGCACAAACTGCTGCAGCTCTCTCTGGTCCTGGGGCTGCCTGCATCGCTGCATGTAGCAGGAGGGACAGGCAGCAGGTACCAACTCCAACAGCATAAAATCCACACGGCGTGGAGAGATGAATGCTGTGCCTCAGACGGGTGAGGAGGCAAGGAGCAAGCCGCTGGGAGAACGCGGATGTTGAGTGGTTTGGGGCTCCCCCAGGTCCCTGAGCAGGGCTGTTCCCCAGGCAGCGCTGCCGCTCAGCGGCTGCCAGTCACACCGCAGCTTGGGCCCTGGGATAGAGAGGAGGAGAGAGCAGCAAAGAGAAACCCAGGAAAAACAGAAGGCTCCTCTCCTTAGCATGGCAGTGATTTATAATGGGAGGAGAGAGGCTGCAGGGAGAAATAAAGCAAAGGCACAAGCCTTGGACTAGGTTGCAAGAACGTGCCTGGGTGTAAACACAGAGATCTACAAGTGACAGGGAGTTAAAAATTGGGTAAGAAAAGCACACATGTATATCCAACATGCACCATGAGAGCTGGTTAATGCTTTTATGGCCGTATATTAAACTCCATTATCAAAAACAACGATGCAAACCAATGCCTCCTGTTTTGCATGTTAAATTGATCATACTGTAGTCCTTCCCCATCTTTAAGAGAGTAGAGACAGGCAGTGCCCTTTTGCCAACCAGAAACGCACCAGCAGCCCAGTTCCCAGGGAGGTTTGGGTCACCTGGGTCAAAATCAACAACCAGAAATACGTGGTAACTCCTACCCCACACGTGCCTAAAAGTCAGTAGGGCCTATTCTATATTTGTAATTCAGAAGTTACCAAAACATATATACCAAACCACAGTAAGCTTTCCCCCTCCCCAGAGCTTGACTGTAACAGGTCAGATCGACCGCTGGTTTAGGTACAGTGGTTAGAGACCTACAGAGCAAAAATATCTGCAGCTTCACACAAGAAGTGCTGCTCAGCATCAAGATCACCCTATAGCAGTTCAAAGGCCAAAACTGTGCTAGCACAATAAATTGTTCACTGATCTCATGCTTGCTTACTTGGAGAAAGAGAATCATAGAATCATCAGGTTGGAAGAGACCCGTTGGATCATCAAGTCCAACCATTCCTATCAAACACTAAACCATGTCCCTCAGGACCTCATCTACCTGTGCCTTAAACACCTCCAGGGAAGGTGACTCAACCCCCTCCCTGGGCAGCCTGTTCCAATGCCCAATGACCCTTTCCGTGAAATAGTTCTTTCACCAAGAAGGACCATGCTCTAATTTGAACTTATACAAAACTTTTAAATAATTTCATTATTTGGGATGTTTTGAAAGGTTTTTGTTTCAAAGCTGCTTCCTCACAACCTCCAGAGGCATGAGGAAGGTATCAGAAGCTGCAGGCAGCAGTCAGCTGCACAAATGAGTGCTGGAGTATTTGCATCACACGCTCATCTCGCCAGGATCCCTTCTGCTAAACTGAGAAACAAGTGTTTCTCATAAGGATAAGGTTTCCCCCTCCTCAAATAACACTTTTCAGAAGTTAGCTCCCTGCCCCGAGCAGACTGATATCGCACACAGCATCGCCCCAACTCAACCCACGGGGAAGTTTGGATATGGCCAGTGTGGATTGGCTTTGGGACATGCACTTGGTCGCCCTATAAAGGCAGGGTAAATACAGCCTGTGACCCCACACCAAAGACTGTGTCTAAATCAGCATACCTGAGGCCATACTGCTCCTTCCTAGGGCAGAAAGTTAGGAGAAATTCAGTACATGCTACTGGAAACACATCTGTAGCTGTTAAGTGGTTTCTAGATCTGCTGGACTGATCGTAGATAACAGCGTCATGCCTTCCTAGCCAAGGTAAACACTGAAATACCAGCAGACTGGTTCAAAGCTCTCAGCAGTCGACCCTCTTGCACCTCCCCGATGCAATTGCCCTACCCCACTCAGCAGAGGAGATTGAAGGGATTATCCATTTAACACAACCTCACACAAAAAGGGATGCTGCTTCCACTAGCAGGAACTCTACGTGATGAAATCTAACAGGGCTAAACAACAAGGGCAGCAACTTTGGGAGAAACAATAGGGACTATTGGAAAGGAACAGATTTAGATTTTGAGACAAGCTACCTGATTTTTAAAGGATGACTCTGGAAGGTCACTCAAGGGGTTGCACCCCACGACATCAAGGAGGTTAAGGTGTAACAAAATCAAGGTATCTTATTTGCAGAGGTACCCATTAACAATGCATTGTAAGACTGAAAAAAGGAACAATTACTAAAGTTGATTTTGAAACTTCCCTCTTACGCCACCACATGATAAATCCCCTGCCACCTCAGACACAAATCCCTACCCAGGACTCTGGGCACTGAAGAAACCCTCCTCCAGCCCTGTCCTATTTGCTCGTGGTTGTCTCTCCCCCTACAGTCTCCCAGATTTTACTGAGGCATGAAAGGATGGTACGAGGAACCTGTTACAGATGTCCTCTCCTCCATCAACAGTCGCATGGAGACCCAGGTTTATGTAACACACCTACAGCCGCTTTTAATGAGTCTCTGCAATATGGCTATTTTGATGGTAATTTAGCGACATTAATATGCTCAGTTTCTAATTTAGAGCCTTTTTAACTGAGCTCTAACTACAGCAGAAGTTAAAACTCCAGGTGTTTACACCAGCAAGGGGTGAGAAAAAGCAAACCGTGTGAGCAGAGCAGTAATGCTGATGAACAGCTTTAGCCTGAGCCCAAACACACCCACACTAACTGAGCAAATTCAGATCACTTTGGTAGGAAAATGAAATCTGAACCAGGGGATACCCCACAAGGAAAGAGCTCCTACCTTTGGACAGGCTGTATAATAAAATCAAATGAAATGTTGGGGAACTAGCAAAACAAAATGAAAGCAAAGTGATATCTGGCCTTCTAGAAATTTCAGAAGTTGAGATGATTTATTGTTTTAATGCCTATGTGGTACAGTTACCTGTTAGCTGCTACTCCTGATAAGAGCTCTGTGCAGACAGTAAGAGGACAGTTTTGCAGTCCCTGAGCTGAGCCGCAGCGCACACAAGCCACAGCAGCCATACCATGTATTTATAGCACTAGGTTTATGGTAGATAAACTGAAAATGGCCTTCTCTCAGCTGCTAACCTCCACCTTCCAAATTCACCGACGTGACAGTGAGTCATCTGCAGCTCATTTGCTGCACTAAAAATTTGCTGCTAGCTGTAAAACCAAAAACCCATGGCCCGTATGGGCAGCCTTCTGAAACATTCAGTGAGAAAGAACGTCACAGGAGATTTTTAAAAAGCCAAAACCACTGAGAAGTGCAGCCTGGTGGAAGAGTTTATACCTGAAACTCGAGTGCAGACATGCCCTACATTTCTTTTCGGTCCACAAAAGCTATTAAGTTGCCTGTTCAAAATAATAATAAAGATATCATGCAAATGAGTATGCACCAAAATAAAGGAAAGTACTGAAAATTAATGAGGGAAACGGATGTGCCACGAACTCATTGATTTTTCTTTCCAAGCCCCCAGAAGATGCTTCCATTCCCTTCTGTACCTAAAGCACCCACCAGCCCAGCCTAATACCAGCTGAAAAGGCAAAGAAGCCTCAAAATTGCAACTTGAGGGCCATTTTTCAAGCCCCACTAAGGCTGATGGTCTTGCCATTTCAGCAAATGCAGTGTCCCACCTCCCCAGGGCAGCAGGGAGGGACAAGGACACTGGGAAGGAGAGCCAGTAAGAAAAACGATGTCCAAAGCTATAGGGCAGAGGCTCTTACCCAAAGCATGTCTTGCAATGTGGGGAAAACACCAACTTTAACTCATGCCAGGCGTACACAGCTACAGAAAAACATGAGGTTTGGAAACACTTTGGAGTAAGAGGAAGACCATCATGGATCTGCAGACATCTAAGCAATTAGCAAATCCAAGGGGACCCTCTCCACCTGTACCAGCTCTGAACCAAAAGCTGGTAATCCAGCAACATCGGCTCACTTCCACACAATCACATGAAACCAGGCAAGAAGCATGGAAAACAAGACTGAAAACAACACCTCAAACCCCTAGACATTTGCTGAGGTTCCAGTGCTGTGCAGAAGACGGCCCATCCCAACAGAAGTGAGATGGGAAGAGCGCACTGCAACCCTCGCTGTTGTGAAATCCCAAAGCAAGCAGTTCCCTTTCTGTTAAGCCTACAAACACTGATCAGAAAGACTGGTTCCCCTCTTCCCTTTTGCCTCAGTAGAGGGCCCAACTAGTTTAATTAAAGTGCACTGTTCAACTATTTGCATAGCATGACCTATCCATGCACCAGAGATGTCGCAAGCTTGTTTTCTGTAAAAGCCAAGGAAAAAAGCTAAGCCACTTAATCTCCAGGGATCCATTTGAGACACAGTGATTGTTCCCAAGTAGCAGCAAGTCATTTCTACCTCAATACAATCACAGAAGCAAACCAAAATGGGATATTTCACATCATATATCACATTTGATAGGAATGGTTGGACTCGATCTGGTGGGTCTCTTCCAACCTGGTGATTCTATGATTCTATATCACTGCTGTAAATTCAGTTTTGAGGGAAGAACCCTGGGCCACCGAGGAAGACTGCTGTTGTTGCAAGATGGGGGTCCACTGGGTGGACAATGAGGGTGGTGAAACACTGGACCAGGCTGCCCAGGTTGGTGGTTGATGCTGCATCCCCAATAACATTTAAGCCCAGGTTGGATGAGGCTCTGAGCAACCAGACCTGGTTAGAGATGTCCCTTCTCCTGCAGGAGGGTTGGACTAGATGACCTGTAAAGGACCCTTCCAATCCAAAGCATTCTATGATTCTACAGGGGCTCACCATCACTCATCATTTCTCTCCTCCTACACTTGTATGGTTAGAAAAAAAAATTACAAGAACTGCAAGCAGGGCATGCTTTGGGATGGCTGAATGTGGGTAAGGATCAAGATTGGTGCTTTGGGGGTCACCTTATCAAAAGCACGGATTATTCAGTTATGCTGTAAATGCTGTTTCTCCGAAAGGATAAGTACCATATCCTCAGTGGGGTACGAACTACAAAAATGCAGCATGTGCAATACTGAAAGATTAAATCAACAATTTTGGCAGCATAAATAAAGTATTTAGAAAGAGGGCTGGTTCCAGGCCTTTCCTCAGCCCCAGAGCAGCTTACAGACCACGTCCTCATTTTTCCAGGACCTCTATTGTAAAGACAGGGAGAGGAAGGAACAAAAAAAAAATGTGATCGCAAACATACCATCGTTAAAAACAGAGTGGAAGAAAATGCAGATGCTACTGAAAACCTTTTCCAAACTGCTCCACCAACACACAGAGAAGTGTTTAGCTCCTATTGACCTGTTTGTAAGCTCCAGAAAGAGGCTTTCCCTGGTCAGTAAAATCTTGCTGCTCCCAACCACCTTTCTCCAAAGGAGAAGCCCCAGCCACACACTTGCAATTGGAAGCAGCAATGTAAAAAGGAGTGGCTGGAATTAAACAGATCCTTAACATACCAAGACAGTTGCATGATCCCATGTCCATCACTCACTCTGAGTGTCCAGTTCATTTGTTCAAAGGCAGGGAAATAACAAGCAGTTGGAACAGGGCAAGAAGCAATGGAAGCTCATGGACAGCCCCGGGAACATCACAACTGACTCCTAACCAGTTTTTATTCCCCGCTACTAATTTCAGAGTTCAAGTGCTCAGTAAAAACCTAAACTTAAGCAGCAGCCAACAGGTTTTGCAGGGAAGAAACATGAGCTGTACCCCTTAAAAATGGAGCAGCTTAACTGATTGCCAAACGAGCCAGTTGTGCTCATGGCCTGAAACAGGATATGAAGCACTTCGTAGCAAGAAACAGAAGAGTCACTTTATTAGAAAAATACTTTTAAGATTCAAATTTATTGAACCATTTGCAGCCACGGATGATTTGTAAAAGACATTGCTGGCTGACAATGCTGGCTTTTGGCTTACCAGCACCACTGGCAATCACCACCCAGGGGGACATTACCTGTTCTCATCTAATGAGTGAAACCACTGCCAAGTGTCAGGCACATTAACTGCTGCAAAAAAGGCTCTTCCAGTGTCCAGGAAGAAAAAGTACTCTATGAGGGGCCAAGACATTATGCTTGGTGTAAAGAATTGAATGTGACTGTCAAAAAGAAGCAGGTATTGTCCCAGTATTCTTATTTAGATTCAATCAGAGTTATCCAGGCTCTATCAGACTATCTGAAAACCACCCTGGGGTTGGACCAGATAAACTTCTCCCCATGAAATTAAGACGAGTCACAATTCCCAATTGCTATCTTAAGCAACAGGACTGGAAACCTAAGGCACCCCTCAAGCAAACAAAAGCAGCACCTCGGGGTAGATGTTGTAACTTAGTAAATCTTAGGCTGAAATAAACCATGTCGCAAATCACATCCCCACCCATGGGGAGCTGGTATGACCAGGCCCTTCCCTCTGCCTGACTTCTCGCTTCCACTTCTGACCCAGGATTTTACAGCAAAGGAAAACCAGCATTATTGGCCATAAAAGGAAAAGACCCATCGGTCACATTTCTGTAGAGGGGAGTCAATGAGGAGGAACTTCAGTGACTTCCTTAAAACTCCGGAAACACCAGAGGCCACCGCATGTGCACCCCTCATGAGGATTAAAGGGTTTTTCTCTCACTGCCATCAGGAATGCACGTGAGAGACTAAACCAGACAGTGGATGAGCGCAGACATCCTAATTTAAAGGGAGACAAAAGGGGAGGGAAATAAATAAAAGATGGGAGCAAACAGGCCGAGGGGAGCAGCATTGGGGGAGCTCTGCCCTGGGCTCCTGTGTGAAGTCTAGGAAGCCTCTGGAAGGGCATTTTGGAGGCACGATGCTCATTTCCAAACATCTGTGGGAAAATGGTGTTTAATAAGTTGAGAACTTCATTTCAATCAGGTACACATTTGGCCTTTCAGCTAGGGCACATTTATGTTTGCTTAACAAACCCCACTGCTTATTTCCATCCAATATTGATGGGCTGAGAGGGTTGGGGTCTTCCGTCTGGAGAAGAGAAGGCTCTGAGGAGGCCTTACAGTGACCTTCCAGTACCTGAAGGGGCTACAAGAAAGCTGGGGAGGGAATGTTTACGAAGGCTTGTAAAGGCTTGATAGGACAAGGGGAAAATGGGTATAAAGTGGAGAGGGGCAGATTTAGACTAGACGTTAGGTGGAATTTCTTCATGATGGGAGTGGTAAGGGACTGGAATAAAGGTTGTCCATGGAAGTTGTGGCTGCCTCATCCCTGGAGGTGTTCAAGGCCAGGTTGGATGGGCCTTAAACAGCCTGATCCAGTGGGAGGTGTCCCTGCCTGTGCCAGGGGGTTGCAACTGGATGATCTTTAAAGTCCCTTCCAACCAAAATTATTCTATGATTGTATACAATTCTGAATTCCTGAGTTTAAATGCAGATGCTCAATTGAAAAACAAGAGCAGTCAGAAGAGATTTTATTTAGAAACAATAAC
Source organism: Coccyzus lansbergi (assembly GCA_033558105.1). Classification (NCBI taxonomy): domain Eukaryota; kingdom Metazoa; phylum Chordata; class Aves; order Cuculiformes; family Coccyzidae; genus Coccyzus; species Coccyzus lansbergi. Next base: position 195,712 of record JAUMJK010000645.1, on the reverse strand, counting down.
TTTACTTTTATGCCTTTTTTAAAAAAAATACTCTTACCTTTACATCATAAACACAGCTGCACGCAAACCCACACACACCAACACGAAGGCCAAATGGTCCAGCACTTAAAATCCCTGTATGATTGCCATGAGTACCATATGCCTTGCATTTCAAATGCTTCAGCAGCAAAAAAAGGTGACAGGACAATTTCATTTTTTGTTTGGCTCCAGTTTCACTTTCAGAATCACATAAAACAAGGCAGTAGGATTGGGGGGAAACCACAAATCTGATTATGACTCCAGAATTAAAAATGAATCCAAGTTTCAGTCTATCGGGTCCCGTTAAGGGCAATGATGCCTGTACAACAGCATCTGGGGAGAAAAGTCAGTGTAATCCTTGTAGGGCACATTAAGACACCAACACATCATCTATTGTAGCTTTCTGGCAGGAAGATAGTAATGCTCTCCTTGGAGTTTTATGTTAAAAAGGCATTTTAGAGAAAGTGAAAGTATCATTGCTTTGCACGTGCAACACCTCCAAGTTTCATCCCCACTGCGTTTCCCCAACATGACTGGTGTATTCCTGCTCCCTGGTACCAGTCTCTCTGACTAGAAGACTTTCAGCAAGAAGGCAGACAGGCAGGATCCGAGTATTTCCCTTTATACCGAAGGGGATATTGTCCCATGCCAGACCTTAGGACAAACAATCACACTCAGCGCAACTGTGAATGTCACCAATTGCTCTCCAACAGAAGTCTCACCAGCACAGCACTGACAGCACTTCCAGTATTTATTCTGACACTCATTTAGGCTTGTTCAGGTGCAGAAGCTTAATCCTAACACACAACCAAGCATCTCTGTGAAATAGTTCGGTGGGGCAGGTTGGACTTAGCAAAAATACCTGAACTAACTATACGTCAGGCAGCCATCAGACAGTTTTGAGCTGCAAGGTTTCTTTGGGTTCATTGATGGCGTCACACTATTCTTAAATCAGATCCCATTGTGGGTTTAACTGGTTATAGATCCTGCTGCTAAACCAGTGGGCTGTGTTAGCTACCCAAACAACAGCCAAAGCCAATTCAATCCATCAAGCAAGAACCTCGACACATCATACAGAGAAAAGAATTAAAAAAAACCCCCAAACAGCTATAACACCTCATTTTACTGTTCTCCAATGCAAAACTTTTTTGACACAGGGAGGCTAAAAATAATACACCCTTAAAAAGTCCTGTTATTTTTATACAGTCACAAGAATCACTGGATTGCTTCTAATTACCCATCCTTCCTTGGAATATCTATTTGTGCTTAACAAGACACAACAGGCTGCGACACCAGTGCAATCATCGCACATCTTGAATTACAGGCAACTGGATAAGTTTAGTTTCTTCTTGTGAGCAATTTTGGGAGAACGATAGTTTTAAAAAAAAAAGCCTGTTTTACTGTAGTCTTTGGAGCCTGTGTTAAAAGGGGACAAGCTTACAGGCAGGTGCCAGATCACAGCAGAAAGATATCTTACGCTGGCAAATGCTTGAAAACAAGCTGGTGTCTAGCAGGGATTTACAGCAGGATTAGAAATGTTCCACCTAAACAGGATCAACAAGGAGATTCCTAAAAAGCCCCTAGAGCAAGACTAGGTCTACTGACTCCACTACCTTTCCTGTAAATGCATCCTTACTGCTTCTGGCATCCAGAGGGCATTTACTTTTCCCCAGACAGTGGTAACGCAAAGGAATCCGCTCTAGGCACAACAGAAATATAAATAGTTGGCCATCTGCACTGTGCCTGACGTACCAGACTGGCAGCTGTATCTTCACTGGTGATCACACACGCTATCAGGGCACAGTCCTTGCTCTCCCAGCATCTCCCACGGTGCAAGTCAGCGGCCAACTATTACTGGAACTCATTACTGCACAGCCAAGTATTTGCATGGAAAACTTGCTGGACGTTTACTCATAGCATGCCTGCCTCCTACACGCTCTTCTTAACGTTTCCTCAAGAACTCAAGGGGAAGAACATTTCCAGAAGTAACACCTACAGCCCCATGTCTTCCTAGCAAGCCATATCTATTTGAAGCTAGAATTCACATCATATCTCAACTGCTATTATTTTACGGTACTTTTTTTTTTAACTCCTATGAAAACAGCGATGCTTTTATCTGAAGATTCATCCATTGCAACTTGTATTGTCATGGCAACACAGCTCCCTCCCCTGCCCCAAACCCCAAGTCTCATTGTGCTGGTTACCAGACAGGCCTGCAGCAGGCTGCATACAGATGAACGGCGCCTCGCAAAGTGCCCTCGGGCCTCCTCCTCCCTGCAGCTGTACTGACACAGCTCCTGCTGCAGGGTATAGTCACAACAGTAGAAAGGAGAGAGCCTTACTAAGTCAAATTTCTCTGTTGAATCATAGAATCATAGAACAACCAGGTTGGAAGGGAAAGATTGCTCCACAAAGGAGTGTACTCAAGAACAGGGCTCTGGAGCCCTCTTATGGCAGCTTGCTAGCAGTCCCTTGGAACAAAATCCCACATACGCCTGAGCCTAGTGTCCCTGGGTAGACAAGGATGCAACTGGCATTGAGATTGTGTGGGAACAAACATCATCTGGCCGAGAATGAGTTTTGATAGCACACACAAAGGTTAAAACCCCACACTTCAGTCACTCGATGGCTCCGGAGGTGTGTGCAAAGACTAGACAAGCCCCTTGTTTAAAGGGGGTAACAGAAGACAGCGACGTCAACCTCCCCCAAAACTGAAATGATACTTTAAGCTATAGAAAAGCATGAGGGGTGCTAAGGAAATGACTGAGTCTACTGCTCCAGTACTACTAACTGGCCCACAGGGATGCCAGGCTTCCCAGTGCCATGCAGGAAGGCCAGACTGGTTTCATACCAACCCCTTTTCTTGGCTCCTCCAGGCCAGTAAGGTCTGATGGAGCTCAGTTATCGACCAGCTCGACTCAGAGAGCAGACAATGAGGATGAGGCTCACTGCAAGCAGGAACTAGCACAGCTGCCGGGCTCTGAAGGGGTTACAAAGATCCAACGGCAGGGAAATATTTATGGGGGAAAGATGCTGAGCTGTGCATGTTTCCCAGGCTGGAGATGGTTTTAATTTACCTCTTGCAAAGGCTGTGATTATTTGCTGCTGGTTTTTGTTGAAAGCAGCTATTTCAGGCTCACCTGCTCCCTCTGCTGTCACAGCCCTGAAGCTGATTCCGAATAAAACCACTCCCCAAACCCACACAAAATACAAGGAATCCTGCCTTGTTTTACCCCGACTCTGGGAAAAAGGAGGCTATATTTATAAGCATTAGCGATAACCATGGCCTTGCCAGGTAAAAAGTATTATCTGACTATCGCATGCTAATGGCATTACAAAGATCTCCTGGAGTTCAGAGCTACAGCCAGAAGGACTCTCTTTGCAGCTTTCCCCTTTGGAGACTGGTCTCTGCCCAATTTTAGCTGAACTGCAAAATCCACCATGCTCCTAACTAGGTCTTCCCTCATAGCAGCCCCAAGTGCATGGTTCTGGTCAGCGTTGATGTCCTGCTGTTAAAATACTAGTTTACACATTTTCATGAGCATAGGGATTTAAAAATGAGAGTATCCTCATCATTTGCTAGACTGGAGTCTGGCACTCGATCACTGTGGCACTAGCTGTACTCTGAAAATGAAGAGTACCTTCTCAGCTCTGTTGTGTCCTTACCCAATCTCCAGACACCTGCACAACCCCACTGACAAAAAGATCCAGTCTACCACCTCTCAACCAACACCGCCTGCTCAGGCATTTACGAGACGCCACCTTGCTGTATAGCTCTTCCATTTCTTTCTTCCAGCTTCAAGCTGCTCCTCCTCTGCTTTGCCTTTGTGTTTCTTCTCCTTTCTCTCATTACTGAGTTGCTGCATGATGCTGCTATAGCACCAAGGGCAACCGAGACACCAGCCTTTGTCTCCTTTTTCCCCATTTCAAACTGCAGCTTCCCCTCTCCCCAACTACACACGGAGGCTGCCTGGTTCCTGTCTCCCCTGCACCCTCACTAACACCACAGCAGCACCGGTTGCCCTGTGCTTCGTCCCCAGACCAGCAGCAGCTGCTTACCCAGCCTGGCAGAACCCCTTGCTCAGCCCACGTGAGCAAGGTTTCCAAGCTCTCCTCATAAAGCATCTACCCCACTTCACATTTTCAGATTAATACATACCTTTAAGGGAACCATAAATATTTGCCTGGATTTTCTGTTAATCTTGCTATGACATAGCTATTAGGATTACTGGAGTGTGGGCTGATAAGCAATGGGGTGGAGTGCTAGGGCGTTTCAGGAGATGACAGTAACATCTCGCCATGTTTTACTGATGTGGATGCCTTGGTGACCTGCGCTAATCCACTTGGAAAACTGCTATGAAAAAACAGAGTCTTAAAACATGAATCAGGAGTTAGTGTGCTGCCAAGAGGAGTTTATTTCCAGGCCAGACTTCCCTAAGTATATGCATAAACATCTGTATTCAACACAAAATGAAGCATCACAAAGAGAAACACACAGAGAAGAACCCAGAGCAGGACCTTCCCACATGCCCATATCCATGTGCAAGAGAAGTCAAGGAACCCTAGTTTATAGACAGCATAACCTTTCTCTCAATATAGATGCATGGAAATTAGTACCTTCAGCTTGAAACAATAACCGTTTAACCAACCACCCTGCCAAAATGAAGGCTGTTGTGCAGAGTTCAGGCCAAAAGTGGAGTTGTGGATGCAGTGATTAGCTACAGACCTCTTCACATGGATCTCTTGCTTCTAAATATCAACATGATGTGAGTTTTCTCCCTCAGCAAAATGAGCGTCACCCAGTGTGATGTCACTAGGAGCCCATCCAGATCCAGAGGATGGACAGCAGATAGGGGTAGGCATGCTGCGCTGTTCAGGTCACGGACTTTCTGCACCACTGGTGGTACTTTGTCTAATGTCTCTCTCCATGTTTCCCTTCTTTGAGCTTCTCCTGTGGCCTTTGAATTGTACATGTTCCAAGGTTGTCTCTCCCCTGGTAGCGCTAATTAACACAGCACACAATCCCCAGGACAGCGTTACCTATCCAATCCAGGCTACCATTTCTTGCAGTTCTTTGGCTCCTTGGCTGTCAGCCAGCCACGTCTGCGCACACCTCGTCTAGCTTAGCCTGGACAATCCAGCTGAATCACAGCTTGAAATGGTGCGGCTACAGATTGTAATGACGCTAAAGCAATAGACTTCAACCCAGAAGGAAGCCAAAAGTGACCATTAAAGCAGCAAGTCTTATAAAAGCATCTGTTCCCTATATCAAAAATTCCATTTACAACTAAGACTAAAACCTCCCCTTCTTCCTTCTCAATCAAGACATCCAACTTGATGTAGAAGCTCCAAGCTGACTCAAAGCATGGGTTTTCCAACCAGCTTTGCCTTTTAGGCTTTTAATACTATCTTATCCTTACCTATTACATTTAAGATGTTACATACATCGCTGAAGGTGTAACATCTGCAGATTCATCAAGTGATCTTATAATAGTTATCTTTAAAGAGTTCGCTTTAACATCTTACTCTAGGTTAGGATTTCTAGACTGCAGAGAATAGTTTTAAACTGTTTTCTAAGGGTCTTCTACCTTCCTGTCATTCTCAACTAAGGACAAAACCCTTGGTGTCACTAACGCCATAATATAAAGATAGTAAGATGTTCCTCTGACTCTACACACCTCGGCATGCAAGCCGAAGGACTACAGCAGATTTCCTGGTAATTGCACTGCTTGCTTTCACTCCATGGTGATGTGAGGGACTTTAGAAGAAATAGCCAGTCCAAATTTTAAGGACAGTATCTGTCATCAAGCCTGCAGAAAGCAGTGAGAAGGGCCACCAACACTCCAGGCACAAAACAGAGAGGCACACCGAACAGAAAAGAGTCTAGGATAACACATGCAAACAGATCACGGGAATTTTGCATCTCCCTGACAAGCAGTTGTAATGAGTCCATGTGGGAGACAAGTCAGAGGGCCTCGGTTTGTTTTGGTACAGCTGTCCCCGTTGCACAACTCATTACATGCAAGAACAGTCCACCCAGTGCACTGAGTAAATACATTTCAGTCTTGCACAGCCAAATCAACCAAGCCAGCCTTGCCCTCACACCCTCCAGCTCCCCAGGGCCTTCGTGTTCCTCAGGGTCAGGGCTGTTCATCCAGTCTCACAGGCGATGAAAACATTAGAGATAAGGCATACAGGAACAGCAAGGGAGCGAGTATGTGCAGGCACACACACCCGACACGCACCACCATCAACACTTGCTTTTGCAGGTACGTTCTGGGCACTAGAGGTGATGGATACCCATTTCTATAACAAAAACCTGAAGAATAACACTCACTTTCAAAATAACATAATTGATGGATGTCTTCACCATGACAACTTGCTACATATAACAGGATGCAGGCGAAGGATAACATGTCTCTTATTCAGTAGCTACTTCACACCCATTTAACTTTCAAAGCTCACAGGAGGGAACAGAAAAGCTAACAGCTACCGCTAATGCACAGTGGCTCTTGCCTCATCGGGTCATCTCATTACTCACCCTGGCTCTGTGCACAGCTGGACTTGAAGGTTGCCCCTCGCAGCGACACAGATTTGAGTGCACATGTACACTTCCACAAGCTTGGCTCTCATCTGCCGGTCATTTTTCCTCCAGTACCAGTTGCCCACACTAGACCAAGATAACCGATTTCATAACACCCATTTTAATTTATCTACTGATGGAGGTAAAGCATAAGGAAGTGTTACATTCAGAGTTCAATTTTCAAACATGGAACCTGATCCACGCGTTTGGTGAATACCTGGGCCCTGTACCCTGTCCTTTGGGATCCACCTGCATTTCTCCACACTAACGCTTTTCCTCATCTACAAGCTCTGAGCTCATCACAGTGCTTGGATCAGGAAAAGGAAAGTAAATATAACTATATATAAGCACTGGCTTTCAACAGGTCACCTTAAAAGTAATGATTGTTTTTTTAGAGCAGGGGTCAGGCTTTGACTAGGTAAAGGGTGCTCTGCCTTTAGAGGATCAGCTCAAAACAGCTGTGTTAAGTCTCCTATGCAGAACATGGTTTAGTCTGGCAGATGGAGATGCTAAGTAAAACACATTAATCTGTTATCACTTTCACCCACCCACAAAAATCCCAGTGGTCTGAAGTCATGGTTTTCTGACACAAATCTAGACATCTACGGTTTGTACAACAGCTGCAACCAGAATCAAGTTCCAGGAGGAAAAAAATGCTCCATTTCATTGTATAGGTAGGTCAGAATTATTCAAGACAGGGATATCGTACAGCAAAAGAAATTTGCCTCTGAAAGTATCTGTGTGCTCATTTGCGGCATGGAACTGGAAAAGTTACCTAACAAACCCCACAAAGCACCCGTCCTTGGCTCTACACACCTGAAATACAACAGAAAGGGTTAAAGTCACAGGAAAACAAAATACTCCAAGAAGCAGCTTGTCTTAAGAAACACCCCATGTTTCAGGAGCGAACAAAACCAACTCTCATTCACATAACCTTATCTATCCTCTACCCTAAACACGTGAACAGCAAGGACCAAGGCTGAAAACAACTCTAAAGCCAAGAATCTGGCAAGCTGGTTGGTGTTGTGCCTATCTCCATATCTAGAAAGGTTCAATGCGTTCATTCCGGGATGCCAAGGGAAACTAAATATAGTAAGAGGCTACCAGCAAACACACTAAACTGGCACGACATACAGCTACCTGAAAGATCCATCCTTGTCTTCACAGGCTGATAGCTGCAATCCTTTCCCTTGTTTGGGGAGCGCGTACCATTAGGAGACATTTTCAGGTTTTACTTACAAGGATAATTGCATACACAAACTTCAGGTTGGAGGTAATGTAATAACAATGCTGATACCTCCCTCTCGCACAACTCGAGGGGATTGTCTGGCTCTTTCAGATTGTTTTTTTTTTATTAAGCTTGACATCCGCTCGCAAATAGGAGGTAGCATCCTTGATTCACACACCAAGAGCCAAGGCAAGGCCTTTTACAGCAACTGCGTCTTTGCAGAGCAGAGCCACCATCCAAGAGCATCTGTTTTGTTTTAACCTCTGTCCTTTAAGGAGGGCTCAGCAAGGGGGGAAAAAAAAACCCAACCCCAAACCCAACCTTCCAGCTGCAGAGCAGTTTTGTTGGTCTGTATGAGGCTGGATATCACGGCAAAGCTTTACAATACAGAATGGCCTTGGCAAGAGGTGCTCACCCCTTGGCTTCTGAATGCCATTCTCTGCCACAAACAGCACACGGCTATCATGTTTTAAGCAGTAACCCTGAAGACAGACCTCAATTTCGACTGGGCTTTGAGATTTAGCCTAAAGCCATGCATGCTCCCAACACAAAAAATGAGGTCAAAGCAGCCTCTTTTGAAAAAATAAACAGAGCAATAAAGCTCTCTTTCAGATTTGCTTCACAGCGGATAAATCACTGGACAAATACAACCATCTTATCTTGTTGGCAAACGGTATGCTAGTGTCCAGCTTTACAGGAAATATGTTGGTTGGTCTAGAGAGCAAACTGACTTTTCATTGTCTAGAAAAATGCTGCTCTTTACTTTTTACAAGATTTGTTTGTTTTTAAGAAAACCATGATCTCTAAGCAGTGTCAAGCCTGCTTCGCCTCCTGCCTCTCGACTCTTTCCTGGATGCTTCGAGATTTCCTAGCAACCTCGTGGCAGAAACACGATCGACCTCCTTTTACCAGAAGGATGACTTGTTTAAAACAAGATCCCAGCTGCCTTCCTGCCATTCCCGAAACGAGTGGGATGCAGTAACCCTGGGACCCCACAAACACCGCGGAGAAGGCAGTGAAGCAGGCAGGACTTTCCCAGCACATGGAGGTAAAGCTTTCCCCAACACTCTGTTTTCAGCCTCTATTTGTCCCTTCTAAAGTCAAACACTAACACCAAGAGCACCCAGCAGGGAAAGCAGCCACCCAATAGCTAATGGGTGGTTACAGAAATGGGATCCAGCAGCAGTTATGCCTGTTCAGTATTTTGGCACTGATTTATGACAAGTGTACTTGCATTTCCATTAGCCACAGCTTTCTCAGTTGACCTCTGGGCTCAGAGAGGCAGACTCGACATTAAACTCCCATCAGCTTTCAGTACCACTGACCTCATCCCCAAAACTCGCAGCAATGTTTTACATCAACCGGGGCCAATACATTCCATTAATGCTCCCCTGACTCGGGGAAACATCTGCTCTGTTTACACTGGTAGCAGCACAGAGACCACTTAAGTCTCACCTCTGCTCCCTGAGCCTGTGGCAGGAGGAGCAGCAGCACACGGGGCAGGCCCTGGACCTCTTGGCCCCCAGCATCACGACTTGGCCATCAGTTATTCACCAGGGCAGAGGTCACTTAAACCATCAAGGCACAGGAGAGGTGTTATACGGTAGCAAAGAAGGCCGTTTCCTTCAGGCCAGAAGTGCAAGCTTGAGAGGGGTATTTGTGCTGACTCCAGATGAAAGTGAACAGGCTGATTGGAAATAAGGAAGGATTAAATAATGCCAGGAAATAATTTTTTTTAACCCCAATGGTTTTACAGATTCATATGCTCAGGATTTACGGATTCATACGCTCAGAGATCCAATGGACACTGCTGACTCACGCAAGTCAGAGCTCACACGCAGAGGGGACCTCTGGCACCTGCCCAGACATAGCCCATCAGGGTGCTGGGTGCCAAACCCACCCCTCCGCATCCACAGCCAGGAAGGAGGCAGCTGCACGGCAGTTCTTCCTGCAGCAACGGGAAAAGACAGGATACCTTCCTAAAAGCAAAGCACAGCTCATCCAAAACAATCCCTTCCCCAGCCCCCAAACCCAGCCCAGGCAGCACCTTATCAACCACAGCTTCCCAGCAGCCACCAGCTTCTTACTGGGAAAGCCTGACAGCTCCAAAACACCTCTTCAGTAGGGGCTGCTGATCTATCAATCCTACATGCCAGCTGGTTATGGCAAGCCGCCACCAGATCAAGGCGATGCTACTACATATTTTCCCAAGGATTTTTGACAGCCAAGACCTCCAAAAGGAGTCAAATCAGCGGCAAAAGCCTAAAACACTTTTTGCTCCCATTGTTCCAATGTTTAGATGTGCATTAAATTAACCTCTGATGTCTTCAGTTGCTGCTGGAAGCTTTCTTTTCTATTAAGCATCTAGTCAAGGCTGTAATCGCTAACAAGCCCATCAGGACACATAAAACCATACGGTAGCTTTGGAATATCTGACAGCATCTGCCACAAACTGAGACAGAGCACACCGCATACAGGGGCATTCAGCAAGGGTTGTAAGTTTTCATTATAACCAAGTCAGGAACATGATCGGCTGTTTCCACCACCAATCATTTTGCTGGGACACAGATTTACTGCATTTTAGATTTTTGCCCTTCTACAGAGCTTTGCAGAGCTTGGACTATGAGTTTGCGAGGAGCTTAAGACAAAAGAGGACCACAAAAAGACCTTGATTCTCTCAGAGGCGTTAGGCACTATACTTACTATTCAAACAGGCCTGTAAACAAGTCAGAAAACCATCCCCCAAACACCTTTTTGTTTAAACTGCATGGTAGTGAAGGCAGGTTTGCTTTGGGCTGTGGCAAGCAACTGAGTCAACCCAACCCCACCGACACCGGATGGGATGGCAGTTACTGGGGCAGGAACAGAATAAAAACCATATTTGCTCTCAGTCTTCTGTAATACATTAGGGAAAAGTGACACAATTTGCACAAACAGTCCCCCTTTCTCACCTCATTCCTAGTGCCCAAGGTGTCTGTAGCTCACAGCTTTGCCAATTTGACCACAAAGCTAAAACACTGACTTAAAGCATTTTTATCTAATCCTTTCAACCAGATCTGAAAAATCGGTAGAAGAAGCTAGCACTGAGTGAGACAATTCAAATTATCCCTTTCCAGTTCCTTAATTCACTTGTTAGGGGACAACCACAGCTGGGAATTTCAATCTCTGGAGCAATTAAAGAAAATTAAATTCAGGGAGTAAGGCCTTATGCACTCAAGGCTTCATTAACCCTGTCGCCTTTTAATTAAAAATGTGCACATGAAATTTTGGATAGAAAAAGCATTTGCGTTACTGACAATGCTCAGTTTTCACAGCAAATCAATACTTGCTTTTTTTTTTTTTTTTTTTTTAAAGGACTAGGGTCGTAAACTCCAGACCTTTCCAGCTCCACAATGGCTTTATTAAATACACGGCAGAAATTCCTGCCTATCATCAGCTCCCACTTGGCAGCAATGCCTGCTCTCCCTCAAGCACCCAAAGCTGTGCTAGCAAAGCTCTGCTTTGAGCTTACTTCGAGATTACAGGCAGCCCGACCAACACCATGGATAAAATATGAGCCAGGATTTAAAAGCCCTACACTTACCATGATCAGTCAGAGAAATAAGGTTGTCTAGCTACAGCAGGATAGATTTTTCAGCCCACGGAGAAGGGATTAGAGTAGCCAACCTCTCTTTTAAATACTGTTCATCCTTACAAAAGGCTCAGGCGGGCGCCAAAGGCGCTGTGCGACTAGGACAGTTTAAAGGATAATCTTTGAAAGAGGATACTGTCAAGTCTGCCCAGCCTCAATATCCAGTTCGCTTTGTGCGAGTTACCATCCGACTCGCGAGGAGTCATGCTGCTCATGTGCTGGCCTCCTGGCTTTGTTGGGAATATAAACGAAGCACGCTACTGGTTTATCTGGATGCATGGCTGCCTAGCAAGGACCGAGCACAAATGGCTTGGATGCTTCCCCGTATTCATCCAAAAGCAGCAGCATCCAAGTGATGCACGTGCAGGCAGGCACACAGATTGGCACCAGCAATGGAGAGGGGAGAAACACAGTCCTTTCCCATCTCCAAGAGACCTAGAAGTCTGCACCTTAGGCCAGGCACCTCACCAAGAGACATCCTCTTGTCCTGTCATCACTAGCACGCAAATTTATATGAACCTCCCAGCTCGTGAGTGGGGAAACTCTGTGGCGACTCTGGTAGAAATGAGGCTTCAGTTTGGCTTTTTTCTTTTAAAGTATCTTTTTGTGATGGGCTTCAGTCTTTCCTCAGCACTGATCAATTTCGTATTTGTTTTATTGCTCGCCTATGTACTTCAGCTGTATTTCAAAGAGGACAACAATGACAGCATTTAAAGAGATTATTTCTCTCACTGCTACTCACCATAAGAGCCAACAAGTTCCCTATTCACACTTGCCCCTCTCTCCAGGAAGAAGCTAAGGCAACAGCACAACTATTCATGCAAGGCCTCCAAGGGATGCCATTTGTAAGGGGCTGCTCTGCAAAATTAAGTGAAGAGGCACACTTCTATTAACTAGAAGCAGGATAGACAGGCAATTCCTTCTGCTTACAGCAGCCCAGGATTCACCGGTTAATGGTCACAACCCCAACATAACGTTCTCATTCTGATTTCATCGCAGCTGTATTCTTTTATGTGGAGCATCGAGAGCTGTTTTGCTGCTATAGGAAGCCCTTGGTACTACCAAGGACAACCTGAACACATCGGGTGTGACAGGCTCTACACTGAATGCAAAAATAAACACAGACACTTGCGCTTCCTCAGCCTTTGATACCAACAAGGGAAGGGGCTTCATCCTACAGCACCAGCAATTAAGAGCACATGAATTTTGTGATGCTTGAAGCGCTACCAGGCAGAACACAATATATCACTCCATCTCTCTGCTCCTGGAAATTACAGGTCCATTAACCTTTTTGTGTGTGTAAGACAGTCTTCCCACTCACACGCAGCAAATAATCAAGGAGAACATGGACAGTAAATGCGCTACTGGGTGAAGGAGGCTGTTTCCGATGCAAACCTGCTTGTACAAAGAGTTCTGCTTCCCAGTTTCGAAACCATCATTTTATGACGACATTTCCTGATCCATTTTCTACCTTGCTCCTCATTCCTCTGCTACAAGCACTAATTAGTACTGCTGGTGTTCTGGCTGAATTGCTACAGTTCCATTAATAATGCAAGAGTAGTAACAGAGTGAGAGCAGGAGGAGAGAGGCTTGAAGGTTAAAAGCAATAAGAAAATGCATTTTGGGGGTACTTGAAGGGGAGAAGCAGGAGAATAAACGCTTGGCCTACTGAGATTATAAACCATATACTTCAAAACATATCACTCCTTTCAGGTGGAAGTGGTGGTTGAGTCAATCATGGCTAATTAGAAAATAATATGCAAATAAGAATGACACATAGAAGAAAACCTCTGTTTCATCTTCCCTTTCCCCTTCTAAACTTGCTGCCTCACCACTTCACACTCCCATTTCTCTGTTACTCATGTTCCGGAGGTCCACGTTGCCCTGGCATCCAACACATGATGCACACTGATGTCTCCTCTCTTCAGAGAAACTTCTGCAGAGACCAGCCCATACCTGCCCATCTACAGTCAAACCTTTAACAGCAGTAATCAAGATGCTCCTGATGTACCTTAACCTGAGGCTCTGCTGAAGCTGTTCATGACACGTACTCTGGACCTAAAATAGTGCTGGAGGTGCATCCTCAACTGTATCACCTGGAAACACTTTTTTCCCCCCTCCCTCTCTTTCTTTTCCTGCTAAGTCCAGCACAGAGATAGAAGAAAAATACTAAAGGAGGCTACGGGTTTGGTGCTGGTTCCTCAGCTGTTCCTGTTGCTGAATTAAAACTTACATTGACCATGGAAGCAGTTTCTTGCATGCCAGGAAGGCAGTGTGTTTGGGGCTGACTCGGGTCCAACACCAAAAAGTTGATGTCTTCTTAAGGGACTATCAGTCCCTGGTTTTCTTGAGGATTTGCAAGACACAGGAACTTACTTTTCAAGGTCATTTAGCAGAACCAACCACTCACACAATTTCTTCTCCTCATGTTTGCCATTTATAGCTTCTTACACGGTGCCAGGCACCTGATCAGTGGTGATGCATGAAACAAAACAAAGCACATGCTCTTTCCAGTAGCTGAAATCACACACATCTCTCCCCTCTGCAATATGTATTCCAATCTCTCAGATTATCAATGTTATTAACTGCTCTCACTGTCGCTTAAGAGAACTATTACAAAGTCCTCCACCACAAAGGGCACAGCTGACCACCCAACAGGGATAAAAAGCCAGCAGGTTCATTGAGTTGAGCTCATGAAAGAGTGGCAAAGGAAAAGAAAGCTTGCAAGATCAGCTTCAGAACTGCATTGCTTTTTCAAAGAGACCTTTCAAGTATCACTTCCTCTACAGAGAGGAAGTGAGAGGAGCTGGAGGTTCTCTGATACAAACAGCTTCCCCTCCATGACAATGGCATAAAAGGATGGGTGTTTTTAAAAAGAAAAAAAGAAGAAAGGAAACCAGGCCAGCCCTGAGCACACTGTGACCAAATTAGGAAACAAACTCTACTGACAGCCTCCAAAATGGACATCATCTGCAGCAGCTTTGTATTAGCTCAGGAAGCCTGATGACTGTGTCATCTGCTGAAATCTGTTTATGTGCAAACAGAAAGGAGAAGCAAAACACCTCCTTGCACTAGACAGGCCAGGTTAGGCAGCCTCAGTGCTCTGGCCCTCAGGAGAAGACAATTATCAGCTGCTCCGACACAATACTATTTAAAACCTCCACTGCTGACTCATGCCCCTCCAAAGATAACTCTGCCCTGGAAGTGCTAAGGTACAGCAAGAGGTGCGTGCAGAGAGTTGGGGGTTTCTAAGAGCGCTTTTAAGTGGTTAGCTGTGGCAGATGAAGCTGAGGTTAGAGATCAGTGATTACTATGACAGGAATGTGAGGGGGAGGAAAGAGAGAGGGAAGATGTAGCTTCTTGACTAAGGTCAGGACTATGTTTTTAATTTGCCTTGGGAACAGTCTTTTTCCATGCTCTCCAACCTCCATTTCCACTGCAGCAGCAGAAGGATAACCCTGCTGCGATGCTCTGCAAATACAAGTAGCACCAGGCAGAGTTTAGCCTCAAACTCATCCCTGCTGCCATGAAGGGTATCTGTGCTGAGCAACCAGGATGTCTATTGTGAGGACAGACGAGTGATGGAAGCAAAGTTACTCTACTGTTCAAAAAAATCAAATCCAGCAGTCTGAACACTCTAGTCCGTACAGCGGTTTAGCATTTCTCCTCAACGTTAGTACGATCACATTACATTAGTCCCTCTCTTGTTTCCTGCGTGAAATGGAAGAACCGCACTCCTCCCTTTCTTTTTCAAAGGGACCTAGGAGGAAAAAGCAAGGCTTACAGCTCACATCAGCTTGCAGCGGGTCTCAGCTTCTGCTCAAACCCCAGCATAACTACAGCCCTCAGGGTCCTTCCAGCCACAGTAGTTCAGCTACAGGAATACTCCAGCAGCTTGCCACACATTCAAGGACTTTGCCACATTCAACTTGCCTGCAGAGGAGGACTTTACACACCCCAGCACCACCCAACCCAGGCTGCTCTCATCCAAGCCCTCTTGGAGTCCACCAGCTTATCTCCAAAGACATTCTCTTCGCACCTCTGCACCAAACACCACAGGTTTGCATCCTGTCTCAGTGGGTCTTTTGCCCAAACAGTAGCCTTGTCAGTGCTCAGGAAGACAAGGTGATATAAAGCCACCAAGGCTGAAGTTTCTATCCCCACATGAAGTTGTATTCAGTTTATTTACCTCAGGACCTTTCCTCAGCAAAGGACAAAGCTACAAAGGGAAGATAGCACTCCTGCCTCTTATGGACCTGACAAAGAGGTATTCAGTGGTCAGTAAACAGTGGGAGAATTGCCTTTTCACTGAATGGATATTGCTATATAAGGCAGAAAGTAAGCACAGAAGTAAGCTTTGTCGGCTGAAATCGCACTGACTCACAAGGTCAATTTTTAAAGAGGCTTGTTTGAGTTCTTGCTTTTCAGCAGCTTTTTCTTCCCCTCTAAGAGACAGATATCCCATTTAAGCTGACCTCTTTCCTCAGTTCCATTTCCAGGCTGGGCTTCACCCTCTCACCCTCTGTCAGACTAATTTCTCAAGTGAAGCTCTTCCACATTCCATTGCATAAACAGACTTGATCTCGTAAATGCAGCAGCACCTGACCTCCCACTGATGGAGTCTTCAACCCACTACAGCAATGCACCCAGCCCACTCCTACCCTCTCCTCCAGGTAAGGTATTCTTAGAGCTCCCACAGTCCCTCTCTGCGTGTCCCAAGTAAGGGTAGCAGGTATACAGATATGGCAAAGAGTCATTCTGGGCTGACCATTGTGCTTCCTCTCTGGAAAGGAACATGTAGGAGCAAGCTACTCTTGATACTGCTCAATTCTTGTAGCTGCTCCTGGCCCAGACCAAGCACACAACACAGAGACAATACAAGTTTCATCAGAGGAACAATTCACTGACTCTCCTACTTGCATCCTCTCAGCCAGGGAGCAAGCTGTGAGCATGCACCGTCCAGTATCCAGGGAAGCAAAAGCCCCTGGGACGTGGCTTTCCCTTGTTCGCCTTGCAGCCTCCTAGCAAAGGTAAGTGTCTTGCCCAGCATAAAGCTGGACGGGAGATGTCCCAACTCCCAGCACTGCCCATGTGACTTCGACCTCATGTGCCTCAATCACACGGACCACGTGGTTTAGCACGCGTGTACTTCTACATTAGATTGCAATTTTAAGGCTTTGCTGTACCAGGAGCACTCTCCTGTTATCTTTCCTTCTTTAGGATTTGGCAATAAAACTTACTGGGGTGTTATCTGCTGCCTACAATCACCTCAACTCCACCTTCGGCCTTGGTCCCTCCCTCCTGCCCATCCCTTTGAGGAGCGATACGGCAATCACCGGTGCTCCTGCTGCAGTGTTGCCAGCGCTGCTGTCGATAGTATCGCCGCTCGCCGTGCCTGGAGCATGAAGCACTGCTGCTGCAGACAAGTTTCAATGTCCTTTTATGGAAGAAAAATGAAAATTGCCTGCCCAGTCACAGAGTGCCTCTGAGCTGACAGACGGAAACTTGCCATTTGTTGTGGTTTTGGCAGTAAGAGAGTGGAGCATGTTCCCATGCACACCACATTTTAAAAGGGTGCAGCAAAAACACTAGGCTGGAGGAGAAAGCTGAGGGTTCAGGAGTAGGTGTTTTCAAGGGATGCAGCGCTGAGGAGGAAGAGGGTAGAGTCATAAAAAGATGGCTTATACCATTCTGCTGGTCCAGACACACAAGCACAAGCGCTCCTTCCCCAGACTCCCCAGTAAGACAAGAAGCCAGGTGCCCCATACTGCATTTCCCCTTCTTCCTCATCTCAACAAATTCTGCTAAGCCATGTTCACAAAGGCACAGGAGGATGGGAATTGAAACCCAGGAGCTAGGCCCTGAGGTCACTGTCATGAAAGAAATTACAGGAGTTGACCATAAGCAAGTGCCACCTTCAGCTCTGCTCTCCACTAAAGCAGTAGGGCTAAGCTCTAAATAACAATCAAATTCAAACAGATACACCCAAGGAAAAGCACCCAGAGAACAGCAATAAAGAATAGTTGAACGGAGAACAAGATGGGGCCACAGGTCCTTCAAACTGTTTGCACTACTGTCAGGAAGCTGAATGAGACAGCAACCTTAAACAGCTGGGAAAACATGTTGCAAAACAAGGCGAATTAAGTAATTCTCCATATGCACATCCTATTCTGAGGCATTTTGGACAAGCTCAGTTTCTCCAACCAGAACTATTTCTTTTTCCATGTTCAGGCAGGCCCTGCCAGTGACAAACCCTGACACAGTTCAAGCCTAAAACCACAGCCCATCAGGAGTCAGCCAGGCAGCTCCAGGCAGCAATGGACCAGCCGCTAGGACAGAAGCAGTGGGCCTTGTGGCCTGTGTTGGATAACATCCTTGGAAGGCTATGGCATCCCAAACACATCTCCTGGAGCTGGGTACTTGATTACACAAACATTTCCCCTTGCACCCCCTAAAACTCTCGTGACTGGCTCACAGGTGGCTGGGGCTGCCTCCTTGCCTCCCTCTGAATCACAAGCAGCCATGTGCTGCCCCATCACCACACTAGGTACAGAGATCCCAGGCACTGCAGTCCACTCCTCAGATGCTTCTGTGACTTTCAGTCTTGTTGATCACACAATACTTGGTTATTTCAGCAAAGAAGGCCACTCACATCAAAGTTGTTGCAAATCATACAACGCAACTTAAGCTTATTAACATTGTCTGTGGATGCAGTGTTAGCATCCTGCTAAGAGAAGCCGTGTTCACACACAGCTTCCCAGGCAGAGCTCTGTACAAGCTTAAACCTGTCTCGCTTCCAACAGAAAATGAAGGTTAAAAAGCAGCTGGGTGCATCTGTTCCTAGCCAGCACCCTGAAATCAATCCTGAGACATCCTAGCAGCTTAAAAAGAAGTCTGCTAAAACACCACACCTCAGTCCTGCAAATTAAAAGTGCACACAGGGATTGCTGTGGCTGGAGAGCCAAACTCAGAGACTGAAAGACAGGAGTGAAGATTTTATCCATCTGACAGAGGCTCATCAGCGCCAATCTTTCCAGCGTGACAGTTCAGACAGTCAGCAAGCAAAGCCACTCCCCAAGCCCAGCCTCATTAACAGAATGCTCTATAGAGCCTCGAACAAGAGTGGCAGCTGCCCAGTCCCAGAGTGATACAACTTAGTGTCATGCAGCCATTTGCCACCACCTTGTCGCATCCAGATAACTTGGCACAAAGTAACAACAAATTTAAGCTATGCAAAGGAGTTTTTAAGGAAAATTCTTGGAAACGCTAGTCCCTGCATTAGGGGTTGGTTATGAAACGAGTGTTGAGGGTTTCAAGCTCTCCAGCACTAGAAGGACAGCGCTGCTCCGTGCATGCATTATTTCCATGGCAACGGCAGCTTTCACCTCCTCATCTCTTCGCTGGCTGAAAGCCCTGCAGTGCTTTGTGCCGAGACTGCAAAGAGGGGAGTCATCTCCCCCACCCACAACAGCACAGAGGAGAGCAAGCAAGCAAGCAGCCTGGGAACAAAAGCCTTGTCTTCACCAGCAACATGGGGTCTTGGGAAGAGGGAGGCAGAGCATAAAGGATGAACTTCCTTTTCTGGTGGGAAACTACTTCCCCCAGCGTGCAAAAGTGCACACTCACTTCCCGGTGCTGCACAAGCCAACATCTAATATGCGCCTTTTCCTAGTTTTACCAGCATTGCCACCTTAGGTTTGCTGTGTCAGAGCACTGGGAGGAGAAACCCACATCATTAGAGATGAGAAATTCCAGCATTGCTTCCACGCAGGGATCCCTGTGTAGAACAAAATGGAGGTTGACTGAGTGGGGTTGGCAAACCCTCTCATGGCTGGGAACTCTGGCTCCACGTGCAGCCAGTAACCCATTACAGAGGAAGGCCTGAAAACTCAGAGGTCTGAGTGAAAGCTGCCTCTCTCCCTGCACCAGCTAAGAGTGCACAGACAAACACAGAACGCATCCATAGATGTGTTTTCCTTGACTAATTAAGCTTTTTCTCCACCCTGCAGTTTGTGATATTAAGAGTCAAGCCCTGGTCACCTAACTAGGAGTCAAACTTCACACCACACAGCTGGAGACACACTGGCCCTGGCAGATGGTGCACGCTCATCTGCATGGTCTCCGTGCACCCATTCAGTCACAGAAGGTGACTGGCAGCTCTGCCCGTTGCTGAGGTTACAATTAGCCATGATCTGGTCCCTGCCAAGTGCAAATGTCTGGAATTACAGGTGAGATGCACAAGCAGTGACCTGCCTAGAGCTGTTCTTATTATTGAGCCCAACATACATATATTCAGCCAAAATTAAGGCTTCCAGCTGGTTCCCATCACTTTACAACACATCCATAGCTGCCCAAATATGAATCATCCTCTCTGCCAGATTTAAAAAAAACCCTGAGAGTATCAACGTGAGCTCTCAAAACAAGACAAAGGATCCAGGTGATGGAGCACAGAAATACAAGACCACCATCTGGTCCTCCTCTCCCCATCCTTAAGGAGTCTTGAGGTTTCAGGAGAGGCACGTTTTGACCTTTCCCTTTCCACAGTTCCCCTCACTTTAGGTCCAGCTGTGCAAGTGCAGACCTTCCACCCAGAGAGGAGCTACATCCAGGATCAGTCATCACCCGCAGAGTCTGCCAGAGGCGCTGCTAGCAAAGCCAGTGCATCCTCTCCAGCCTCTGTAGAGTTCCCTAGATTAGCCCTTTCCTCCCTGCGGGCAAGAGTTTCCTGTAAGCAGCAGCGTTATCCAAAATTCTTAATTCTGGAGAAAGAAGAGATAACAGGAATATGAAGAACCACTGCAGCTGATGCTGTGAGGCAAGACCACATCCTGCTATCCAAATTCCTCACCCTTGACTTCAAATCCCAAAGTCGTTCAAGACTTCTAAGAAGAACACAAAGCTACTCAGCAGATTTTCAGCTAATGAATCAACACAAGCTGTCCAGGAAACCAGAAATCCAGCCCACTGGAATGCTGCAACCCCAGGGAAGAGGGACAGGCAGTACGCTAGGAAGGAAATGAAACAGCAAACCAGAAGGAAAGGAACATTTCAGCATTGACCCCTTTTACCACAGTTACTGTACCGCATCACATGTTTTAGGAAAAAAAAAAGCAACTGCAATTTGTTTTGCACATTGAAGCATTCATGTTCTTCAAGCTTGAATTTTTTTTCTGTGGCGCTGACATATGTACATTCTGAAAACAATTCTGGTTTTGAGAAAAAGAATGAAAAAACTGATTTAAACGTGAATCAACATTGCCACCTACTGACCAGACAACTGCCCTGCTCACAAGACGGGTGATCCATCACAATCGCATTTCTTTCCCAAATACCAGAAGTGGATGTTAGCAAAACACACCTGGAGATTAATGATCTGAAATGGAATTGTGCACCTTTCCTAAGCAACCTTCTCCTGCTGACAAGTTCAGGTTTCACTACAGAATGCAAAGTTCACTGCTGGCAACTTCAATTTCCCCCAACAACAGAATTTGACTTCCTATTACTTTCTCAATACAGGGAAATGGTGGCGTCACATTAACAAAAGAACCCAAAGTCCTGGTGGCTACAAGTGTAAGGTTAATGCCCTCAAGAGGAATCTCAGTGATAGCAGAAATAACGTGATAGGCAGTTCCCTGAATACTGCACTAGAATTCATTTCTGTGGCTAAAGTAAAGCAAGATGTCTTGCAGCTTCTGCACACTGACACTGCTGGGCTTGGCTCACTGGCACCAGATGTAAGTAGAGCTCTGTGTACATTCAGGAGACTGGGAAACATTTCTGTGCTGCTATTTTTCCCCAGAACAGATGGTGCAGAAGCAGCAGCAGCAAGTTTTCCCCACTCCATTCCCCCACTGGGCCTGACGATCCCGTTATGGTGATCAGCAAACTCTGAGAGAAGAACAAAGATGTCCTGCCCTTTGAATGGACACTTTTAAATGAGCTCATCAAACAAGTTTTTTGTCACTTCAAACTGAATCTGTATTCAGGCAACAGCATAGAAGAATGAAGATATTAATTCTCTTAAGGACAGCAGGTATGGTTGTTCCAGCTCATTCTCCACAAGTTTCATTAGATAAGGAATTACATTTTGGTTTGATGCCTTTTAAACACAGCTCCCAGCTCACTTCAAACATTTCTCTGTATGTGAGGCAGCAAGTAGCTTCTTTTAGTCAACATATTCCAAGGAAAGGAAGGAATACCGTTGTCTTTATCAATAGTGCTCTGAAATTCATCTGTTAGGCCACACAGTTTTACATAACATCAGCAGGATCCAGCAAATACTGTGACTGCTGCCCCATGAAGCTACATTAGATATTCATTCACCTGCTACTAAGAAGCATGAGTTGTCCTCCAAGCTCTCCTGCCCAACACTCCAGAAGAGAGCAAATGGCAAGTGTCCCCTAATTACCTTTCTGCAGCGGGGATTAGGGCAGCTGAACCGCTTCACATCGCTGTCCAGTAGAGCTGGGAAGTTACAGAACGGACACCTGCAGCCCAAAATAAGATGCCATTACTGCGGTGCCAAACATATCTTTGCTGAAAGTAGATTTAGTCAAGCAGCTCTGTGGTAGTTAATAAGGTTGCCAACCAAATGCCTGCCGCCAGGATGTGCTGACTACTGCCTTTTTGCTCATATTTCTTCGATCACTTCCCTGTTTGCAATCAAAATATTATATGCTCAGCACTACTTTTGACCATGTAATTTAGAGGATCAGCACAGAGCTGGCAAGCATGTCTTGGGGGAGACAAGTCTATTGAATTTTAATCTGCTCCTAGTCAAAGGCAGACCAACCTGAATAAAAACAGACCCAAGAAGGCAGAAGCCTGAATTTATAATACAGCTCTCCGCAAGAGACCTGTCTCATAGTCAGCACACATTTAGGGTTTCAGGGAACAATTTTATACACAGTAAAAGTGTAATCTGCATCCTCTGCTGAACACGTACCTGACAAGCTCATCTGCACAGGCAGCAGCCACCTCCTCCTCAGCTTTCCTCTCATAGTATTTACAGAGGATGTTCTCTGGAAGCACTTTCTCCAGCTCGCTGGTGGGGAACGAACACGTGCAACTGCCTTCCATGCAGCTGAGCTCTGACTAGGGTTGGAAGGAGAGAGCTCAGGTTCAGTACAATACTAGCAAAAAGCAAACCTTAGCACCCAGAACACTTCCAAATGAACCAGTGCAGAGCCCTGCTCAGAGCTTAAGCCAGCAGACGACTGCCAGAGAATGGGTTTGCTATGGAAAGAAAAAGAATAGTTAATTCAGATCAGGCCTCAAACAAACACTGGGCATGAAGATGCTGTTGATACCCGAGATCACAATTCACTCACTCGAAGCCCACTGTGAGCACACAGCGGCCCCTTATTATGGTATGGTCTCTGCTCACAGACAGCCACTGCATTCTTGTCAATATGGTCATATGAAATGCAGTCACGAGTTCATACATTTACATGAAATATAAATCTCAGAGTACAAAAGCATTCCCACAGTTTGATCATCATATCCCAAGGTGGAGGAGCATGCACATCTCAGAGCAAGTTAATGACTTGTTTGTAGCTCCGCTAAGAGCCAAGATAATTGCCAGCTAAACTGGAGACTGAGAAGGTCAGTAGTATCATAGAGGAAACAAGCCCTAAATTAAGTTGGGATCCCAGTGAAACTATGAAGGACAAAGACTCTTAGCTAGGAGGAGGCTGGCCAAGTCAGAGATAAGTGTGCACTCTTCACACAGATACTATTGTTATATTAAGTACAAAGTAAAGCCAGACAAGCAGAAGTTACCATTGTTACTAGGAACGCTATGGAAAGTCTTCCTAATTATTCAAGTTGCCAAGCATAAAGCACAAAAGATGGAGGTTAGCAAAACTGAAATCCTACTCAGCAAAGATCTCACTGTGAAGCTGTTGGCTTCACTCGACGGTGAGACTGACTTGTTGGACTTGGACTTCAGCACACAAATTCATCCCGAATTTCCTGGGAAATGCAGTTACATCTGACTCAAGCAACAACACTGCAAACAGCCATATGATCTCCCAACAGCAGTTAATCTATTTCCCCCATGGAGAATTCTCCAATCGGGCAGATTTCCTAGTTGGGAAATTCTTACCTTCCCAGAGCCAAAGACAGCCTCCTGAGCGTATTTAATTAGGCACTCCTTGCAGAACAAGTGACCATCTGCACACTGAGTTAGCTCTTCGAATGCAAACTCCCCGTAACAACAGCGGCACTCTATCATCTGACCATCCTGCAGCCATAAACAGAGGTATTAGCATCAGCATCAAAACATCAATGGCTATAGCAACAGGCAGACATACAACTGCAGCCATAAACAATGCCAGCATTAACTCTAAAAAAAAAAAATAACAGATACACACCATTCTCTTAGATATCTTCTTTGGTGGTCAAAACTTCACAGAAAACCAGTTTTAAGTAACTTAATATATGCATGTTCTATGTTCTGCTTGGCATATTCCAGAAAGCTACAGAACACATGGTATTTAGCAATTCTTAGCTCTTTGGCAGAGAAGTGTCTTGGGTTCAGGAGGCTGCGACCGCAGGGAAGTGGCAGAGAATGTGCACCATTCATATGAGGGAACCCAAGTTCCAGATCTGCTAAAGGGACATTTACCGATTTGCTTACAGAGCCCTTGCCTTGGCCTCTGCACCGCAGGGGTAGACACTTGCCACTTAAAACTAATTATGTCCACTTCTCCAAGGTTTGAAGAGAAATGAGCATTGAGAACAAACATAATCCACAGTTGCTGAACTGATCTTTAACTTTCCTCTCATTGTTTAAAAGGAGAGACACAATTTTCACATTTTTAGAGTCCTGCAAGTGGGTAAGGCCTTTCCACTGGCAGAGCTCCAACAGCAGCAAATCTGTTTTAAACAGCCGCAACGGTGGCAGCAACAGCAAACCTGGTGCTATTCTATTGCAATGTTGTTCTGGCCAACAGAGAAACAAGCAGCAGCTGACTGAATTACTACAGATCATTACACATATCAATACTGTCCTGCTGGACTCAGCTCGTCTGCCTTTTCTAAGAGCCAGTCAACACACACTATGCAGGTTTTGCCAGCTCAGCAAAAGCAGAACAGTGCAAACAGCTTCACAAAAGCTCCATTCCAGAAGTCAAAGAGAGTCTGTGAAGCAGTAAGTGCAAAACAGCATTTATGCATAAGCTGAACTCAGAGCACATTATAGGTACCGACCTTCTGATACTGCTCCTCGTTCATCTGCAGAGCAAGGAGGAAGTCTGCATGCTGCAAGAGAGACATGTGCGTCTGTATTTACAGAATAGATAAAGCAATTTTCCAGCCGCTACGCTCTTTTCCATTAACTCAGGAATTACAAGCCACGATAAAAGGCTCACTGTCTGCTTACAACATCACTCAGCCCATCCTTCCAATCCATTAGGCTATTTATGATTCAGCTAAAACAGATGGGAGAAGCAAAGACAGCAAGAACAAAGACTTGAATTCTGCATTATGGAGAGTTCGGGTTTCCATGGGCAGAGATGATCTCACCCAATGCGCCCCTCCAGAGAAAGCCCCAAGGAACATTAGCTTTGTGTTTAAAAGACACTATCCATCTGCTTAAGAGACAAGGATCTTTACAAAGCTACTTTAGAAAGGACTGTAGGTGCAGAGCTGTGGATTCAGTCTTTTCTCAGACTACCAGGGGAAGATAACATGCCAGTGGGTGTTGCACGGTTCTGCTTCAAGACACGTGGTCCTCAGCATGGGACAAGATGTTCTGGAGACACAGGACTGCCAGCTTGCGGAAGGCAGAGTGACTGGACAGACTGCCTTGGGCCTGGTCATTACTCACCAGCAACACTGAGCTGCAATTATAAACCCTAAGGCAGCAGAGAAGCCTGCTAATAATTAGAGGAAAAAATGAATTAGTAGAGCTTTCACTGTTTTGTAGCAAAACAGGTTCTGAACAGTGTTTGCAAAAGAAGCAGCTATATATTTAAGGAAATACATAACTTTGTGCTTGACACTTTTTTCCTTCAAAAATGAGTTACTCGGGGAAAATCATACGCGTTAACAGGCAGGAAGGGGGCAAAGGTAGTCAGTTATTCAATATTTTGTTCAGCGTTTGAATTTCTCCTGGAGGAAGATTCCCGTGTTTAGGGTTGAGACCCTGACAGCAGCTGAAATGGTTTGCACCACAAGATTAAAGCAGTTCCTACCACTCACCTCCGCCATCTCTTTAACTTTCTGCTCATAGAATTCCTGCTCTAGTAGCACCGGCGGGAGCAGAGAGCACCTGTCATAGGACCTCCAGTGCCGTCTCTTATTCTCCAGGAAGAACATGCGCCTCTCAATTTTCACATCCCCTAAAGCAGGGTTAAAGGTGAAATGAAACGGGATGGAGCAGCCAGAACAAAGCTTAAATCTTTCTTCCTCCACACACCACCAGCTGCAGGACTTCAGCATCTCAAACAGCACCGTACCAAACACAGGTACTAATGAAGAATACCTCCAAAATAGATACCAGTGACAGAAATACAGCTGCTTTGGGATCTCTTCCCTTTTCAAGAACAGCATTTTCTGCTGCAAGACAGTTCTGCTTATAGTAACGATGCAGAGAGCACAAAACCTACAGCTTAGTATTTACCTTGCTCAAATTTGAAGTCTATATATGAATACTGATTCATTTCTTTCCTCCTTTTTCGTTTCCCACTGGTTTCGGGAGACAGCTCCTGCCATTTTTTGATAGCATCTGAAAAGGCCTAGAAAACAACATACAGACTTAAATCCTGCCTGTTCCCTGGAAGCAAACAGAAATGTTTCAAAATGAAACCCAGTGCAAACATGTGCATAAGACTACTCCAAACTGGAAAGCTTGACACCTCATCTAGAGAGAGACAAGTCTACCTCTTTCCTCTTCTCACCTCATGGCTTTAAGTACTCATAAAACAACTGTTTCATAAAAACAAAATAGTTGAACGATACTTCACAACATCTCAGCTATTACTTCTGATGCAGCTGGGGTCCACTATGATGCAACAGAGCTTGTCTGGATTTTTGTATTCTTGGGTTTGGGTTTTCATTTTTAAAAATATGAAGCTGGAACACAGCAATTGAAGAGACAAAAGGTTTTGTTTTACTGAAGTCCTGGAAGAGTAGAGAAAGTTAAGTTCAAGCAAGAGGAGCATATGAGAGGAATAGGTTCAAGTCAAAAGCTGGAAGCCACATTTACATTCAAGTTTGTTGATACTTAAATGTCTTTGCTGCTCCATTACAGTGAAACTGTCTTACAAGGAATATAGGGCTCATTCTATAAGTCATAATAAGACGGAACAGAGCAGTGAGACTTGGGCTTCTTTTCAATTACACAAAGACAGTTAACTAATGGCAGCAGTTAAATGTTTTAAGATTTAGGTAAGTGTCTAGGCTTTATTGGCAATTACACTGCACTTCAGCAGCGATGTACAGGAGCACTTCTCAGTTTAATGCATCACCTACCATCAGCCAGCTAGCGTTTCCCCAGTTCTTCAATTAGGGAAAAGTAAAAACTTCCTGCAGCATTCTATCTGGCCAATAAATTTTGCAAGTCTCTACTACATGGATTAATATTTCTTAAGAGGAAAGGAAGATTATTAAAAAACCCATAACCACACACTAGTAGATGGTACAGTAAGGCAAAAGGGATCACACTGCTCTCCAGAGACATGGGAGGAAAGAAAACAGACTCAAGCTGGAGGACCTTTCGTGTGATTGCATAGTGTCCCTTGAGTTCATGTAGTGCCCATTTAATGTCTTGGCTGCTCAGCATTTTGAAGTCTGCCATCAGGAGGTCAGCCGCCTGAATAAAGCACCGCTGGTCAAGTGGGGCGAGTTTGGAGAAGTCAAAGTAGTCCACTTTAGGCACCTAAGGAGAAAAGGCAAAAGATACAAAAAGGTTGCTGCACACACACATAAGAACACCCCAAACCACTCTTCCAGTGATCAGGACCTTCTGCAGGACCACACAAAATTCAGGATACAAGGCACCCAGTTCTGAGTACATATCTAACCCTCAGCTTGGAGGGCAGCATGGGCCCAAAGCCCACTGGGGTGCACTTGTGCAGGCAGCCTGTGTAGCAGCTCCGCACCTGGCAGGACCCACACCACCCAGCTCACCACTGTGTGCAGTGCAGAGGACGGCAAGGACAGGATACATTTCGGTTACTGTAAAGGGTGAAAAACTTTATTGACTCAAGGCTGAGAGATGCTTCCAAGAGGAGAAAGAGGTATTTGACATTTCTCCCTCTCAGGCCACACACAGCTATTTCAACATACTCCAAGTGGCTCAGGAAATTTTTGGTCAAATGGAACTGAAAAAAAAAATAAAGTCAAGAAGCTTTAGAGAGCTTTGCAGTCAGAAGGCTGAAAAAAGGCAAAGCCTAAAGGCCACACAAGAGAGACCTCAGGGCCAAGTCTACTTCACGTGACAGGAATTTTTATTTCGGTTTTCAAAATGAACACTTCAGACAGGGCGGTTGACAGGCAGGCAGGGCAGAGGGTCTTGCTGAAAGCAAGAAAGCATACACAGTGCAGCTACACAACAGCAAAACCAGAAAGTCTTAAAGACATCTTGCAAGCAATTAACTACTGCTATTTAACAGCATCTTAAACGCACCCAGAGGCCTCCTGTGAAAGTATGGTGTAACCAGGCATCTGACAAGTACGTGCTAATAGAACCAGACATCCCAAGATCTGCTCGGGTAGAACAGACTGGATGGGAGGCACACTGTAGATGAGGATACTCTGACTTGCCTTTGTCTCATCTTGGCTGGCAAGCAGGCTGCTGCTGCTGGGGTTTAAAACCACTCTGCCTTCCTTCTTTGGGTAATCTGGATTTTCCAGAAGAAAGTTACAAAGTCTGAAAAGATAAACACAGTTACTTCAGGGTCTGGGAGCTCAGGTTCATTCCTTGCTTGTCTAGTTTTCAGTAGCTATAACTGTGAAGTTGGGCAGGCAAGTCACAGCCTGCCCTGTAAGAACCAAGGGAGGTCCTGGACCAGAGCAAACTGCAAGTACATGACTGAGAATTAAGTAAAGAAAGATTGTCTGTACAACTGCAGAAAGAAAAGCAAACAGATTTGTCTTTCAACAATTACATTTACACAAGAGAAGCTTGTATGGGTGAGGTACTAGACAACCAACGCCTCCCCATACCAGAGTTGATCTATCAGGCTCACTTCCCCACTCACATCCACAGGTAAATCCCTGTAAAGTGGTACCTTCTTTGAGCACATGGTTCAAATCCTGCGTGACTAAGAATCAAGGCATACTAAGTTTCTGCTGTTCTTGAATTAACATTGTGAAGAGCACACAGGAAAGAACAGACACAGCATTAGTTGATTAATTGAACCCTTGCTGCCATCTACTGCAGTGAACACAAATGCATCCACAGGAAAAGCATACGAACCTCTACAAAACCTATGAAAGGTTGTTGTCTTCCCTGACAGAAGAACACGGACTCAAATTTGAAGTAAAACCTCCCATCTCTATCTGCTTTCACTTCAGAGCAGAGAGAGAAACAAGTTTAAACTGCTTACATACAATATTTACTCCAAACACAGGCTTCGTTGTAATAAAGTTCAAAATCACACCAGCATTGTCCAACACCCACTATAAACTGGTCTAGCGAGTTCAGTTTAGAAGAGAGTCATTAAAAACTGCTGAAAACATTGATTGCTAGCTTCTGAACACAGCATACCTGAGGTTCTATCACAATCAATCATAACCTTCTCAGGTAAAGTCAGTTTAAGCAAGTATATTGGCTCAGAAAAGACTCTAGCAAAGAGTTTCAGAATATGCCATTGCTGGGGATCCACAAATACTTTCAAGTCCTCTTGAAAGGGTGGCTTGCTGTAAGCTGTCTGAATGAGACTTTCACAGCTCACTCTGAACCATCCCTAACCAGCTATGCTAGTTGGGTCAAGTAACACAAGCTGCTCCTCAGTTTCCTCAGCTGTAGAATAATATCCTTCTGAAAAGAGGCGGGACAAGCAATTACCATTTGTAAAACTTTTTGAATGAGAAGGTGCTAGGTTGCAGCAAAGACATAATTGCAGCTAATTTACATTCCTGATGTCAGAAATCACTCCTTAATTAAGAAATCTGAACTGGCTTGAAGCATTAACCCACTATCAAGGCATGATTACTTTAGCCCTGCTTTCACATTCAAAGCAGAGGCATTTCTTTTTGTTTAATCAGGTATTGACATATTGAGGCAGAAGCTTTTGACTGAGTGTGAATGCTTCTGCACACAAAAGCTGAATAGATGATACCCTGCTAAGAGGAGCTCCCACAACTTATCTTTCACATCAGTTGAAAGTTTTAAGGTGGTCATTTTGGAAAACAACTAAATATCTCATCACTGAGCATTTAATAAGCTTCCAGCACCCTCCCCCTTATCCCTCCTGTAAAAGATAACTGCTTTAATCCAACAAAACAGAAACTTCAAGGAGCTCAAATCACTGCAGCTCAAACACAAGGACTTGAGCAGAATACATTTAAACTATTCTATATGTTGCCATTTCAATGCTGAGGATTTTCAGCGATGTTAACCTTCGCTGTCTGACAATTAGTTAAGTGGGTCCCAGCACGCAACGCACGCACACTTGCGGCACTGTTCATTAATATCTGCACCACAGGACACAGAGCCAGTTAAAAGCCTCATCCCTGCCCAAACCCAGCCACCCTTATTTATTATATTTCAAGCCTGATTCAGCTTGACGTACCATGGAGATCAAAGAGACCCTGCCAGCGAGGCTGACCAGTGCTTTGACCCATTTGTTCTTGTACAAAAGATGCAGTGACAACTCAAAAGATAGTTTGGTTAAAGGAATAAAAATATGGAGGAGAAATCTTTATCATCCAGTAAGTGGGTAACGCACCGCTGAGCAGACACTGTAGATGGCCTACAGGGAAGCCTGTAAGCACCTTTTCATCTCACTGGGCTTGTGACACACAATAGGAGAGAAGAGATTTCGGGAGCAAAAAGGGAAGGAACACATTAAGACCGATAGAAGCCGATAGTGGGATTTAATTCTATCAGGCTTCACTAAATCCCCACAGGACACAATAACGAGTTTTTTCACACAATCTGTGAGAGGGTCCTGCAGCCAGATGCTTCACTCTGACAGCTGAATCGCCCAGAGGAATGGTGCTACTGGCCCTCTACATCCCAACTCAACCAGTGAGTACACAGCAGAGGCATCTTAAAGCTTCTCTTATGCTGATCATGCCACTTACTGTAGGGAAAGCACTTCCAAAAGACAAGTCACAGTCTGATGGCTTTCTAACCAAGTAGTCCTACTTCCGAGACATGACTTCACAACACAGGCTGACTAGGAGATCTATGCCAAATGGCAGGGATCATCCTTAGCTCCTTGCCAGTTAACTTACTCATAATATATTTATACTTAACTTACAATAACTAGTGCTATGCTTCACACAATTGAACACTGCTTAATTAGTGCTCCAGTTAACTGGAAAGGGCATGGGATTCATGCAAGAGCGAATACGCTGGCAACCAACATCTATTGTTCGTTCTTGTATAACATAATAACTAGTTTCAACACGTCTGTGATAGCAGAGACGCTGCAGGGAGAGAAGAGATAGGGGCCACCCAACATCAGGCACAACTCAGTCATTTCCTTCAAACGACTTTGCTTTCTGTGTTGCTGGTGCCAGCACTGACAGCCCTTCAATCCTCAGTTGGGCTTTACCCAAGCTCAGGGAGATGATGCAACTTGATAAGGTTAATGAATTTTTTTTAAACTTTTGATTCTAAAGTTACTCCCAGAGATATCAAGCACAATGAGCACCAGGGTGTTCTTGAGCTGCTCACACAATTAGGAAGACAACAGTCCTCATGCTGATATTCCACTCCTCTTATTTCCCTCCTTGCCTCACGTTTCTGCTCAGTTTGACCAAAATCGGTCCCTCAACATATGTAGGATTACTCCTACCAACACTTAAGAAGTGGTTGGTCTATTCCATCTGCAAAAAGGGATGCAATAGAATCCAAACAGTACCACTGCTATTTCGTTAAGAAGAGAGGATAAAAGCCAACGTCATGATACTCAATAAAGGAGTCCAAAACAGTGTCAGCTTTACCTGGAAAAAGCCAAAAGCCAGTGAAATGAAGAGGTAGGAAATTATTTTCTCCAGTTCAAAACTCACCAATCCACCTTCGCAGTATGTTTTATAGAAGTCACCTTAACACCTTAATCCTGACATTCACCCTTTTTAAGAACCCTAATAACAGCTGAGAGGAAATTATAGGTAAGATCTTTAAATAAGCAAATGATCTTAAAAGCGGAGAAGCTAGCGCAATGTCAGAATTGGAGAGAAATTAAGAAAAGCTCTGTTGGGAGTTAAAAAAACCCTTTCTGCTCTTTGGCACTGTTACACAGTGCTGACTCCCAGCCTAAATATGCTCTGGAACAGCATCATTAGCAATGGGGAAATGGAAACATGACTGCAGCCAGACTGCTGTATGACACACCTTGGCTCTTGGCTCTGTACTTACACATTTAAGTCATAGCAGTTCTTGATGCTGATTAGCTCTTCGATATATTCCTTCGTCACATCTGGGAATCTTGCTTCCTACAGTAGGAAAAGCTAAGGGTTACGTAGGTATTAGAGGAGCTGTGTAGCACAACCTAGCAACAGCACCAAAGACAGAGATTTATAAGTAATTATCTAGCATGCTCCTGAGACCAGTTATACCCATCCCGCCCAGATACTGCAAGCTGCTGGCTTCCCTTTGCTCCACAGGATGATTGCTAACAGCTCTTTCTCACAAGAGGAGTACAGGTAGTGACGTGAATGGCCAAAAGCAGCTGGACTAACGAGTGATTCAGGCTGGATGGAAAGAGAAGCATTTAAGTATGATCTACAACACAACAAAAACTAACATTTACCTTCAGATGGAAGATTAAGGAGTTCCAGGCTGTGTGCTGAAATACAGCATTCCAAAGCAAAAGGAAAAAACCCAGCAATACGTACACCCACCCAAAGCACCCAGACACACCAGCAACGAGACTGGAACAGACAACAAAGCTTTACTGGTGTTTCTGCGAAAGCTCTCCCAGCATTAGCCATGTAGCAAAGAGCACCCTTGGCTGCTCTCTCGCGCAGGCATTGCAAGTGATTGCACCATGAGATTTTGCTTTGCAAGACTGAACGGGTCAGGGTTGTCAAGTAACCCTAACAATGCCTGAGTATCTACCTGCTCATCTCAAAACAAGTCACTGATCAACAAAATCTTATTCAAAGACCGACCTTTTTTTGGACTGCTACTTAAAGAATATTTTGCTTAACCCCAGTTCTCCCAAATTGGATCAGATATGGGATGCAGAGGGAAGGCTTGGAGGGGACAAGGGTGGTAGTGTAAGATACAGATGCAGTTAAATACGCTTGTTTGCAAAAACGTATTTGATAAGGCGTTAAGAGAGACCCTTCCTCACCAGCAGTCAAGGAGAGGAGTGTGTACTGGAGTTAAAAACATGAGCCCTGTGAAGCATCATCACGTTTGCTTTGTTTTTAACTATACATCGTGTTGCCTGAGCTGCTGAATGTACTGAAGGTTATAAAGCACCCTTCTTGGTGGTTCAGTTCTTGCAGCTAGTGTCTCTCATGCTACATTTCACACGCAGAGCCAGAGAGAAGCATGTGGAGCTAACATACATGAGTCTTCACGCTGCTTATTTAGTAATCCCTCAGTGCTACTGCTAACATGGCCATGGACAAAACTGCTACAGCTCACAGCCATGTGTCTCTCAGCCTTCTCTACTCCACTCTATCCCTTTGTCAGTGTTTAGTGCTTCAGTTTTACTCGTTTAGCTGTATATCCATTCTTAAACCAGCTCTACAGACTTGAGTTAGGAATCAGACATATGAAATTAAACTAGCAGAACCAGGCAGTAGCCTTTGAGGGAACAGACCCACACTATCTCACCTCACTGTACCCTTGAGCCCCTGCAACCAGTTCTGTTAAATCTCTCTGGCCAAAAGCCCACCCCAAAGTAAAAGCCCTCAAGATTTACGTCCTCTCATCAATTCTGCCATAGTGCTGGGGGCAGTCTTTCAAATCCAGGTTCACCCAGACAGTTCACTGCATGCCTCTCACCTGATGCAGAGCTGAGCCTCAGCCAAAACAAAGAGGATTTGCAGCGGAAGTCAACAAGGCTGTGCTTGGAGCATGTGAAACACTACATACCTTGAAAAACCTGTCCAGAAAAAACATGCACAATGAAGGCAAACAAGTCCTGGGAATACTTACTGTCTCTCTGATGAGCAGTGCAGCAAGGTCTTGCTCTTGCCCAGCGGCACCTTGTTCGGGCACATTACCAGAGCCAAGCTCATGAGAGCCCTGGGTGGGGAACGCTGGACCTGGCTGCTCATTGTTTACTGCTGCCTGCTGACCCGTTTCTTCTGGTGGATGTGCTGGCTGGGGTGAAGCAGGACCTGGAATCCCATCCTGCTGCGGTTCAGGCCGGGGGAAGGCAGGCCCAGGAGCCTCCTCTCCATAAGCTCTCAGAGATCCTGTGTCTGTTTCAGGCTGCCCTTGCTGAGGAGTGCAACCACTTAACAGAGCTTGTGGCTCGCCTTCCAGTGGCTGGAAGCATGGGTGATCCTGCAGGCTCTTCTCATGGATCTCCTCGCCTGTGGGAGTTGCAGTAGCTGTTCTTCTGAGGTTTTGCTCTGGTTTCAAGTCCTCCCCTTGCCATCCCTCAGCTTCCACTTTTTCTTCTTGTTGTGGTGGAAGGTCTGCATTCTCCAGACTAATGATTTCTCTGCTAATGACAGGCTCTGGACTCGTCTTTATTGCTGGAAGCAAACTTGGGCCAGGCTCCTGGTTACCTGTAAGTTCAGACCTGAGGCCATTAAGCTCAGATGGTCCAGGCTGCTGCAAGACAAAGTTCATATTCTCATCGTTGCTTGGTCCAGCACTGCTCTCCCCCATGTCATCACGCTGGTCTCCCTGGCACAGAACAGCCGATTTCTTATCTTGCAGATATATGCCCCTCAAGGGCTCGACAGCACTTTTAGACCCTCCTTGTGCCAGATTGTTTGTGCTCTGCCATTGAGCAGCAGGTCTGATGACATTGGGACGCAGAAGCTGCTGATGCTTTGGGGCCTAAAAAGAGGACAGACAAGAGTAAGTAGAAATTCTCATCTGCACGCCAGAATCCTTGCTCCAGATGATCTTTCGCATCTAATCAAATCTCCAAAGCGAAACAGATTAAGACTCTGTTTAGCAAGATGCTTAATAAAGCAGAAAACCGCAACCCTTGTTTCACTGAACTTCATCCTCAGTCTGTCCCCAGGTGCTAAGAGAACATTTGGCAGAACTGGAGATGCGCGGGACTTTCAGAGTGGAATAACTTCCTAAGCTCACCTCAGTATCCACTTCCTTCCCAGCAAAACAGGCTGGGAAGGAGGAACTAACTGATGGCACATTTGCATTCTCACCAGTTTATTTAAACAGGCAATAACCAAAGCTCAAAACATTAATCTCTTGCCTCTGGCAGACAGACTGCTGGATGCCAACACAGTCCGAGTAGTCTCTGCTACTCTTTCCAACTAAGAAACAGAAAAGTCAGCTTCACAATCCATGTTCCCAATGGCTCTGGTTAATTTAGCATACAAGTAGAATACATTCTTAATGCAGCTTAAACAGGAAATTAGACGCTTAAAATAATCAGGGTAAAAGCCCCTGGCCTCCACTGGGCAATTGCCTGTGCCAGCGGAAAGAGATTTACCAGGTGGGCTGACTTTGTAAAACTGCAAAAAAGAAAGTGCCTGCAGCAGCTCAACAAGAACCCAAATAGCACAGAGATATAGAAAGTGTACAAGGTCAAACAGGTCATGTTTTGAAAACATGTTTTGTAAGGAACTTCAAGTCCTTGCACAAAACACTCCACCTTTCTGGATTTAGATAAATAACTTCATGAAAGCTACAGCCTTTGTCAAGCAGAAGTTTCAATACAATGCAGTATAACAGTCTATTTCTCCTCTCCTGTTCCCAAAATATGATTAAACACTTACAGCCAGCAAAATGCCACAGTTTCAACTCTCATTTCAGACACCTTAAGTAAACTAGTGTAACCAGGCAGGACTCTCAAAGGAACACATCGGATATTTGCACAAGAGCTGGCTATAAAGGCCATAAATACAGCAGGACAAGTACAAAAATGAAAAATTACCTCTGCCAAGATGATTATGTCATCATCGTCTTCCTCATGCTGCTGCTCCGCTGGTGCTTCCAGCAATAATGGTAACTCTTCATCTGAGGAATCTGATATTGTGATAAGATTTTCATCCCTACGGTTTATCCGGTCTGTAATAAAGTAAGTAAAGTTAGCTATTTGTTACAGGTGAGTAACTGAAATTTAAAGGACACGAGCACCAAAACATCTGAAGAAAGCAATCTTCACGTTTGCATTGCAGCAACAGGGAAGAAGCGCTCAAAGGTCACTAGCTCCTCTGCAGGTTAGTGTTACAGCCACTATCTTCCTCACCCTCCAAAGTGAAACACTTGCAGGAACTATGGCTCAAGAGACCACAATGGCACAACGGCCCTGGCTGTGGGTGCAAAAGATATCCTGCTATTAGATGGCAACCTCGCCCTTCAAGGCTTGTGAAGAGTGGAACAGAGGTGCTACCAAACACAGCTGCTGGAACGCAGGAGGCACACTCAGGTCAGAAACAGAGGTTTTTTGTACTGCAAAGACAGAACACAACTGTGCTTCCTCTGTGATCTGACACAATGTTTTGGCCTGTGCTTTAGCATCAGTATTCATAACTATTCATTTATCACCTTCCAGGCATACACAGAGAGCATCGTTTTGAATTCCACTCAGGAAGGAGCAGGTGCCAATGCCTACAGCCCTGCGAGGATATAAATGCAGAGCCAGCCTCTTGTCTATGAAGTCCTCAGAAAGGTGGAGCACCATGAGCCCCTCAGATCTGCTGAAATGGTGTTCCCAAGAAGTTAGCAATCTGCCTGGAGGCAGTACAACATGAGAAAGACAAGAGCCAAATATTTTGCATGTCAACACAAAATGAGTTTTCTGTAGGTGACTGTGAAGCGAGTGTAACAGAGCAGCGTAGGACACCGCAAAATAGACCTCTAGCAGGTTTCCATTAACAGCTAAATCCCACTGCTTGTAACAGGTTTACAAAGAAAGTTTGGGAAATATGCACAAATCAGTACTCACCTTTCCCTCTGTGACTGCAGAAACTGTTCAAGTTAATTGCTTCTTCATTTCCAGCTCTCTCTGCCATCTTAAACAGCCGTACCCAAAACCATCAACACCCAGGCATGGCAGTCAGGTTCACCAGAGGAACTAGAAGACAAAACCAGGCGAGAGTAAGGCAAACTCAACACCACCCTAATCAAGCTTTCCCAAGCTGAAGCTTCTACATTGCTTTGGGGGTTCTCCGGACTCTCCCAACACAATCTCTCCATGAGGATATTCTTCTGTACCACCTTCTCAGCACATCAAAGTGGACATGCTTCTGTTATGTTCTGTTTGCAGAGTTAAGACAGTCAACTGAAAACTGCCATCAGACCTGAGAAGAGTCTCTGGAGAAGACACCAAGATTATTACAGTGACACAGTCACAGAAAGCTGGGGGAGATGTAACTCTGTCCAGCTCAAACACTCCCCAAGTGTTTACCTTTTCCAATAAGTCAAAACCATGATGCACCATTTCACACAATGGAGTTTCTGCCACCACCTACTGGTGAGAGGAGCAAAAGCCAACTGCCTGGGCTGCCACAGGGTAGTACTACGTGAGCCTGCACCTCAAACCTTCCAGCTGATGTCATTACACCATCCTCTCTCGTACTCAAAGCCACATCACACACAAGTGCTGTGGGACTGTTAGCATCAAGCTGAACAGCCAATATTATAGGTCAGACTGGACAAGCACACAGCTGAAAGGAGACACCAATATCACACCCTGAATTCTCTTGCAGGCCACCAAGCTGAGGCAAAGCTTCAGAGGGGCCAGAGAGGCTTTGAGCTCACACTTCCACAGTGCTTGTGTTGCTGGCACATCAGAAGGAAGCTGCACCCCTGGTAGGGCCACATGCAAGTGAATGTTTTGTGCCTGCACTGTGAAGCCGCACGGAGCAAGTCACATCTACAGAGCATGCTTTCTTGCCACCACCTGTTATTTCAATGAAGACTTCCCTGATTTATAACACATTCTCTCCTCTATGACGGCTTGGTACAAATTCCAGGATACACCACCTGCTCTCAAACAAAACCAGAACACGACAGGGATCAGGTTCTTCACAGGAAGGAGCTTCTGGGACTAGAATTTGCTGGCCCCACCTGTTCTCAGAGAGGCACAATGAGCTGGCTGGAGGCTCCCAAACAGGATTAGGAGGTCAGAGAAATCACTGCAACCTGAACAGTAGGTTTCCATTTTATGCTCTGTCAGCTTATAGCTCTTAATTCCCACTGTCATAGAGCAGCTGAATATATACGGGAACTCTGAGCACAGACTGATCACTGGAATGAGGAGGTCTTTTTGCTGAGAAACATTCACCTCATTATTAAGAGTATGGAGGAATCTGCATTACTAAATATTGACTGATGTGTAAGTTGGAAGAAAATGGTGGGTCTGCTATAAAATCCTGTTTGCCAGCACACAAGCAATATAAATTCCTCCTCAGTAATTCTACTTAACCTGCTCTGCAGGGAACAGGATTTGCAGCTAGGACAGCAAAATGAAGAGATCAGTTCAGACACACACTATGTACTCATATCTATAGGCCTCCAGGAACTGGTCTTTACTACTTTCAAAATATTGTAATACAGGGTAAAATAATAAAAATAACTGTATAATTTAGCACTTTAAAAAGCCAAAGACCCTGCCACATTTCACATAAAGCGCATGCCGTGTGGCAGCACCACAAGTCAGTTGGCTTTGGGCAGGAGTGCCCCCTCCTCCTGCAGAGCCACCATCCAAAGCCTCACAATGTAGGCAGTGGCATAAACCAGCAAGGCAGCAGCATTTGCCTGTTTGCAGGGCAGGAGGCTTAACACACACAAAGGGTGCCAGCACGGCTCAGTCCCTGAAGCAGCCTTCCTCCTCTGGAGGAAACCTTCACCATAAAGGTTCTTTCACAGCTTGGCTCCAAACGGCCACAATCACCTGGAGTAAGAATGTTCATGAAAGCCACAAGTCAGCCCTTGCTATACCAAACCATGCAGACAGAGGCAAGGGAGGTGTCTGCTCGGATCTGCTCCGAGCAGAGCTCAGTGGCTTGGATATTTCTCTCCTACAGGGAGATGCCATGCATGAGGGTTCAGTATGTGTGCACGTGGGGGTGGGTTGACACTGCAAATGCTTGACACGGTCACCAGAAAAATCTCCCAAATGACTGAAATGGTGCTTTGTCCAACATTAGCTAAACCAGAGTTGTTAATATCCAAGAACAAGGGCTAAGCCACAAGATGAACACTAAGATTGTATTCTCTGTATAACTCTGGCTCCCAAAGAAAGGAGCTTGCACACTTCAACCTTGAACATCAAGAAAGAGGTACAAGAACTAATCTGAAATGAAATTTGGGATAACAGACTGTCTACTCACCTTGTACACAAATCACCAGAAGACTTAGGGTGGTTTAGAAGCAGGAATATAAGGAATAGTGTTAACTGTAATACAGTCAAGGCAACAACAACAACAAAAAAAAAAGGGTCAAGCCTGGAAAGAACGGGTAATGTGTTTCTATTTCAAAACAGACTGCATAAAACCCCAAGCAGCTTAATAAAGCACTGCTTTGAGGGTAAAAGCCAAGCTTCCACTGAGAGCTAGCAATTCATTTTGTCAATACTCAACACGGAGCTCAAGTTTAAACAAATATCTATAAGCACAGGCCAGTTCCATCTAGTGGCATGAATAAGAAGTTTATTCATGTTTATAGCACTAGGTCGCCAAGAATGAGAAGTACCAACATCAAAGTCACCCTAGGGTCTTGCCCTACACAAACAAAATAATAAAAATCAAGCAAGTCAGACAGAAAGAAGCAGTTCCACACTAGGTCCATGATTTCAGTGGCTACTTATAGGTAAAGAATAAGGCTACCTATAACCAAGCTCTAATATGACCACAGCTTTTCTGCAGTACAGTCAAGGAGAGGATGCTGGATTCGTTTTAAAACAAAAAGACCTGACAGCAGGCAGATACATGCTTTGGAAGCTTTCCACCCCAACTTTTTCTCAAAATCTCCCATCTGCACTACAGCACGAACAGGATTTGAATCTCTAAATGGTATCAGGGTGACAAAACTTGTCATGACCTTGAGGTCACCATCAACACCACAGTGACAACTACCACAGTGAATATGTGGTTCCACCAAACATGCCCTCTGTTTTCTGCATTATTCCATATATTCATGGCTCTGCACATCCAAGTTGTTTCATTGCACAGGCAGTAAAATTCTCCCCATTAAGTTTTTTCCTACAGCAACTTGAGAGGAAAGAATGCATTCACAGAACAGCTACTGAGAGAATAAAAATTAGAAACTATCAGGGTTTTACAAAGACCTGTTCTCTGAATGGTTTTTGGGTCTTGGACTGACTCTTGAAGTCACACATACTTTCTGAATAAGCTTCTCGTACAGGCAAAAATATAATCTACAAAATCACTGGTCCCAGCCACGACGAGTTGGCAGCTCAGTTGCTAAGAGGTGAAGCAGGTCTTAGGCACGCACAGAAAACTTACACGGGAATTTCCAAATCCCATTCAAAATCCCTGTGAACACTACATCATGTATTTTTAGTTTAACCTAAAAATAGCAAGCAGCAGTACTGTGCATATATTTAAACTCCTAGTATACGCAGGCATTTCTGGGTTGCAGTAATTGGAGCAGAACTCATATCCACTTCCTCCACCTCACATTTGTGCTGAAATGAGCATCTTCAGCCAATGCCGAAATTTAAAGCGACAGTCGAGGGGAGACCACCTCTTAGACAGTGTAATGTATTTTCCCCCCACACTTACAGCATTTGAAATCTTGAACTCCCACATACCCGAGCTGGGATTAGACTCAAAGTGCTCTTTTCTGGCTCTAGCTCAAGGCAACAGGAATAGACAGAAAGCCCTGCAGGGGAGGCAGGAATTGAAATCCCAACCGAATGGGGTGGGGGAAGAAAAGAAAAAGAGCAACTTGAAAGAGATGTCAGCAACATCAAATCATTGTGTGATTTAGCCTCTCCCCCATACTGCAACACTACTGTTGCTCACCTACATTGACAGAAGAGCATCAACTCCTACTCTCAGCCTGCGGGCAGCAAACGTGTCTGCTGGTAGCCTGCGAGCAAGGTGAATTTCTGGCTTCTTTCAAGCTGCTAAACCAAAGAGAAGCTACTTAAATAATGCATGGCTTGTGACAACCAGCAAAATGAAAAGCTAAAAATTTGGCCTTTAAAAAAAAAAAACAAAACCAAACCCCACAACAGAATGGAAACAAGCCTGCCCAACTGACTGTCAGGCATTTAATGGAGACGTTTCAAAGGGTTCAAGATTTGTTGGGGGCTGCTCCTTGAAGTCGCTTAGGAAAAGCATGGCGAGTTTACCAGTGGTTTATGATGTGAAATGGCATCACCCTGACTGAAAATTAGAAATCCCCTGATCATAAGAACAGCTGTGCACAAATAAGTCCTGTTTGCTAGCACAAGGCATCCACGGCCATTGCATCACACCTTGCAAAGAAATAAAGTCAGGGGTTAAAATATAGACCTGCAGCAGGACATCTGCTGAGTGGGTTTGCAGAGTGGCCTGCACACAACACAGGCAAAAGCAGGAAACTATGGCAAAACAAAAACACCAGTTCCAGCCCCAAAACCTCAACCCAAGCTCCTGAAGACTGGAGCATGTGGGCAGTGGCTTGCAGGCAGGGCCACGTGGTTTCCAGCAGCAGCTTGGTTTGCTGCAAATAAAACAGCCCAAGAGGCCACCAATATCCCCCAAATGCTCCCCTTAGGAGCACAGAACAGGGGAAACTTATGATGATTACATCCATGTCAATCTGCCATCAATCTTGGGCCCCTAGCATACGCTGAAGAACAACATTCCAGAAGATTATTTAATAAAAGAACTGGCTTCTAAGTTTTAAAACACTCCCCAGGTGTTTCACAAGACATGAGCAGCTGATGTGGTTTACCAAAGGAATTTAGACAGACACATACACCCTCCAAGAACAGGATGACAAAATTCCTGAGATCTGAGAAAAATGAGGAACAGAAGCTGAAGTGGACAATATTGTCTCAAGCAAGAACCAGGTAACACGGCTCTACTGCAGAAAGCCAGAGAATTGATTTTGCCACACGAAAATGTAAGAAAATACAAAACCAGAAGCATTCTGTGGCAAGTAATTAAAAACTGAACGACGATCTCTCCCATACAAACAAGACAGCAAACTCACATGCTGTTCAGAAAATATCTCAGAAGAGTGGTTGTTATTTCTGCAGCCACATCAGCATCATCACTGGCTTCAGAAGCAGTGCTCCAGGCTAGAACATTGCTAAGAGGGACAAGGGAGTCTTCAGGTTTCTCTGGCAGGAATCACAGCTTCTAGTTATCTCACAGCAGCTCCCTGTTCCTCACCAAAACCAGGCAACTGCTAATTCAACTCAGCTGAAAGTTCCTGATGCTTCCAAGCGATTCCCTGATGACTGGCATCAAGGTCAACTGCTGGACATGACGGGGCCTTCCCACGACCCCTGTCAGTCCTGCTGCTGAATACCAGGGCTCCTTATCGTCACATCTCTCTGACCAGCACCACATTGCTAATGCTGATGTATTCAAAACCTGCACAAGAGGTGTGGAGCTCTGGATCTGTCATTTTTGTCCCCTATCAAATTGAGTCCTGTAACAAAGTTAAACTTACAAAGTCTGGTTAGAAAGGAGATTTAATGCCACAGCCTTGAGCAGCTTACTTTAAGAGCAAAGTAAAAATTGAAGGCTTTGAGGGAGGACAAGGTGTCTCTGCAGGAAGCTCCTGGAAAGGCTACAACTTTGCCTGCCTCAGGTTTCTGGCACGTGCAAGCTCACACAGTATAATCCCCGAAATCCAAAACTTCCCTCCCACATCACAAACACAGGTGCCAGCTTGGCATTTCATGCTCAAGCAATAATTCAGACATTAGCAGCTCAGCCCTTGGCTGTGGCTGCACACCCACACGTCAGCCTCTCTGGGCTCCCAGCCTATCTCCCAGAGCATCACTTTAAAGAACTGCTTTGTTTCAATTTTGCAGTACAAGGGCGGGGACGAATGGAAGAGCACAGGAAACCATGTGATTTGCAGCTTTGCCACTTCCAGAGCAAGTTTTACTTCCAGTTTTCTTGCCCGGGACACACGTGTATCCCAAGGAAAGGTGGCAGAGGTTCCCTTCTCTAAGCTTCTTCTAAGCTAGGTTCTTTTTCCCTAAGCAGCATTGTCACAAAAACCCACCTGGGCTGCCAGGCAATGCACATACCTGCCAGGGCTCTACACTGCATTAACTGAAAGTGCCTTCTCTTCCCAATCAACCCACACAGAAAAGAACAAGAGAAATGCCCTCTGTGCCCCAGGATATACATGAGAGCACTCCCCCATTACTGGCACTTCACAGAGCTCTCCAGGGGAAAGGACACAGCATTCCCTCTCCAAATCCCTAGCAGCCTTTCCCCTTTTTCTTTCCTTTTTTAAAGGGATCTGAATGTCATCTTTAAAAGGTATAACAGAACAAAGGAAACCAAGCACAACCTTTCAAGTAGTTATTTAGCAAGTTGGATGCACATCTTCAGGAGCCTTCAGGTTACCATCTTGGCACTGTTTTTCACTGGAGAGGAGACAGAGAAATAAAGGTGTTTAAGATTGCTGCTTAGAGTAACCCTCAGGGGTTTTGACATTTACAGAGATGAGCAACCAGCAGCCTGCTCCGCTTGCAGCTCTGTTTGCAGGGGGCACCAGGGGCAGAGAAAGACACAGACAGGCTGCACACAGCCAGCAAACTGCTATTAAAGATGGCAGCGAGGGAGTAACCAGACCAAAGCTAAGAGGGCTAGAAAGCACAGAGTCAGGTTTAGCTGCAGTAACAGCCAGAGGACTTTAAAATCACAGAGGATTGACAGGTTGCAACAGCATCCTGGATGTTAAGCTGCTGCCCAGCGGACCAGCTCTGGAAACAGGCACCTAAGGTCTATTCAGGAAGCCGTGTGCTTGAAAAATGCATAAAGCACCACCAGGAGCAAAGGTGGAAAGCAAGCGGGTGTTCTTTTATTTTAAAAGTGACCTGAACCTCTGACAAGAAACTTTGCTTTCAAGGACGGCTGCTGTCTGCATGTCACAAAGCTGCCGACAATCTAAAAGCTAAAACTTGACCTTGAGGTGGGAAAAAACCCCTGGATTTACTGCAGCAGCCCACCTTAGCAGAAAGAAAGGTTTCTGTGTCAATCTGCACAGCACT
Organism: Coccyzus lansbergi; assembly: GCA_033558105.1. Classification (NCBI taxonomy): domain Eukaryota; kingdom Metazoa; phylum Chordata; class Aves; order Cuculiformes; family Coccyzidae; genus Coccyzus; species Coccyzus lansbergi. The sequence goes on along the minus strand of JAUMJK010000645.1, from coordinate 151,766 downwards.
TCTAGAAACATCAACTTAAAAGCTTGCCACCAGCCATTCTAGGTGTCAAACATCCCAGAATTAGCAACTTCCATAGAGCATGACTTCACAGGTCACATATTGAGGTTATTACAGCTGTACCCTTTTCTTGAGTCACATTAAGCCTCTGCACCTGCCATAATTTCAAAGGTCAGCATCCAGGAGCCAAGGCTTCATGTTAAGAAGGGTTTTACCACAATACCTGCTTAAGATGGTCACAATGCCACACCACAGCTTGTGGCTTCCTCTCACACTGACCTCCATCAGCACCTATTACAGCTTTGAAAACAAAGATCCTGGAAAACTTTTCTGTAGGATTCAGATCAGATCCCTTCTCTCCTTACACATCCACCAGGGCATAAGTGGGAAAGCAGAATGAAGATGCTAAAGTAAACTGCAACCTAACAGTTGACACTATGCAACCACAGCTTATAGTTAATGAGCACCTAAACTGATCACGCTTCTAGTCCAAGATCAGGCACTACCTTTGAAAGATGCTTTTAAACATTCAATTGAAGGGCTTAAATAGAATCATAGAACAACTAGGCTGGAAGAGACTCACCGGATCATCGAGTCCAACCATTCCTATCAACCACTAAACCATGTCCCTCAGCACCTCATCCACCTGTGCCTTAAACACCTCCAGGGAACATGAATCAACCACCTCCCTGGGTAGCCTGTTAAAGTGCCCAATGACTCTTTCTGTGAAAATTTTTTTCCTAATGTCTAGCCCAAAATCTTCCCTGGCGGAGCTTGAGGCCATTCCCTCTTGTCCTGTCCCCTGTCACTTGGGAGAAGAGGCCAGCTCCCTCCTCTCTATAATCTCCTTTCAGGTAGCTATAGAAAGCAATGAGGTCTCCTCAATATGTACAATAGCCAGCTCAGAGCCACACTGAATCAATGGGCAAGTCCATTTCGCATTGCATTGAGTCAACTGCCTCATGTACCAAGAGAGTAAAATATTAATAGAAGCCTTGTAAGACTTGTGCAACTCCACACTCCGCACCAATTCCTCCTGGGAAGAGTAAAGCTGCCTATTGCACCCAGCAAATGCTGCACAAGGATTGCCATCAGCCTACCTGAAGAGTGGTAAACTATGCCCTTACTGCTCAAGCACCACAGGTGACCAGTTGTTACAAAATTTTCAAGCCAGCCAGTAATTATTTTTGTAAAACTGGGTTTAGTTTAGCTTGCAGCCACGTGTTAGCCTTGTGGCAAACCGATCCCAGCAGGCAGGTTCCTGGCAGCAAAAACTGAGGGCAGCCTTCCAGGGTCATGACACTTGTCCAGTTTGACTTCATTTGCACTGTGTGGTAGTGGCCAGTACAGGGTTTAAGCAGGATAGGTTAAAATAGCAGAAATCCAAATAGGTTGTATTTTAGGTGAATATACCACAGTGAAATCAGATCGCAGCCAGATTTAGAGAGGCTCCGCATCCAGCGTTATTCTCTCCTGAGCCTACTGAAGTTCACAAATAAATGAGTTATCAGCTAGCAGTTAAAGAGCAAGGAGAGCAGCACTGCACATTAATTCTCCAGGTCCACAGCCGGGCAGATTTAGGAGACTGCAAAGTACCTAACAACTCCTCCCCAAGGGAATAAATGTTTTGCATATGAAAGAATACTGCATGCCACAGCTAAGAGGTTACGCTGGCTGCTGTCAGACTGTTTGTTAAGGACATCACTGTTTCCAGGCTGCACATTTGCGTGCCTACCCCTTAGTCATCGCAGTCAAGCGTCCAACACTGTTTAAGCCTTCACAGAGCAGAATATAAATTCTTTCTCTGGGTGTTGCAACACTACAACATCAAACAGATTATTTAACCATCTGGGATGGAGGGTCAGTAAAAGCAGCCACAAACTGCTAAATAAACACAAAAACATTAAGCTGAGGAGCACCCTTCAGACACTGCGTTCAGGTCGGAGGCGCTCCAGCTGTTGCAAGCTGGCCTGTGTGAGTTGTGGCTGAACCAAGGGCACCTCCCAGCTTGCACACAATGAAGCCCACTCCGCTGCAATAGCATTCTGGTCTCATAATATATAGAGAGGGCATGAATTCTTTATGCTAGCCAAGTTACTGCTCGTGAGTCTTGCCAGTCTTGGTCATCTGTAGCTGGAAATCCTGGCAGCAGGGGAGGCACAGAACGTCCTGCGCTGCTGGTTTCCTGCAATGGACAAAAAGCTTCTTTTCCTGACTCCCTATTCTGCGGTTGCCATCATGTTCCTCAAATTGCATTACAGTGGGAGCAGGAAGTGGAGAAAAGTCTTGTAGGCAGCATCGCCACTCAGCTGCAGGCAGCTGTCAACATCACTGCCTGTTCCACTCTGCTATCGCCCCGTAATGTGTTTATCCAACATTTTGTACTTGCCACTGGTACGTGGGTGAGCACGTCTTACGTTACCAGCCTTTAGGTACCTTCAAGCAAAAACAATCTACAAGCGAGGTTTCCGTCCTCTGTCCAATCAAACATAAAAACTCATCACATCTTTGGGATGGTATTTGGAAGCAGAAGTGTAAATCTGTTCCAGTATCTGGTTTTGCAAAGGCTGCAAAAAACCAACCACTGTCGTCTTTGCTCCAACTGAGAAACAGCAATAACAGCATCCAGAGTTTGATAAAAGCCTGTCAGCATTGATAAAGCAGCAGAAGAGCCTGGTGCAAGAAGTGTTTTAGACAAAACATATTCCTTGAGGCCATTTCCTATCCTTATGCTCCCCAAATGAAGATTTGAGCCAGTACAAACCTTGATCACTTTATACTACAGCTTAGTAAAGATCTGCTTCCTCAGATCCTGTCCAATGTTTACCTAAACCATGAAAGGAATAGCTTGGCCTCCCTACAGAGTGTGAGCAATCCAGCCCTCATCCTCTGCAGCCAACTGAAAACATGTCAGGTCACCCTGACACCTATGTACACGCCCAGATTTATTTCAGCTCATCAACTTTCGCTTCTCATTACGAGTGACGACAACAGCCTCCAAAAGTCACCCTGTGAACAGAGAGGCACTGTCGGCACCAGCAAAGGAACTAGGCTCCCCCAAAGCCAGCAAGAAAGGCATGCTTTGAATTTAAACTCCCTCCGACCTGGCTCAGAAAACCGACAAGGCAGCATTGTGACTCAGGGCAGCAGCTGCTCCGTACTCAGATCTTTCCCCTAAAGCCCAATGCTTTCCCCACTTCATCAGACACCAACAGCTCCCTTCACAAACACAAGGAAGGAACCACAGCAGTGCTAGTAAATAAGAGAAAGGTGATATTCAGCAGGAACAGGATTTCCAGTCCTCAGGAATGGAACTTTGAGAGGATCATTATGAATTTAAAAACACAGTGAGCTCTTCAGCACTGACCCAGAGGAGGTGTCTCTCCTGAGATACTCCAAAATAAACCTGAAATTCCATAAAAGCAACATGAAGGTTGCCGAGAGTGAGATTACCCCAGCTAAGTAAAATATTCATTCTTAACCGATATCTCAGTGCTTTGGCAAGGATAACTTATTCAAGTCACTGAGACACCGCCAAGCGGCCTTTTCACCTTTTTCCCCCACCTCTTCACCTTGCCTTATCCTCCGAGATTTCCCTGCCCCAGTAACCTGCTTAAACCAGAACTACTCTACTCTTCAGAGCAGTGCTGATCAGGATGTTTTTCAGCTCAAGTTCAGACGCAGGAACAACCATGTCAGTACACAGATAACCTTATCTCCTGGGCTGCTTCTGGAAGATAGCTGGTGTCCCAAACAGCTGCCTGTTTCACACATTCCATTGCTCTCTGCACTAAAGAAAGGTGCCTACCCCACAGGGGACAGATTCTACTGAGTAACTGAAGTTACATGTAGCCGCGTGAAGAGCCCAGTCACCAACCAACAGCCATGCAAAATGCCGTTATTGTAATGCACACAAATTTCTGAGGCTTTTACTGCCTTTCCTTCAAGCAGTTAAGATGTCTGAATTCAATAATTTAAATGAAGACCTAAACTATCTCCAGACCAAATCCACATGAAAAAAACTCCCAGCCTTCTGATGAGAGGAATTAGTTCTGACTGTCCCAAAAAGAATGCAGCCGGCAGCAAGCCTTGACGCCCGTTGCTGCGCCGAGCTGCCGGTGCTATGACATGCTAAACCACTCACAATGGCTTTAAAAAGAAATAAATGAAAATGAGACACCCATTCCAAGTTAATGAAAGGAAGCTTCTTCCAGCAGGCACTAAAAAGCAACCACAGGGCTCCACACCTCTCACACTCCGGTTCGCTCATTGTCTCCTGGCCTCTGGGATATGGTTCCTGCCTCCCTCCACCTGTTTTTGCCACAGGACTTTTTAGTGATTTGAGTCCAATTTCAAAGCACAATCCATGCCGCCAGCAATTGTAGCTCTCCAGCAACAGTAACGCCCACTACATTCTCAGACTGCAAAAGGTCTACTGGTCTACCCTGGAATTTGGATTTCCAAGGCAGCTTCCGAAACACAAGCCCAAGAACAGGCTGCCAGCACCGTGCTGGAAACCAGAATGTCCCTCATCATCAGCAAAGTCTGCCCCAACTCCTCTTCCAGGAACTGGTATTCATGCCATGACTTATACAGTTGCACAAGAAAGATGCCAGCAGACAGGGCAACAGGAAAACATCCTAGGAAGGAAAGTTAAAAAAGAGACTGAAGAAAGCCCATTACCAAACCCCAACATTACCCAGCAGGCTGAACATCTCTACAGATCTTCAGGAAGTGGATCTGAGTCTTTTCCCAAGTCCTGCTATTCCAGGCTCAAACTCCTGTCAAGATGACTCCTTTTTAATACCCATGCAGACACCAAGCACATGAAATCTATTAACATGTTTACAATAGCAAAAGACCTGATGTAAGTCAGTGGAATTTTTGCACGGCATTCATTCTAGAAACAAAAACCTCGGATTAAAGCTGCAAATCCCACAGCTCTGTAGTTAACTATCACCACAATTCTACCAGTCCTAGAGAACAAGGGTCCCACCAGTTTGTGCCGCACACTCCTACAGCACAGCACCTGCTCAGGACTTGGCCTGCAGAACGATGGGTCTCACACCTTCCAAACAGGTTGTTGGAGGAAAATAACTCCTATACTATCCTCTCTGGAAGCTGGAGGAGGCCACTTTATAACTGAGCATGCAAAGTCCAGTCTATCTACCTGCCTTCTCCACCACTACTATCACTGGAAACCTGCAACAGCTCCCAGATACATGGCTTGAGATAGCGGAAGCTGTAAGGAAGAGGAGGTAACCACCTTAGACTAGAACAGAGGCACTAGGCCTTGCAGGCCTTGGCACAAACACCTTGATAACGGAAACGGAAATGCACAGGGTAACATCAGCTGTTCTTTTTTATAAAGCTTCAGAGGCCTCAAAGTGGTGACCAAATCATAACACTTCATAACAGAAGCTGAATAGAAACACTGAAAAACTGAACTTATTCATATGAAAGCTACATTTCTGGTAGAAGTGTTTTTCAATAAGACTCTAACATGAAGCACTGGAGACATCTGAAGACAACACTTCAGGTCATAAAGAGAGGGTGAGAAACTTCCTAGGCCTGACTTGTAGGCACTTGTGCAGCTGCAAAGCCAGTGGATCCATGGGATGATGGTGACTTTTTAAGCCAATCTGCTTTTCACTTGTCCCAAATCACAGTGCGGTAGTGCTGCTCATGCTCCTCTCCTCACACACATGCTCTTCAATCTCAGAAGACTTTAGTGAAACCCCAACTTTCCTCCAGTGGCTTGGGGAAATGAGTGCAGCTCCCGAGGCAGAAACACTCATCAGATACCTCTGTCATATAAACATTCTGTACATTAGCACTTGCAGCACATCAAGCTAAGCCAGCACTCAGATCCACAGAGGGAGAAAAAAAGAGGAGCTGTATCTCTTAGCCCCCTCAACTCTGAGGACAGCTGTGTTTTCGGTTTCTTTTCTGCAGTAGCTTCCACAGTAGATGCCTGAAATGCCAAGGCATCCAAACAGCATAGAGTGTTTCCACAAGACGGGTCAGAAGAACAAGCTTATATGTGCCTTTCTCCACCAGCTCCAGAGGCAGTGCTATTCTTCTTCTTAAGCACACACACAGCCCGGGATACCTGAAACAAGGTGGTGAAGAACCCACAGGGAGAAGTGCTGGGAGGTTGCACCTGGGTGCCCCCCCTTTATACACCTCTCGAGGGGACGCAGAGGACACTTCTGCAGGACCCTAGGGCTGAGAGGGAAATGAGGCCCTCACCAGGGCCAGTCACCGGCACCAGGGGACAAGGGACTGGAGTTGGCACCGGGAAGGGGACCTTGGCTCTGAGGGGAAAGGGGTTGAGAGGAAGCAGGAACCCTACCCTGAGGGAAGCAGAGAGAGGGAAGGCCCCAGCCCTGAAGGAAAAGGAGAAGGAAGGGAGCAGAGACCTGGCCCTGCGAGGTGTGGGGGCGAAGGGGGGGGGGAAGACCCAGCGCTGAGGGGAAGGGGATGGAGCGGGAAGAACTCAGTCCTGAGGGGAAGTAGGGGAGAAGACAGCGGGGACCTGGCCCCGAGGAGAACGGGGGCGCGGAGGGGGAAGAACCCGGCCCCAAGGGGAAAGGGAGAGGAAGGAGCAGCCTCGAGGCGCACGGGAGGGCAAGCTCAGGCCCCGAGGGAGCCCCACACCGGGCAGGGCCCCAGCCGCGGCCGAGGTGTGGGGGGGGGTGGTCCCCGCCCCGCACTCACCGCGCCGCCGCGCCCCGCGCCGCCCGCCGGCCCCGCTTCATTTAACCGCGGCCGCCCGGCCGTTTCCGGCTGCGCGCGCCACGTGACCGCCCCGCCCGCACCATAGAGCGGCGCACGGGCGGTAGCGGCAGGCGCGGGACAGACCGGCCGCCCCAACGTCCCGTCTCGGCGCGCCTACCATAGAGGCGCGGCCTCCGGGGCCCTGACCCCGCCCCCTCCCTCACCCTTCCCCTCTAGCGCTGGAGGCAGCAGGGTCGTGAGGGAGCCCTCAGCTCGGCCCTCAGACCAGTCCCGCCGTGTCACAAAGTGCCCCCTCCGCGTGGCTTTTGAACTCCCCCCCGGGGTGCAGCCTCTGCCAGGGCAAACATTTTCCCTATTCTTCAGTCTAAACCTCCCCTGGTGCAACTTGAGGCCATTTAGTCCTGTCCTGCTGCTCGTTATCTGGGAGAAGGGACCAACTGCCTGCCTCGCTGCACCCTCCTCTCAGGCAATTTAGAGAGCTGTGAGGTCTCCTCTCAGCCTCCTGCAGGGTAAACAGTCCCAGGCCCCCAGCTGCTCCCCATTCCTGTTTTCCAGCCCCTTCCCCAGCTCCTTTCCCCTCCTCTGGACACACTTCCAGCCCCTCGATGTCTTTCTTGTTCTGAGGGACCTAAAACTGAACACAGGATTCAAGGTGCAGCCTCACCATCACCGAGTCCAGTGAGGTGATCGTTTCCCTTTGTAAGAAACACTCATTCACAGGCAAAATATTGAAAAGGGGTGAAGTCTTTGAAGTAAAGTCGATTATATTTTTATTTTATAATTCAGCCCTGAATTGGATGCCCTTCTAAATAAGGCACCCCATCTTACAAAAGCAGTAGAATCATAGAATAGCTTGGGTTGGAAAGGACCTTAAAGATCATCCAGTTCCACCCCTGCCATGGGCAGGGACACCTCCCTCTGGATCAGGGGCTCCAAGCCCCATCCAACCTGGTCCTGAACACCTCCAGGGATGGGGTAGCCACAGCTTCCCTGGGCAACCTGTTCCAGTGCCTCACCACCCTAGTTTTAGATGAACTGTGTAAATCCCCAAAGAACGTTTATTTTTTCAGGTTATCCCACCATGGCTGGAGGTTTTTTCCGGTTCTCTCTTAAGACAACTACATCTTACAAGACAATTAAGCAGATCAATAAAGTCTTGCAACTCTAAGGTTAGAGTGCTTATTCTTGCAGGTTATTTATCAATGTCTGGAGACTGTCTGCCTGTTATCTCTTGACACAAGACAGGTTTATATGATGAGATAATTAAGCATACAAACCAGCTGCAGCAAAACTTATCAGTTAATTCTCACACCTGCTTGTGCTGGCATATTTGACCTAAGCCAGGATGCTGTTGGCCTTCTTGGCATTGGGGCAGTGCCAGGAGGTGGCAGGGTCTCAGCCCTGGCCCTCCCAAAGCCAAGTCATGAGGCTGAGTCAAAGGACAGTACAGGTACCAAGGGACAGTCAACACAGCTTGCGTCAGACAACAGGGACTGGTCCTTCAGTCAGAGGGTGTTCTTTGGGTACTCTCCTGCAGAGCCAAACCGAATTCATCTACTCACTGAGGCATCCAGTGCAGATCTGTGCCATGCAAGCACTGTCAGCGCCCCTGTCCCTTCCAGATCCGTACCCAGATACAAAGCACCAGTCTCACGTGTTCGCAGCACATTCAGAAAAAGCTGCCCAGGCATCGCTGCCCACCCTCCCCTTATGGTCACGCTCTCAGTTCCGACCTTGTGGGACTTCAATGCCAGATCTTGCCTGGCCACGTCCAAACGGGAAGCAGGGGAGGCAACCAGGCTCATTTAATCAGCATCCAATTAAAATTTAATTTCAAAATCTCCCAGAGCAAATGCTTTACACCAGCCTGGGAAGATTCAACATGTCAAAGGTCTCTGAGTGGGGTTACCTCTGTAGAAGAGACTGGGTTCAACCAGCAGGACTCATAACTGCTTGCTTATCTTTTCCACCTCACCACTATGCCCAGGTTTTTCTTGCAGATCTTCTCCTAAAACCTGGCCAAATATCACAAGTGCCAGCATCTCCCTGGCCCACCAGGAACTGGCCTCTCACTGCTCCCAGCACAGGGATCACTGTGGCTCAGCCATATGGTTCCCAGCCACAGCCTGACCTCCACTGTGGGTGCCAGCTGCTGCTGGATCCGGGACACAGATGAACAAACTTGGCATGACTCTCCGGCAGCCACCTGTGGAGCCACGCTTCCTCACCCCTGAAACACAAACACCCCATAAAAGTCAGGTTGTGGTGCAAGAAAACATCTGTCCTTCCCAGCCTGCTTGTGCCCAACCTCCTTCTCAATGCATCTCACACCCAGCCATGAGCCCTCCAGGCAGATTTTCTCTTACAACACAGCTGCCTCATCCCATGTCACAGGCTCTTCTTCTCTAGAGAGGTATAAGCAATGCAACAACGCTGTGACAAGCCAAGTACAGCTCTACCACACTCTTTAATTACAAGCACATTGATTTTCTTGTGACTTCCGTAAATATTTAAAGAAACAGACTGGTGGATACCGAGAGTTTAAAGTTGTGAGTTTATTGCATATGTAACAAAAATGAACATGACCTCCTGGGTCCAGCCTACTATACAATCACTGTTTATTCCATCTGGTTCCATAACCACATTAAATAGAACTAGTATTTCTTTAAATACTTTGATTTAGACATAAAATGAAACATTAGTGTACAACTTTCACAAAATAAATCTGCAATAAAAACAGTGGGAAGAATAACAAGGATAGCAGCAATACTTAAACATGACATTACAAAATAATAAATTAAAAAAATACATTATAAAGTGGTTGAGGAACAAAAAAAAAAAATTAACAAATTAAAACCAGATCCATACTGTGTTTCTGGGAACTTGCTGTGCCACATGGCCCTGAACCCAGGCACTGGCTCCAGAGGGCCGGGCCGCTGGCTCCTGGATTTACAAAGCCTTTTGGACTTCATACCCAGCTCAACTTGAGCTACGTACGTACTGTGGAGCGAACGCCGGTTTCACCATCTGGAGTTCTGAGCAGCCTTTCTGAAGCAGGGTCTTGTCTAACGTAATGCCCAAGTGAACACTAACATTCATAAAACAGTCTCGTTTCTTCCCGATTTAAAACACGAGCGAAGTGGTGGTTTCCTACATCCCTGAGCATAGTGTATAGGCTGATGAGCAGTATCAGGGCAAGCACTGCAGGTCTGTGCCAGTGGACCAGCTTTTAGGTTTGCCTTTAGGACAGGAACAAAAGACACACTGTACCTTGCATTTCCTTCAGGTCAGATCCAAGAGTATCCATGGACAAGGCGGAACGTGTAATGACAAAATGAACACCAGACTTGATGTTATTCTTTGGGCAAGTTTGAGAAGTAACAACCAGTTCAAGTGCTGGCAGACCAAGTGGCAATGAACACACAAATTCAGACAGCTGAGGTTATCCAAGCAGCTCCTGAGACCTCGGAGAGGCAGTGGTTCAGGCCACGCAAACTCTTGTTTGCGTTTCATCCTTCCCTGGCCTTGAGAGCAGCCCACAGGAAGAACAAGCCACCGCTTAAAACCCATTCTGTCTCACTTCTTTACTTCCCTTCATCCACCCGGCCAGCTTTAAGGCCTGCCTCAAATGCGTGTACAGAACAAGACGAAAAATGTCTTCATCACTGAAGTGGCACAAAATTTCAAAGACAACACGATGGGAGAGGTGGTGAAGCTGTTTAAAAGACAACTGAAATTAAAAAGATAGTGCCCTGTTCTCATTACTGTCAGCGTGGAGGAGGTACCTCGACAAGGGCTTTTAAATACAGCAAAAAACAGACGGACTTTTCCAAACAACAAACCTCGCCTATTCTTATTTTGTGCATTCAATAAAACATGGACCTAGCAAAGACATTAGGAACTATCGTATGTCAACTGTGTCATTGACATAGAGCTACTTGACCTACAGATCTCCAAATCAAGGGCCTTCACCTTCATCTTACTTGCTTTTTCTGAGCCAGTTGTGCTGCAGGTAGAGCTTGCGTGACAGGGTTTGTTAGTGGTGGGCTTTAGTATCTGGGGTTTTTTTTTAAACTCTTACTGAAAAATCCACATGAGACTGCATGCAAAGCTTTTGGGCAAGAATCCATTTTGCATTTTTCCTAGCTGACTGGTTTATTGCACATTCAAACATACTGAAAGGATTAAATACACTCGAACAGGTACGAACTTCACGGCCATTCTCAAAAGCCACGGCTGTGGGGATCCTGCTACTCAGCCCAAGCCCGTACGGATGCTCCTATGCAGACAGTTGCATTTCCTCTCTTTTCTGCATGAGTCACAGTTTCATCAAAGTCCCAACAACCAGTACTGCAGAAACTGGTCCCCAAGTGCCAAAAGATTCCTACAGAACATGGGTCGAAACACGCCTCTCCTGTACAGCCTTGCAGGATGAGCATCTTTGGCCCCCTCTGTGCAAATCTCAACATTGTACAATTTTACACCTCCAATGCAATCCTTGCTCCCAACGACAAATCACAAGAATTTTGGTCAATGGGAAAAACACTCTCACAAACAGAGAAAGATGCCAGGGTTTTGACAAGTGCTTCTTTCTGTCCTATCATGGTTTAAAGCTGTTATCAAATTCAATTAAAAAAAGGCAAAATAGAAGTATTCCAGTAGACATCTTCTAAGAGTGATCTTGTACCCACAGCTGAATTTCAATGTGCTATGCCATAAACATAACATCTGTTAAATGTTTCAGTAAAGAGTCTCTCTAAAAATCAGGCTTGCCAAAGAAAAAAAATCCTATATAAGCAAGTCTGCCTTACTTACGTTTAGACAAGTCTGATAGATAACTGGGTCTTTATGAAGCTGTGTTATTTGTTAAAATACTGTCTCCTCTTGGTGTGCAAACTGGAAAAACTGTTAGTGATTCAGGTATTTGATTTACTTTTTTTCCCCCTGGGAAGTCATTTTAGCCACGTGTTAGAGAACAAACCTTTCAATATTAGTTTCAGATATTGGAAAAAATAGTCTTATATGGCTCTCTGGAGAAATCTTCATCCCTATACAACTGAAGTCATAAATCCTTCCAATAGCTTTCCGTAACATTTAAAACGTACTCACTATATCGTTACCTTTTTACCTCAACCTCCAAATAAACCCTTCCCAAGGCCAAAAACTTTGGAACAGAAGTCTGCTCTGTTAACTTAGCTTTTCAGCAATTTCCAAGTGAGTCTTAGAATTTGAAGTCACAAAAACACATCTCGGGTAAAACAACGGCACACGAATCACAGCTTTGGGACTGAATGGATTTCTATCCTCTGTCTCCTCCTTACAAGGCTTCTCCGCAAGGTACTTACATCTGAATGAACTATGGAAAGTACTTCTGCAGGAGGAAATAATTGTTTTCATGTGCAAAACAATTAGATTTCAGCCAGGACAACCAAAAAGAAATCACACAACGCCATTTAAGCTGTCCCAGATTCCTTCACTTTTCTCACGGTGGGCCACAGCTTCCACTGGGAGCTTCCTGCTAAGGCAGAACTTGGATTTCTTTGCCTTTCAATTCAGTGTTCATAAGGAGGTATTTTCTGCTAGAAGTTCACTTTTTCAACAGGCGTTTAAAATGTGCAATGCGAATCCTAGTGCCAACTGGACACTCTGCGCCCGCCAGACTCTACAAGGGCTCAAGCTTGATTTAAGACAAACTAACCAGGTACACCTACCAGTTGCAAGTCCTCAGCAAATTAAGCTCATTCTTAATTACACTTTGATTCTCCTACTAAAAAACCCCCACAAGTCAATGACCCTATCACAATATGTGTTACAAATCTAGCAGAATATCCTGTGTAACCAAAGCCAAATGCTGAACTTGGCTGCATTTCGTTTTCAGGGGGATGGAAAAAGAGGGAAGGGGTTATTGTAGCAAAGGGTTAGGGGGTGGGAAAAAAAAAAAGTTGGAAACCACCAACAAAAGCCCCCACCCCCCCATATCCACCAGTGGCAGAAGGGAAACAGCCCCATCTCTAAGTTGTCCAGAGTTCCGATGCTTCAGACAGCTTAGCAGGAAGTTCACAGCAAGCTTCTTCTAGCTTTTATTTGGTGGTCCATGAGCTAGCATCTGATTCCTTTGGTTGCTCTCTCACTCCACAGCAAACCCACATGTCTCTTCCACAGCTGTCAACAGCTTCTCATAAAGCTTCTCATATGACTCATAAGGCGGAATGTCAATCCGATTAAAGCTAGAGGTAGAATAACAACACATTGCAGAGTATGAATCCAAAGTATTAATTGGAAAAAGATTTCTAGAACAGCTACATACAGATAGAGTTTGTAAAAATCAAAGAAAGCCTCGGCCACCTCAGTAGCCAAAGGAGACAAGATGAAAAAACAACTGTATTTCTGCAGCAGGAATGCACGACTTAATAGGGTAACGTTTGGGAGGAGATGGCAGATGCAGGAGACTTGTTAATAAAGCAAGACACTGGAAAGGGCTGCTCCCTGCTCTGCCTGCAGACAACCTGTGCCTCCAGTGAAATGATTTCCTCTTTCTGGTAGAGTAAGACTTCTGTACAAGAGCTCAGTGCTGTGCCTACACCGCACCAAAAGCACTTTTACTACACTGAATATCTGAAAAACTACTCATAATCCTGCTTGAGGACTCACTGCCGTGAGTCATTTCTCATTGAACTTTAGCTGAACACGCAGATAAAACTTACAGACATCTCGCTATGCAGATCAATCAACTCTGCGATAAACAAAAACCAGATAGCACAGAAGACAAATCAAGCTGCAACAAGAGACACTGATTATTTTGTTGGCTGCAGAGTACAGATACTTCCAAGCTAGCAAAGCACACTTGGGAGTCATCTATGCATATCACATGGCCCAGGACAAACAGAGGCGACTCCTCTAAACCAATACAAAGGGAAAGCAAATGCTGACATGCAAGATGTTTTCATCTTACCAAGTGTGGGCTTTTGGAAGGTTGTCTGTGTTTGCATCTATTAAATGGATGGTAAACAGTCTGGGTCCTGCAGCGCCTGTAGAACCTTAGACAGACGTTCTAGTTAATGCACTTCAAGGAAAGAGCACTCAGGCACACAGATTTTGCTGCTTATAAAAAGGCATGAAAAACTCCTGCAGTTCTAACTGCAAACATCAGTATATCATAGGCTGAAGCTGTAGATCAGAGCTGCAGCTGCTGAAGGGATGACAGAAGCAATAGGGCTGTTCAGGACAATGAATCTGCAAACTAGTATTTTGGAAAGCTGCTAAATTTTATATTAGCAAAGTTTCGCCTTCAAAAATGAAAAAACTGAGGTGCAAAAAGGTTTTCCTTCTAAAAGAGGACTATGTATTTTAATCTGGAACATCAGTTTACTGTCAGCAACAGATGGAACTTTACCAGGAGGATCACAACAGCTGAGAACACTGCCACCTTTTCCAATAAAAAAAAATCATAGCTTTCAGAAACTTCTTTTGAAGCCTAAAGGTTTGTTACCAAACCGTGAAGGAATACAATTTTCATGTGAAAAAGTTGTTCCATCACCTCTATAATCATATGCATGCTTACATGCAATGATTTTAACATCAGTCCACATTGTTGAAGGAGACTGATAAGCTAATATTGACACAGGTCAATGTGCTGCGCAATGACAGATGTACCAGCTTCTATCAGCAGTGTTTGCCATCAGCAGAGCTTCTGACAAATCAAAAACTGCTTTTGGGATTTAAAGTTTATAAGTGCTTCAGCTACCCAGTAATAGGCTGATACTCTACAAGGGGCTAGTAAATACCACACGATTTTATCTCCGTCTCCTACCACAGATTAACTCAGCCCCCACATCAGTCACCTTGTAAAGCCTTGAAACCTTGAAGTGGGACACGTGTTGAACCCGTCACAAACTGCAGCAGCCTTGCTCTTCTTTCTTCATCAAATGTTTCCACTGCTTGCCAGAACCACTTCACAATATTGCTGTCTGCCATGCAGTGCTTTAGACGTGTGTTTGACTTCCAGTCATTCAGGTCTATCTTATCCAGGCCTCCTATGATTAGCTGTTAAAGGATCAGAGAATGTTTCAACATCCGGAGTAATTTCAGGTTTGCAGCTGTGAGAACATACATTCAACCATTTCAAGAAGCCGAGCACACTTTATGCGCTCGAATCACCTTTTTGGAGTAAAGTAATGCTCCAAAGCAGTCAGAACAGGCAGTAAATCTCTCCAGTTCAACTGCAATGAAACTGAGGCCAAGGAGCATGCTTACCAGAACCAGAGTTTTCACAAAACTAGAGTCAGAAGCCCATTCAAGACCTGATTTTTTAAAATCTGACTGAAAAGTACAGTGTATCTTTATGAGGCTGCAGCACGGACTTGGTATGCCCTCTACTGCACAACACAGTGTTGTTTTGATGCAAGTTTGTCCTAGAGGTGCCGACACCAACTGCGACAGAATCCTGCTCCGTTTATGATAACGTACAGAAACTTCCCATCTGTTTTCTGATGTTGTTTCTTAGAGACTCTAACACAGACCAGACAAATTACTTCAGTCTTTTCCATGACACCAGGCTGCAAGATCCTGTAAAAGGAAGTCTCTAATGGCCATGAATCCTGTCACCTTCCCTGGCAACCATAAATAAATGGCAGAGAGAAAACTTGATTGCTCAAAACAAACTGCACATCGTACTCTATAATATTCCACACTGAGGCTTGCAGTTCCAAGAGCTACCATTTAGCAGTTGCCGTTTTGTGCCATCAAGACTGCACCCACTTATATTATTAAGGCAGTTGTGACTGTTCTGACGCAGGCACTATCGAAATATTTAATGGATTTTTAATCTGTCTTTTCAAGCAGCCAGCAAATGGAATGCAATAGATTCATGGGATTAATCAGAATGCACAAACAACTGCCATGAAGCTAGTGCTTCCAATACCACAAATGGTCCATATTGTCTAAGTAGCTTTATTTTTTTCACAAAGGCAGACCCAGAGGGAAAAGCTGCTATAATGGGAATTATTTTAAGGGGTGCATTCTGCACCTCATGGTTAATAAGAAGACAAAATAATTTGGTTTCTGTGCGCTCTACACTTTTATTTTAGTCTCTGTAATCCATGCCCTACACGCACAGAGAAAGAGCCACATATGAAAACAGTTACTGAAGAAAACAAATTCTAGGGTAGATGGCAAGTTAGGTCTTGCCAACAATGCTTCAGATGTGCAGTACTCCCTCCCTGCCCAGACCTCCTGCTTTTGAGTGTTAGTCCTTGGTTAGACAGCATAGTGTATTTGTCTTTCCCCGTTTAAGTATCCCTCTCTATAACACTGACCCAAGGAATGTCTAGAATACACCAAAACGTGTTTGGTGAAACAAATACCCAGCTTTCTGGTGTGAAAATTACAATCAGTTTTGTGGGTTTGTTGGCCTTTTTTTTTTTTTTAAATCAGTGCTTGATTGTTGATCAAACAGGCTACAAAACAATATTGTATGTGGATAAAACATATACCTCAAGTTCCTTCTGGTCAAAAGGCTTAAGGAGATGTTGAGGAATAAGTTCATTAAAACCTTTCTGTAGAGCCAGAAACTGTGCCTCGATGCCTCTCATAAATCGCCAGTTTACATACAGCCTGTGGGGGAAAAACAAAAGTAAGGGATGATGAGCTAGAAAGGACTGGGCTTTTTATAGCAGAGCTGGAGAATGCTTGCTTTACAGAGGGACTTGTTCTAATACAGTCTGTATTATAAAAGAAGTGCTTATCAGTTCCTTTAACCATCAATTATTAATTACTACACCATCAACAGAAAAACTGAAGTACAATTCACAGCTTCATCTTCTCAGGTCTTACAACTGGTCATTGTGTGAGAATGCTTATGACATTGATGACTCAGGTATTTCCCCCCAAAATACCCATTTCCTTAGGTTTCACTACGTAAACCAATTAATCTGTTTACTACTTTCTTTCCATTACACTTATGGGATATATTTTTGTTCTACAATACCTGACATATTCTTTCTTGTTCTCTTCTGTCACTGGAATATTCCTGCCATTTGGTTTGAGCTCATGCTGTAAAATCCGCCCAAAAGCATTGTGTTCCACACAAAAAGTATGGTCCAGAACCGGGGTGATATCATTCTCTCTAGCAATGGAAACACAGAAGGTTAACTGAGTATTCTTCATATTTTGATAACTCTCAGTGGTGAAATTGACAGTTTGGTATTTGAACGCCTAGTCTTCACGACAAACCTAGTAACCAGCCATCTGCATTACACACCAGTAGAAGAATATTGTCACCATCACCCATTTCTGCACGTTGAAGAGCCTGCCCAGATTTGCGTTATACATCTCGTTGTGGCAGAACTCCGGATGATGAATAAAATCGTATATACACAAACGCACAAACATACACACAGCAATAATCTGATCTGCTGGCATGCATGGGTGTGAAACATGGAACAGATCACACGCAGGGAGCTCCAATATCATCAGTAACCTCAAAACAGCCCTTAGGTAAAGAAATCAAGGTAATGCAAGGCAGTGCTGGAGAGTCCCAAAGCTACAATGAATGTTGGATTTTGTTCTAAACAGTAAGTGTAGACAACCCAAAATTACTTCAGTTTATTCCCATTTTCATCAGTTGTTTTGAATAAGACTACTTATCAGAACTCTGTCCACATTTTGGGTTCAGATACTGCGCTCTTCTACCACACCCATACAACATTTAATGATTATATATCTACTTTACTGCAATAAGAGCTAACAGAGACTCTGCAGTGAGAATTTCTCCTCAAGTACCTTGAGCTTTTTGATGCAGAAACAGCAGTTCAATAATTCTGTACAGAACTCTCCCAGCACAAGACCTTTGCCAACATTTCCCATAAGGCATAATTTCTCTATTGCAAACATACTGTAACGTATCTTCTCTACAGCCAGACAATTGATAGATACAGTACTTACAAGATCCAGACTAAACTTTTATGTAGTTCTGGGTCAACGGATTCCAGATCGGAGAGCTGAATGGGCTTCCCCAGAAGCTGTTTGTAAAAGGGCACTGTGAAACCACCATTGATATAGTGTCCATGGAACACAGCCAAACCCATTATCCGACCAACAAAATGGAAATAAGACAAATGGTCCTGCAGGGAGAGGAGAGAAAACTCAGGGACTGGGAAGACACTGACATCTTGTGGTTATATCTGTGCCCTCCCTTGTACCTTCAGTGCAGGTTATCTGCAAGCCTCTGGACAAGAGGAGCCACCGCTTTTTCTCATAATATAACCAAAATCAGCAGCATTTAATGAATAAATGCCTCAAACAAGTCTCTGTGCTTTACCTGATGAGTAAACTGAATGCAAGCCCTCTAGACTTCTCAAAGAGCAAACTTGTGGTAATTTTTTTTCCCCAGAATATGACAATTCCAAACAAATTACTTGATTCACTGTTTAATCACCACAATCCTTTTGCTTCTGGGGAAGCAGGTCATCTGCTCGTCTCCTTCTAGTCTTTCATGTTGCTTATGACCTGACTTTTGAAAACTGAAACGCAAGTCCTATGGTTGACATTCTTGCAATCAGTCTCTCCTATCTTAAAGGGCAAATGTCAGGAAATGTTATGTCAGGAAGATTTCCCTTTTAGCAATACAGAATGGCTGCTCCTTTTAGGGTCTGCATCAATACAAATAATCCAGTAAGAAAAAAAAAAGCTCGCGCAGCAGCTTGCTGAGAAAGGGAAAGCAAGGCAGACAAACCCCTGCAGCCACACGATGAACACTGCTCAGGATGCAATGTTGCCTATACAACTGTCTGCACTCACAGAGAAGATGAATTTCACCCTTGTGCATCTTCTCAGAATGATCACGCACCCCAGTCAGTGTCCAGGAGACTCAAAATCAAGTAATTATGAAAGAATATCTCCTCTCTCATGTTTTTAATCTCTGAACAAAACCCCTCTGATCCATCCTGTACCAATATAAGACTCATTAACACATTCTTATTCTGCTTTACCCCTCAGTTTACACTCTTGCCATGGAAGAGCACATATAAATAAAATTGCAGGGGAGACATGTTCAAGTATGTGTGTCACTCTGAGGTCAATACTTACAGGATTGATAGAAGAGTCTGGGTTGATTTGCAGCATGTATATATTATCTGTGGAGTACTGGAAGAGTCCATAGTAGGGATTTAACATTTCATGGCACAGTAAATACAACCATTCTCTGGGGGAAAAAAAAAAAAAAAGTATTTTAGAAGAGTGCAACTTCCACTTCAGTTTCAGACAACACAATTATTGTGAACCATCAAACCACTCACTGGTTAAGAAAGACTGATTTCAAAGTCAGATCACCTCGTACTGCCCTCTGTTTGCAAACCTAAAAGGGATGCTTAAAACCCCATAAAGTGCTTTACTCCCCTCACAGGCAAACTTGTCTCAGTTTAGAAGTGCTGAGGGGATTAACGTCAATTAGAGAAGATATCACAAGCTGTCAGACAATGCCGTCAGCAAACTGAACCTGAGTAAGACCCACTTCCAAAAAAATCCATGACTTTGTACAGAGTTCAGATATTGGGAGACTACGGGATTTACTTCCTCTGCAACCTGTTCAGCACAAGAAAATATTCAAAAGTTTAGGATCACCTCAGTCACTGGAGGTCTTTAGACAAGCTGTTTTCCTGCAAATGCTTGATGACTAGAGAATCTCTGCTGTCAGCAGAGATTTCAGTAACGTTCCCAAATCCAAAGCAAATCAAATAATTTAGTGCAAGCCTTTGACACCAGGAGGGCTGTGGGACAACTGTTAAATCACATGCTTCAACTTTCCAATCTACCATGAAATGAAGACTGAACCTATGACCCCTACCTATAAACTAGACCACAAATAACTTAAATATACCATTAACAGATAATTCAAAAGGGAATTATATGAGCCACGGGTCACTTCAAGGACAATTTTACAGTTAAAGAGTACCAGACAAACCCCCAAATCTCACCTTGCTACCCCTCCATAATCCAGGCCTTCCTCTCCTCGAAATTTCACCATAAGTCTCTTTTTCAAGTCCTTTGGCCTCATCTTCATTATCTGACGGTAGGATTCCTGTAGGAATTAAGAAAAATAGACATTTCCTTCTTATAAATAAGTCTACTTAGATACATTACTATAATACAGACTGTTACTCAACTACAGAAAACATTATTCTGTTAAAGTGCTAATCTGAAGCAAATTCCAATGCCAACACTGGGTGGCATTCATCACCTCTTTCATGAAGCAGACTTGCTAGAATCAAAGATCAGTTTTAATTAAATCTTCAGTTACAAAAGCTGTTGATAGTAGTAAAAAGCCAAATACCTCAAATATTTCCTCCCTGGATACTTCGATGCGGCAGTGACCAGCCTGTGGTTGCTGAAGAGAGAGCTCATGTCTAAGACCTTTCAACTTTTGTACCAAGTCTCTTTCATATCTTTGTGCAGGTAACTCCTCACCATCTTCTAGTGACCCCTCATTTGGAGCTGTCAGAGGCTGCTGGCTGGGCTCTTTTAGCTGGCATTGGTGGCTTTGAAAGAAAAGTGAAATATTTATTCTAGAAGCATAATAAAAAAGAATATGTGAAATAACAATGGAAGAACTGATTAAACTTCTCTAAGAGGAATCTGGAGTAAAATGTACATTCGGCTGGGTAACTTCTATAGGAGAATTACCCTACATTCAAGGACGTATGGAATACAGATATTTATTTACAAAGAGTTTCAGCATTTTTCAGCTCAGTTCTTATATGGCAATACGTTGTGGAGGGCTGTGGAGCGTGATCACCGACTGCTGACTGAGCAGCAATTAAAAAGTTACTGTGGTATTTCTCCCATATGGAGACAACTTTCAAGTGCATGACACAGAGGCCTCTACTGAAACAAACAACAGCTTTATAAGTGGAGCCATCTAACAACTGAAATGGATTTTATTCCAGCTCCACGCTAAATAAGGCTGAAGATTCTTGATACAGTAAAAGCACTGCATTTACGGTTATTAAAAGAGAAAGATGTACTTGTCCCAACAGCTGCAGCTTCATACATTCAAGTATCCTTATCCATGAGTGCTTTATCTGGCTTGAAGAACAATTATGTTTTAGATGCAGATTCCCCAGCTGGCTTCAAGCACAAACAACACAGATCCAAGACAAAGTCTGATCTTGGGCACAAGAAGCACGGTCAGGCTGCTTCCAGGGCCAATTCTCTAACAGTTCAGCTGTCTTTGCATGATGTAGAGCTTAAGCTTATTAAACTCTGCTAAACCTGAGCTGGATGGGCACAGCACCAGGCGACCAGACTGGCTTTATATTCCTGTTGTCTCAAGCTCAAGGGAGCACAAAGCCAAGTCAGGTCTAGCATAGCTCGAACTGCTAAGCAAGAAAGGTATAAGCCGGTCCCTGTGGAACCACCTGGCTGACTCTCCGTCCCACACTCAAGCATTTTCAGAGCTGCATATTCACCCCAGTGCAACTTAGCACAATTTTCTCAAACTAGCTCAGAGAGATAAGTGCTGAAATAAGCAATCTCTCCCTTAAACCTAAGGACTGAGAAGCATAGTAAATACATTTTTTAAGAGTCTCTGCAAAAAAGGTTAGATAAAACCAGCACTATGAACCAATGCTCAGACCCTGACTAGAGCATCGGCTGCATCTGTTCCCCAATAACATCACCATGCAGCTTTTCAGTCCCTCATGACTCCCAGACTGTACCTGAAATTGGAAAAAATAAAAGGCTTAAGAATCCAAACTCGAGATGAATTATTTATCAGGCAAGGTTCTTACTTCATGATGTGATGTAGTCGTGGATCTGTGAATTGTGTGGTTCTGTTGTTATGATCTACAAAATATATTCTTCCTGAAACTGTACTTCTAACTTCCCAGCCTGGAGGCAAAGGTCCTAGTTCATCACAATTCACACTGTTAAGGTCTCTAAGGAGAAAAGCAAACAAAAAGTTAAAGCGCTCCTGAAGTCAAGATGAAATCAAATCATGTTCAGGGGAGAGAGGGTTATTATTTTGGTGCTCAGTGATTCTAGGCTATGGAAGCCTTAGGGAGGTCAGAATAGCTGTTTTAATGCTGTGATTTTAGAGTCCTCAATCTAAGCAGTGCAACTCCCTATGGTACATGGATAGAAAGGTAAATTCAGCAAAACATCTAGAAAGTAACAAATCCATACAAGCCTAAAAGTAACTTCAATACATGCATCATCATTTAGGTGATGGCAGGGTTTCCGAGGGGCTGTATGAGGAAGAAGAGACATGTTTTCATAGCAAAAAATTGACATAAAGTTTCTCTTTAATGCTAACGTGATCCATGTGTAAAAAACTAAATAATTAAACAGCCTCCATACCAACCACTGTCTCCAAGGACTCAGTAAGTCAACAGGTTCAGGCTGCCAAATGCTAAAATCACCTTAAAACAAATCACCTCTTTAATCAGACACAGCTGGAATCCTAACTATATGACTTATAAACCACTGAGAGCAAAGCTTTACCAACACATTCACCCTTTTTATCACAGGCAGCTGGAGTGGATTCATCTGTTATCCAAGGCAGAAGGCACCACTCTATTTCCTTACCTAAATCCAACCATGCAATGTCAGTACAAATGAGTAAACCAAAAGGCTTTAGAAAGGGTAGAAACACTTTGTACACCAAAGGCTTCATTAGTGTCAGAGTGAGTCTAAGCCAGGAAGGAGTACAGGGAGACAGACAAGCCTTTGTTAGGCTCCTTAAAGAAGATTATGGTTGTAACCATTTGTCTCAATCAGCTAGACATCTGAAAGTACTTTAGAGATCTGCTTACATTAAGTTTTAACCTACATCTCTGCTAAATGCCCAGGTTAGGGTCTGGCACTGCAACTTGGTGCTAAGAAAGCTGCTTTTAGCTAAAACAAGAGTGACCTGCAATTCGTAAGACACTGTTGTGTCCACTTACATTGCTGGTCCTGAAAACCTGGCTCTAAGATTTGTTGAGAGAAGCAGCAACACCCTTCATTAGTCCCACCAGCATCACTGAAGACGAGACCAGGCTTTGGGCGCACAAGTCTGACACAAGTGATGTGAATGAATGAGCGTTGTCATTTCTTCTTCTGATCATACCAGCTAATCTAAGATCAGCTGTTTTCTCTCTCTCTCAACTTTATTTTTCATATCCTTCCACATGCTATGGTTTTATCAACACTCTTGTCTACACTATTTGATATCGTTTTTCTAATATCCTGTATCACATCCATGTATTATCCAGCCAGCGCAGCACTAAAGGAGTTATTAAGTATGTGTTCCACTCCTGAATCTGGTGCGCAGGTGGTGCAGTGAAACAGCCCAGATTCAATGCTCCTCAAAGAAGAGCACCAGACCTTAGTCACAAAGACTTGGATTAACTATAGGTTAAAGTTTAAAGAGGCTTTAATAAATTAATCATGTGGAGAATTCGAGTTTTCTAGCTGCAAACCATTGGCCTAAAGCATAAAACCAACCCCAACACCACTTCAGGTTTAAAGATGATGAGAAATCTTTGTACAAGTGAGCTCTATTTGAGCAGAACTTACAAGTTCAGTACTCAAGAAACTATTTTTCATTTAATTTGAAGCCCCAATTATATTAGTACAAAAAAAAGTTTGGGTAAGAAACAAAGTCACATCAACATTTTAGAAGAGTTTGTCAAAACAGAAGCCCTGAAGGATTATCTATTTTTCCCCCTATGTTTTACATAACTCACAAGTAGATGACTCCTTCTTTCAAAAGAGCAATTTTTGACGTTTGGTGAAAAGGTAACTATGATGATATAGAATTCCTCTAGACAGGCCATTTAATAGATTTTTCCTCTTGAAGATTCAGGTCACTGCCACAGACACCTACCCACTCCAAAATCCCCTAACTTTATAACTTTACGCAGGTACCTTGGTATCCTTGGGTCATGCCATGTGCTAACTCCAGTCTGTGTGTGCAAAAAATAAACCTGTCCCTGTACCGTTGTTCTTTGTTCTGTGAAAAGAGAAGAAAGATTATTATCAATTACAAATCTGAAAAAAACCAGAATAACCAGTTTGTTCAAAGCGAACTGCATATTGTCTCTCTGTCAGAGCTGGGAGAAAGTACTTGAGGCATCTCCCAATCTTTTACAGCATCAACTGTTTTGTCCTTAAAAACTGTCTTCACAAATTTACCCAACTACATATTCCAGTGTTATTTTGCAACTCAAACCCATGCACCAGTATGTTTTAGTCTGTATTTTTATTTTTAGATTGTGAGACAATCTGAACCCCTAAACGGGATTTCTTTACCCCCAGATTTGTTGGTTTTTTCCAAGATTTAAATTCTCCTTAATCTTATTCTCCCTAACTTTCTCTACTACTGGCTTCTTTGTTGCTTTTATATTTTCCTGATCTGTTCTCAAATGTGGGCTCAAACCTACACAACATGCCAAGGGGGAAGGCAAAAATAGCATGACTGCTCTAGTTTAAAGAGCTTTTACAGTTGTTCTCCCTAGATACACAGCCAAGATTAGCAGTGAATTTTCTGTAACAGCATCATATCACAAACTCATGTTTAATTTACCATCAGCTCCTCAGTGTATCCTGGCATAGCCAACTGCTAATTAGACAATCCCAAACTTCCATCTGCACCGTACAGTTCCTTTCCCAAAACACAGACCATTAGACCCACGTGGATGCTGCATGTTCTAAAGAGTAAATCGCATCTTTACATTACAACGGGAGAATTCTTCTCTGAAGTCTTATGAAAAATCTTCAGATTTATAGTTCTGGAAAACCCTTACCGTAGCCTTCTGGTAGGTCAGGTGACTGGTGACCATGCGGCCTGTTTTGAGGTGTCTGTGTGAGCCCTCGCACTTCAGGGGTCCGAAGTCGCTGCGCCTGAAGCCTCTGATCTTGGCTGGGGGACTCGACGAAGCGACAGTTGCCTCCACCAGCGGCCCCTGTAGTGTCTGTATATGGCGCTGGTTCTTCCATAAAACAGCTCAGCGGCCTTCCCGGTCCAGAATCTTCATAAACCGTTCTGAAAATGGGGAAACTTCAAGAGTTTCCATCACAGAGAAGTGAATGCAGAAATAACTGTTTCTATCTGTCTCTCCATTACTTTTTTAACCCAAGATATGTCACTCCCTTAATGCTTTGGTATCCCAAATTTCTTACTGAAGTGCCACAAGCACCAGTAAAAGATACCAAGTCCTACCCAGGTTAGTTTCTTTTCTTCAACTAAGTTTCCAGCTATAACTTACCACCTGTTAATTATTCCCAAATGCTATCAGTCACACTAATATTTAAGATTTTGAGCGTTAATTATATTCTTTCCACACACACATCACTTTTCTAATTAAGTGTAATGAAAGCAATCCTTACCCTTCATTCTCCAAAAGTCCTCTACAGTCCACTACAGAACCTCCCGTGCCTATTCTGTCCCGTGTCTGTAAACTGACTGAAAACCAAACACAAATTAATAATAAAATAACAACTTTTCCCTTAAAACCAACATAAAGCCAAACAACTCACGTTTATACAGGGTAAAAATATCAGGAAAGCTATACCCTACGCACGAGGACATACCACTTACCAAAACTCCTTCTATAACTCTAAAGTATTATTGATTTTTAAAAATGGAGAAGGGAAACCAGATGTATCACCACATGAAAACTTCAGATGAGTCTGTTTCTTTAGGTATCAAATATCAGGTTCTACATCTGTGTTTCATGCGGACCCAGAAAGTTAAGCTGGAGAGAAATTACCACTAGATGTCATCATTACAGTGAGAATTCGGGCTTTGCCAAAGACATTTATATATCAATGAAAAGCTTGGCTTGGGAGGCTGCAAAAACGTGGTGAGATGGGGTAAACTGGTCATAAAACTAGCGCTGCCTTGTTGAAATTTGGAAATTGGTTACATGAGTCAAAGGTATTATAACCGCAATTTGCAAAATTAAACTCCTCCAGATCCTCTTTTCCACTTAATATTCTCTTTGCTTGTCACCTTGGTCCATGCACAATCAGTTTTGCGGTGACATCCAGCCCTCCAGAGCTGCATCAGAAACCTTGCCAGATGTAAGGTTTCTCATCTTGATAGTGTTTCACATTACCAGCCGAGAGAAAACAAACTCCTACATAGGAGTACAATGACAATTTTCAGGTTCTGTAATTTAATCTTATTAAAGTCAAAAGAAACAACACAGGAAAGGCACGGAAGCAATAATGACTACAAGTTTCTATTTTAACACAACACTTGTCCATACGGTGTATTTACCCAAGATGATGAAACTCTAGCCAAGAGTTTTCTTACCCACTATTTGGCCTCGCACAGCATCGGTATCTGTGGGATTTAGTTTGCATAGATCCAAACGCTGGTCTGCAAAGGAGAATTGGAAAGATCAACAAAACACTGGGGAGGTGGGAACACTATTCACCCCCCTGACAATACGGCAGGGATGGATCTCGATTGCACCAGGTAGGGATTGCTCTTACATCCAGTATCTTTTAGCCTGCTGATGGCATTGGAGAGGAGTCGGACGCACCCCAGGAAGCCAGCTCCCTGCTTCTTGTGGATTTTTTTATGGTTCCATACACTGATCGTTATGGAATCTGTCTTCCCAACATATCTAGAAAAAAATACATATTAGAAGAGTGATTTTTAGAAAAATACCTTTTTACTCCACAGGATTTATGCATTATTTGGTACAAACTGATACTTCTTAGTACATTGGTCATGCTGCTTTATTATCAACACAGAAGTGCTTAAGCCTGAAAGAGTATTATTAATGAATTACTGCACTCTGATTTCACACAGTGCGTTAAATTGATATCACTGCAGCTCTAATTTAACTACAGATAACCTCATTAAGAGCTACGCAACAAGCTGATTAACATACAAAACTTTACAATTTATGTTTCTAATAATGTGAAGAAAATAAATCACTACAACAAGGATAATCTTCTGGAAAAGACAGACTGCACTGCTCCAGCAGAGTTTATTCTATGCAGTTAGGCTGTGTAGCTGACACACAACTGGTTCCAAATTCAAACACCTAGAAGAGAAACACCACTCCTGTTATTAACAGGTAATCTCTTGCTGCAAAAAATCAGTCCTCCTCAGCAAATAGGACATTTTGATAGGAATGGTTGGACTCGATGATCCCGTGGGTCTCTTCCAACCTGGTGATTCTATGATTCTAAATATGACTCTTTCTGCAAGCACAAAATGAAGCTGCAGTGGCAGCTCTTCCATTCTGTTTACTGTATAAATCCCTGGAGTAATTTTTACTTATGACTGGATGAACAACTCACAGATCATAATGCTGGTTCCATTTGGGGTCCAACGTGTTCTTCACAGTGTCAGTTGAATGGCACTGACCTGACCCATCAACAACTATTTTTGCAAACGGGTCAGGAAGTCCTGTGGAGGGGAAAATGCTATTAAATATAATATTCTTTGGTTTGCTTCTTCCAGGATAATGCTATCATGAGCTCCTGTTTTTTCCCCCCACCCAAGCAAGGAAAGTTGCTGTTATCTTAAACTATTTTAGTAAACCCAAAATAGAGAATCGAGCTCCTAATTAGATGGTGGTATGGACTGCTATCTTCCATAAATGGTGTAAGTTTATAGAAAAGCAAAGGTGTTCAATTTAACAGTGCTCAAGTGACACATGCATACTGATGAGCAGTTGATTTTATTTGGTCTTTAATGTAATGTAATGTAATGTAATAAAGAGTCTGCAGCTCTGGGATATTTCACTCATCCCCCTGCACACTTTACAAACAGAGGTGTCTGAGATGGATGCTCTTGGTGCCCCCCTTCCCTCGTGGCCTCATCAGCCAGACTTTCAACTAGAATTTGTGAGTCCTCTGTCTTTCCAAACCAAGAGTCTTCACTAACTGAATACAATGCAGGGTAATGTGTACTTGTGTCAAAATGCAATGTTATTGAAAGAAAGGAAACAAAGAACAAAACTTCCCTAGATAAAAGCCATGACAGTAATGCACAATCTACAAAGAAATCTGGTTAATCAGAGGCAGAAAGTTATATGATCAGGTCATACTTACTGAAGAAATCTTTCTTTGCAAGGTTCTTGGCACATAACACTGAAAAAGAAAATATCAGATAAAGAAATCTTAATACTATGACAAAAAAGCTTTCTGGCAATCATCCCTGCTACAATGCTACCTGAGTGTAATTCATATAAACCCACCCAAACAGTAAACGGGAGCAATTGTTTTCTTTATCTGTGACTAGAATATGTATTTACTTAAAAGAAAACAATCTCCTTGCTTTTTTCCTGTTGCAACAAAATAAGAAAGATCTAATTAAAGTCCCTTTGTGTTAAAATCTCCTCATTTTCTGTACTGTGTGCTTATACAAATGCTAAAGCACAAGTCTGTCACATTGTTCCAGAACCCACCCATTTGGAAGACGGAGCGAACAGTTTCTGAGCCAGGAATGGTTCTGGGACTCCTAGAGGAGACCTCTAAGGTGAGTCCCATCAAACACCATGCAAACCCTGCCCTTTGCACACAACCAGTACATAAAACAAAACAGAGGAGATGTGTTGTAACAGGGTAAGCCATTTGCAAATACAAAGTGGGTTTGTGGTATAACAGGACCTCATTTGACAGAAAAAAAATAGGGAAAAACCCCTACTTCCATGTGTTTTCCTTTGAAAGGGTCACAAAGGAGACATTTCTCTCTCTCCAATTCCACTAAACGCCACAGTAGTTTAAACAAAAATTAGATCAGGAAGCTCTCAACACTCTCCATCTCTACAAGGTCCATTACCAGCCACAAGCCTAATTTCACTTTTCAATCAGGCCTGCTCAGTACGATCCCCGCAATTCAAGTCATCTTACAACAGACCAGGAAAAATAACTACAGAGTCAAAGATGAAAATATTAGAGCTCCAACTTATCCAAAACCAGCATCCAAGAGAGGAAGATCACTGTACAAGACCTAACTAGGTTTGAGGCAGCCTCTTTCCCTCACAGTTCTTATATTTCAGCAGAATGAATGCTCAGAAGATGCTCAGATGCCGTTTCCCTGGGTATGGACCATCTCTCCTTCCCATCTCTACCTCGCCTTGCTCCTGCCTTCCACTCACTCTCTCCTTAAACCCATCCTGGGTTTAAGCAGCAAAAATATAGGAGCAAATATTTATCTTTAGGTTAATTTACACTTCTACCAGACTTCCATCTGTCCGTACAAGAGCGGCATTCCCCACCTAACAGTACCAGCGGATTAAAAACTGCCTCACTTCACACATCAAGCAAACAGACCAAAGAAATCCACTATTTAACCCAGATGCTCATGGAAAAAAAATACACAAATCCTCCGTCTTAAGAATAATTACAGCAGCCGCACTGGGAAACTATTTTTAGAATGGATTAAAAGTTACTTATTTCTTACATTGGCAAACTACATAATCACAGAACACTTCTCTCAGATTTTTTTTTTTTTAACAACTGACCAAAAATGAGAAGTCTGCAGGACTGTGGGAATTCAGTTTGAAACAAAACAGGATTACAGAATCAATGTTCACTGCTCTATGGAAGAACAACAGAGCAACCTTTCATTTCCTCTTCCTGTTGCATGCGCTTCAGAGTAAAAAATATCAGAAAACCAGAAAAGAAGTACAGGTAAAAGCAGAATTTGGCTGTTATAGCACTAGCCAAAAGGAATTTTAAAGTTCCTGTGAATGACAGAGATTTCCTTTTTTAAATCAAACAACTCATTTTACTTTTCCGTCCCCAATTTAAAGAATACATTGTTGAGCTGGAGAAGTGTGCCATCTGCAACTAATGACTACGCAGTTATTACCTTTATTCTATATTTCATGTGTACTTTCTGGAGCGAACCAGCAGCGCTGGTTTCTAAAGCTGTTATTGAAGAAATTATATTTGTTCATTTAACTGTTTTTCCCTCTGCCACAGGCTTTCCCTGTACAGCAGAGGAGCAGGGCTGTCAACTTTCCAGTTGCAGCCTGTGAAACCCTCAATTTTAGGCTGTAAAAATCATTACTCTTTCTTGTAAGAAAAATATTGGCACAACAGCTAATAGCTGGAATAAACCTTTATGAAGCAATCTCTGGAATCAGGCTGCCCAAGATGGACCATTGGCTCTGCTCCATTATTTGCATATTAAACCCACTAGAGAAAAAAAATATTTTCAAGTGCTCTATTGCTTAAAAGCCAGAGATTTCTAAATTCCAGTAAGGAAACAGGTGACAAAGGTCAGCAACGGGAGATGTGGGCATGAATCCGTGCCAGCAGCAGAGCAGACAGCCCCTCCCTGCTCTGTAAAGCTGGGCATATGCCAGATTTGCATTTTAAATGCATTCCCTCCAGGAGGACTTCAGTGAGACTGGAAGTAGGATCTGACTGCTGCTACTGCAAGCCCCAAACCTGTGAACTCGGGCAGATTTGGCTACAAAGGCTTAAAAAATTATTAATTTTATCCCTGCATCAGAGGCAGCATAGGAGAACAGGATAGATACTTATCTGCACACCAGGCACCTGAGATGCACTTTGCACAAACCTCGTCTTTGCCTACTTCCCATCTCTCCAAAGAGCTTTTTCTTTTCATTTCTTTTTTCTTTTAAACAGGGAAGGTTTAGGGTTTGTCAGCGGGAGCAATCTCCCCGCATTTGCTGCAATGTTACAAAAGGTACTATTTCTCCTGACAGGGCATTTACATTCTACCTTCTCAAAGTCAACCAACTTGTTTCAGCTTGACACAGTATTTGTTTACACTCCGCTCTGGATTGCTGCACAGCACTCAAGAACGGTTTCTTTAATACAACAGATCCCAAACAACACCGAAACAATGTCTTTACATCTAGATTATAATATTTATAAAGGGATGGGAATGTTTTTATAAGTACCTGACGTTATTGAGATAATTTCAAAGGCCAAATTAGCCGACTGGGTGAAGTACTAGTGTGAAAGCATATTTGGCAGGAGGTGAAGAAAGGATGAGCCTCATACAAAGTCAGTATTCACCCCGGGGATGTCTTCAATGCAGATGCAATTTGAACAAGTGGAGTGGTTCCACTGCCAGCTCCCGGTTGTCCACTCTGCTTCCAAAGCAGGAATGAATCATCTGCTGTGGTTCCGGAGATGCCGCAGGAGCGAGCTACAGACGGGTGTAGTAAGGAAAGCACAAAGTGGCACCCACGTCTGAACAACCCAGCTGAGAATTGCATCAGAAAGGTGCTGCTTCACCAACCAGCCAAGCACCCATCTCTGCAGCACAACCAGCACTTCAGTGAGGCGGCAGAGAAAGACAGGCTGGGTGAGGAACCATTTCAAACATCCCCAAGTAAATAGACTCAGCCTACAAAATCAAAACTTTTGTGTGCAAGCTCCTCCTGTCAGTGCTCAGCAGACAGTTGCTGGCCTGCAAGAGTCCTCACCTCACTGCCTCTTATTTACACTGGGTGTATTCACATACGAGACGCCCCAGCCCATAGCACGGTGCCAAGACTGTTTTCAGCAGCTCAATGTGATACTAGGGAGTTGTGTTTTGGGACACGAGAAAAAAGAGAAAAAGGTAAGCTATGAAAAGATTCCATAGTTCCCAGCCTGCACCAATGCAAAACAGCAGGCAAATTTGCACCTGGCACTGCATTAATTCACACTTTGAGCGTTAAAACCAAGAGTCTCCTTGCTTTCATTAAGGATTTCTACACACAGGTAGGAGCCGAGCTGCTGATGCATTTGATTCAGATGAAGACAAGACAAACCAGTGGTGTGTCCACACTTCCTCAGGAAAGGGGGGGAAAAGTCATCCCAGCAAACACACTTTCCAGCCGTCTTTGGCCGTCCATTTGATATTCCACGTTAATCATTTGTGCTTGTGCAAACAGGCAGTGAGATTCCAGGATACATTCGTTTTCCTTTCTGACAGAAGATAAACACAGGCCAGCAGGCTGATGACGTAGAATGGACTTAGCTTAATATTTACTTCTGTGTAGGCCATCTTTAATCATGCAGATATGTAGCATAATCATTAAAAAATCACAGGTTGATTGGTTTGTTTTAAGATATAAGTGAGAAGCAAAGAAGAACAATGAGGCTTTGGAGGAGACAGGAGTAAAGATCCTGACATAAAACAAAACTGAAATTACTGCTTACTGTTGACAAATAAAAAAAGGCTGCAAAGCAGGTCAAATTCAATGCATCTGAGTAATGGGGACATTCCTGCTACAGCTTCAGAACCTGCCCAGCTCTGGCTTTGCGAAGCTGGCAGCCCATGTGGGAGGTGAGGACGGCTCCAGCTGTGCTGTCGGACAGCAGGACAGACCCCTGGGTGCTGCCTAAGAGGCTTTTTTGCCCAGCAAAACCCCTGCCAATCAGAAAAACACAAGCCTGCACGGTAAAAATAATGCACTTGAAGTGAAAAAAAGCCTCCAAAAACCCCAAAGCAACCATCAGCTATTTACTACATGCTGCTCTAATGCCCCAAAGCACCATGGCCCACAATTAAAATTGTTGCTGAATGTGTTATGTGAAATCATGTCTTGTCCAAACGGTTCTGAACACCACAAGCTGCCCCTTCCAAGCCCCATTTACGAAAGACTCCTAATACCGTTCTGTTCTCTGAACATAACTTTAAATGAGAATTTGCTGCAGATAAATGTCTGTATTTATTTCTATTACTAGGCAACCTGTGTAGATTTTAAGTGTTCTGCTTTTTAAAAAGGTGACAATCATTTATGCTTGGTAGGGTAAAAGAGAGAGAGTTTAAAGGGGAAGATGGTTGAAGGCACCATGTGTGTAAAAATGCCGTTTCTTTATAGCCACATCACTGAACTGAAACGTAGAACTTGATTCACCAACTGAAGTTTAAATTGTCACCACAAAGGCCAAGGTTTCTATTCTAGTTTTGTTTTCTATTCTATTCTTTGTTTGCTTTAGGAATACTTTTGGTCTTTCTCTCTGTCTGCTTGAAACTGAAATGCATAAACCCATGGACTGCTTTAACTTCTCCGTAACGGAAACCAAATCACTGCAGTGCTGAGCATGTTGAAAAAGATAAACAGAACTGAACTCTTCCATTATATTTGCCAAATAAACCAATTTGCTGTACAGAACTGATTTTATACAGATGTGTCCAGGGAGTGGCCTTCACTAATGATCTTGGCACTGTGGTGCCAGTGAGATTTGCCATCTGACATGCAAGCCAACCAAAAAAAACCCTGAGACTCTTCAACCTCAGGACCAGCATCCATCACGCCTGACACTGGAAGACTCTGCCTGAACTCATGCTAAAAGCGACTCTGACTACCAGATTAAAGCAATGCTTCATTAAAAACCTCAATTCTCAAGGAGTTGCTAGATGTGATACACGAAGCCTTTTTGTGGCCCTTTTGTGTAGGCTGCAGTAAAAATCAAAGCCTCTTTTCAAGGCACGCTTTCCTCGTGGGTTGGGACTTGGCTTCATGCAGCCAGTTGCAAACACCAGACAACTTTGAAGAGATCTTCAAAAAACCACACACCCAGAAAAAGCCATTTTTATTAGTCCATTAACATGTCATTAAAGTATCTGCTTAGCCAGGAATCAAAATTCCACCCTACCTAAGCAGAAACCTGTCATGAACAAGAGCTGGTCCTTGTAGCGCAAACAATATCAAGTTAGCAAAACAGATTTTCATCTCCATGATTCCTAAGAATCACTCAAAGTAAAAAATCCTCCTAGGCACTGACCAACAGTCTTCATATTCACAGATAATGACCAACAGGGGCTGATTTAGCCCTCAATAACAGAAATCATTAAAAGAGCCAAACCAGGACTATTGGAAAAACAAGACTCATTATATTCCCAGTTAACTGAGACCAGTAAAGCAAGGTTAAGAATGATCTGACTGAGATGTAAGACTTGGAGAAGCATTAAAAGTAATGGAATTAGCTGAAGAATCTTGCAGGGATAAAAAGGCGACAACAATAGGAAGCAGAATGAATACTGATGTACAGAACCAGAGAACAACACAAAAATCAGAGAGGCGTAAAGAAGCATATCTAATTACCTGTCATATTAACTTTTCTTTTCCTTCTTCACCCTCTGCTCACCTATAACAAATGCCCGATATAAAGGCTATCTCCCAGATTAAATCTTCCATCAACCCCTAGCTATTACATCACTTTTCTTATGACTTTCCTATGCTTTCCTCTAATCCAAACCAAGAACCTCCTCATACAGCCCACACAGCCCCCTGCCTTCCAGAGAGGCATAAACCCCAAGCATCCCTGACTGCTCAAGTCGTACAGACATGCCCTCAGCCCAGCCTCAGCTCCAAAAGCAGAAGCTGCCCATGGAACTTCATTGTCTTGTGTACCATAGGGCAAATTCTGGCTAATTCCAGTTCCTGTTTCTCACTGAATCTGTATTTCCAGGGGCTTTTGGTGTTTTTTTTGTTTATTTTTTTACGGTGAACCTTTCATAAACTGCTGCTTCACCACCTTCCGCTAACTATTCGTCTACAGTGACTGCTCAGCTGTAAGAAATACAGCCAGAGACACTGGGGCAAGAGCAAGACTATAACTGGCAAAGCCTCCTCTGTCATTGAGAAGATGCCCTCGAGCACTGTCTTCTCTCAAATCCCCATACCCTTTGCACACTGTCCGCCAACACATTTGAAGCACAACCGCTTCCTTAGAGAACTGGAATTCTAGAGGTAAGTCAGTTATTCCTATCTCTATTTTACAGCCATCCTCAAAAAAGCAGCCTACCAATTACAGTTTTACCAGAAAAAACATTAACAGGAAAAAGTAATTTATATCCACTGCATGGTTTTAAAACTCAGTCCCCACCAGCACCTCTGCCAGAACCAAAACCAAGCAGAATAGTAATTTTGTAGTGAGATTTCCCAAATTCAGTGAAGATTTTACTTTGTTAAAGTCCACAAATTCTGAAAACAAAGTACATGTTCAGGCTTCAGCTACCCTGTCGGTTTCTGTATATATTCTTTCCAGAAGAAAAAGAAATATAGAATATAACAGAAGAATTTCTGTTAAAACCACACAGAACAATATCCTGTTCTCAGGGAAAATAGTCTCTTAACTGACAGCTAAACAAAACAATTCCAATGACAAAATTCCTGCTGGAAATACAAAATGGCATTTTACATTTACTCCACGCTTCATTGTGCAAGTTGTATTCACTGGGATCAATGCGATTCCGGATTTCTCTCCTTACATCTCTTATATCTCCAACCACACACACTTGCATTGAATAATTCATCTTCTCAAGCTAGTAGTGTCTGTCAGGATGGGCTCATCTGCACAGTTCACACATACTTGGGCTCACATTTCGAGGCAGACGCCAACATGCTCTGCGCGACATCATCGCCATAACAAAGCTAAAAACACGCCACAAAACTATTTGGCTTAATTTTCTTAAATTGCATTAAAACTAAGGAATAAATCCATGCTGAAGTCTTAATACTGAGCTTTTACAGTTACCCAAGCACTGAGAAAGCATCTGGAAAAAAATTCCTAAAGCATGAAAAACATGTTCCTCCACCCACATGCGCTCATAACTCAGATTCCAAACTGAATTTTATTAAGATTGCCAAAAATATTTTGCTCCTTTAACACTTGGAGTTTTCAAAGCACCATTTTCAAATCTCTACAGACATCAGTACCTCACAGGACCATCTACTCAATCCTGTGTTGCCCACAACAGGCACCAGGCAGAGCTAGGGATCAACTCAAACCCAGCCCTGCTCCCAGGAAACAAAAGGTGCTTTTGAGAAATACTGTCCATATCTTCAGCCATGTGGATTTGTTTCCCTGGGAAATGCTAGACAAAAAACAGTGAATTACTATTCAAATAAAGGAAAAACTCGCACACTCCAGATATTACTTTGGTAGAAATTACATATTAAATAGTTTACACTCCTCAAAGAGGGAGTGAGAGCCCCTGTGCAGCACAGTCTGATGCTCAGCCAGCAGTTAGTGTAGGTGTGTTTAATTTAATACTCCTCTGATCTCCACTTTTATAAATTAAACGCATGAAGTGTTGAACACCTTCATTTCATTACCAAAAAGCTTATAAAGATTCTCCCGTGCAGCTGATCATTTGCTTCCTAATTCAGTACACAAAAGGCTTTCCCACTAAATATTATATTCACTCGAAAATGCAGAAATTTAGATTCCCCCCATCTCCCCTGATATTCCCTGTCGGGTCCCCGTGGCAGCACTACAGCTGCATGTTCAACAACCAGTTTGTGAGACTCAAGGTACAGGTATGACAGCAGCTTGCTTCTCCCCACAAAACACCATCCAATTAATGGACACAGATCTTTTACAAGACATTAATTTCCTAAGTTCAGGAGCTTGCGCAGCTTCTCTCCGCTGCTTGACAAAGAAGGAACTGCTACAAAACAAGAGACCAAACTCAGAAGCAACACATTTGTGGGTGCTCACCATACCCCTAGAATTAGCAGTAACCCAAGCAATTAAACCAATTGAACCAGATCCAGCCCCGGGGTCCTGTCCATGGAGCCAAATGGCTTTGAAATGACAGGGACAGAACACAGCTTTTGTACCTTCTAACCTCTTATTCTCTGAATCTCTCTTCATATACACATCATCTTGCCTCAAAGTAACTACCTGTTTTGTTTAAAGCATAAAGAAAGCCTGAACTTTCTCTGCAAAATACATGAAACCTGGGAAAGCAGAAACCTTGGCAAACTTTGACTGGTAGAGTCAAGCAGTTTCAATAGAAACGCTGAATTCCTGTCAAACAGTAAAAGGTCTAAAACTTCCAAGCTAAAATGAAGCATATTTTTCAGTTTAAAGCCTAAACCATATGTTTTGTATCTCCAAAGAGTGGTTGGCATTTACAGCCCTTCACATACAGGTAGCGTCAGTATCTCAACAGAAGAATTTGAATGTTAAACACTATCGTGAAGGAGGAAAAAAACAATGCATTTTAACACATCTTCAATCCCAATTTGAGAACTGAAATTTGTTTTTTGAGACAGAACCATTATTCAGCTTTGTTGGTATCTTACTGCAGTTAAGTAAGGTACAAAATCAACTTTATAGGAACCAAGTTTTCCAATGGGGTATTTTAATAAACAGTACAAAATTAAATGTCTGGTTTTCATCAAGCACTAAGTAGATTGCTCAAGAGGAAGAACATTGTTATTTAAAAAATGAATGGCGTTATGTGTAAGTTCTAAACTATGTAAACTATTAGTTCATCCCATGAGGGTTTAAATGTATCAGGAGAAGAGTTTAAGTTAAACAATTCACGTGGAACATAGCTTTAAAACTAAATATACAGGTTTGGCTCTGGTCAGCGCAGAACTGCTCGACTCAGCATTCAACTAAAGCTGCCCCGTGAACCAAGAACAAGAAGCTGGCAGGAGAATTGCTTCAGTGACTTAGGATGCTGCTGATATTCAAATTAACTGCCAGCAAAATGGGGGGGAAATATCTTTACACACTTTTTGCATTTCTTTAATAACCAGACAAACTTATAGCCATAGGGTTGGAAAGGACCTGCACAGGTCACCCAGTCCAACCCCAAAGCAGTTGCTGGAAATCCAGCACAAAGAGAAACACTTAAAAATACCTCTTCTGGCATCAGTAACAACTTCAGTAACTGCTACCAGAACAAATTCCAAAGGGTACTGTATGACTTTTCAAGGAGCACAGTCAACACCCCAATTTTTTTTTGCAAGTAAATGAAAAACATTCTTTCTTTCAAGCCAGACATTGGTACCATGTCACTGCCTTAAACCATATACCTTGGATTGACTAATTACTTACAAACCTTCCTTAATTTCTAGTGGATCTAGTTGTTTTCCGGGCTTGTGCTTTAACTGAGGAATGCTGAGTGCTTTTTGGCATGTTTGGATAGAAACATAAAAAGCCTCAAGTCTTGTCCTATAAAGCTTTTCAAAGCTATGGGCCTCATTGCCAGAGAAACCTTTTCATGCTCTTACAGCTTTTGCCTTCCTTTTCTGCAAATCTGTTGTTCATTTTGCAGTGAACACAGTGACAAACAGCCGAAATGGAGAACAGATCTAGAGCCAGCTCGGATTTAAAAACTGGGGTGGCGGAAGTCAGCGTTCAGGGAAGAGTTAACAGTGAACAAAAGCCTAGAGCCATGAGTTCATTTTGTTCTAGGCTACTTAGCGAATGGACAGCCAAAAACTGAACCAGCTGGAGTCCATTCAGATACTTCTTTCTTCCCATAGCTCCCCGGGTTGTCGTTATCAACCTGAGGATAACAAACACATGGATCATCAAGACTGAGCTGGTGCTGCAAAGGAAGTGGTGGAGCCTAATAGCCCATAATAAATGAAATTTTGATCCTAACTTGGCTCTTAGGACTGAGGTATAAATGCTTTGAGTGCTTTTTCCAAGTCCATTCAACCAGGCTGAGTAGAGCTTTGTCAATGGTAGCAGCACAGCCACCCCACATCAGCATGGAGGAAGATCACCCTGGCAGAGGCAGGAATGCTAACCACGAGCCTTTTACAGCAGCTCTGCATACCAACACTAGGCAAAATACAGCAACACATCTGGTTTTGTCTTCATTACCATTTCATATTCACATTATATCCACCAGACAATTCAAGAAGTACACGCAAAACCTGGAAAAATAACACCGTGACTGTCCAGGTAAAATTTAAAAAATAATTCAGACTGATAAAGTACTATAAAAAGGGGAAAATTACTTCAGTAATTTCCAAGCCAAAAGCTAAAATAAAAGTGCAAATTATAAATTCAGGAAGAGGAAAGAAAAACTGTGTTTGCCCAAATTAAATTCTTGGCATCACTTCTGCTTTTGAATAAAGCACATCAGCTGTTTTTGCATATTGTTTTCAATTCCTGGAAACTTGCAGCTCTAAAATCTTCAGTAGTTGGTTTCTTAATTATTCAGCCTGTTACAATCCCTTTCAACATTGGCTCAAGATGCTACAAACTGCTCTCCACTTTTAGCAGTTTTTTTGATTTGTTCAGAGCGATGAGCTCAAACACTCCTTGTTTACAAACGAAAAAGCACAGGAGGCCCCCAGTGCAGGATGGTGTTTTTGAAGGGCACAGGTGCCGGACGGTGAGTAGTGACACTGGATACCTGCCTGCCCATCAGCTCCTCTGAGCTTAGACGCCTGGGCCCCACGCCAGCACGGCTGAACTCACAGGGGCGCATGGGGAGCAGAGGTGACGGTGGTGGCACCAGTTCACAGGGAGGAGCAGGATGCATGTGTAAGTGCAGGAATAAGGAAGCTGTGGCAGACGGGAAAGGAGGAGGGGACAGAAATGAGGCTGGTTCCAAAAAAAGGCTGCAATTACAGAGATATTAATAGCTTTCGGAAGCTATATTTTTATCATTCATTCACCTTCTTCTGTTCTTCCTCTTAAAGCCAGGACAGAATCACTAATTTCTTCCACAGGACATTTGTCCATCTGTTGCAGGGAAACTATCCCTATGCAACACTCCCCTAGGAATTACTAGGAAAGCTTTTACGTAGAGAAAAACACCCTCATTTAATAACCAGCTGCACAAGGCTTTCATAGAATCACCAGGTTGGAAGAGTCCAACCATTCTCACCAATCTCTAAACCATGCCCCTCAGTACCTCATCCACCCGCACCTTAAACACCTCCAGGGAAGGCGAGTCAACCACCTCCGTGGGTAGCCTGTTCCAGTGCCCAATGACCCTTTCTGTGAAGAATTTTTTCCTTATGTCAAGCCTGAACCACCCCTGGCAGTGCTTGAGGCCTTTCCCTCTCGTCTTGTCCACTGTCACTAGGGAGAAGAGGCCAGTAACCTTGTCTCCACAACCTCCCTTCAGGTAGTTGTAGAGAGCAATAAGGTCTCCCCTCAGTCTCCTCTTCTCCTCTTCTTTAAGCAGTTTGATCCAGTGGAAGGTGTCCCTGCCCATGGCAGGGGTTTGAAACTGGACGATCTTTATGGGCCCTTTCAACTCAACCCATGATTTAAAAGCTAAAATAAGAGAATGATGCACAAGAGACTTTATTGATGCTGCCACTGTCTTACACTTCTTGTCTACAGGAAGAACCTACACAAAACTCTCCACAATCTACCTAATCATGTATTAGTCACACACGTGGTAAATCCCTAAAAGCACTCTGGCTCGGGTCATGTAAATGCTGGATGAACCAACTTACATCAGTTCTCATCTGATTTCCAAGCAACAAGATGCACGTGACTTGCTCCTCTGCCCCAGGAAATGTGGGTCAACATGCGTGCATCCTACTGCTGAATTCACAGGCTCTCTAGGGACTTGCAGCAGTGTGACTCAGGAGCACTAGGCTGTCTGCAAGCGCACGCTGCACATCTATTAATGAGATTATCACTGCTCCTTGCCGGTGAGTTCACACTTCCCTGCCAGTCATCTGTAACGGATCTTTGAGGAGTCCAGAGCACATACAGCGAAATTCACTGCGACTCTTACAGTCGTGCTCCATCTCAAATACTGAAATGATTCACAAGGCTGACAGGAAAGTCACATGACAGTAGCTATTAAAAGGAAACACCTTCCTTCAGAAACAATTAATCACCCATTGTGCTTGAATATAAACATCCAGACCTAATGGGCATGTGTTTCTCCTGAGCAGCAGCAAGATGGACAATCAAAATCCTCTGCTGTTTCAGAGCTGGAAGCAATGCTGCTTGTTTGGAGATGGAAGGTCACACATGGTTAGTAGGCATGGTGGTGTTGGGCTGAGGGTTGGACTTTACGATTTTAGAGGTCTTTTCCAACCTTAATGATTCTACACTGCACAGTGTTTCTCCCCAAGGCACACTCTGTCTGGACGTGGTTAACCAGTAACCTCACGTTTGCGCCCTGTTCTTCAAAACACCATGTCCAATTAGTATCAAAGTTCAGCAGATCTACATTATATCAGTGTCATCCCTCTCTGATACAAGCAAAGCCATCCTGTTCACTTTAGGTATTTTAAACAAAACTTCTAATTCTGACCTACAGCAGGCACAAATCCGAGAGCTGAATAGCAGCAAACAAGATTTCATGAAAAGAAGGCTTTTATTCAGAATAAAGCCGTATCAGCCTATGTGTTACTCCCTTGTTCTAATTATATAGGGCAGCGTCTATTTAAACTGCCAAGTTAATGACTTCAATTTTGATCAATAGTCTCTGTTTATTCAGCCCAGTGCTACTGACAGTCACCAGGGATGAACAACAAAACAAACAGACTGGTTAGAGCAAATCTGTGGTTGACTAAGAAAAACCAATCTGTGACAGACTGTTAAGAAAGTAAGAAAAAACAATCCTTTGATTTAGTTGGGAGGGAGGTCTGTCACCTATGGAGATTGACACAGGCCC
Source organism: Coccyzus lansbergi (assembly GCA_033558105.1). Taxonomy (NCBI): domain Eukaryota; kingdom Metazoa; phylum Chordata; class Aves; order Cuculiformes; family Coccyzidae; genus Coccyzus; species Coccyzus lansbergi. The sequence continues at coordinate 110,701 of JAUMJK010000645.1, read as the reverse complement.
TCTCCTTCGTCCCCACTAAACATTTATCCATGTTATTCTGCTAATATTCTGCTAACAACCAACTCGTGAGCTGAGTGAGCTCAAACAGAACTAACATCATATACAGTCATTCCAACCCTTCCCTTATACCATCTAGCCACGTTAAATATTTCTTTTTGTATCCAGATTAAGGACAAGACAATGCAAGAGGACATCACTAAGCCTTTGGACCATAAGCAGCGACTTTCCTCAATGTCCTTGCCATGGAAGGAAATTTTCTTTGGAGTAGCTTCATGAAAGGCTGAAACCATCTTCTTGAGAGCAGGATGAAAAATGTCCTTGACTAAATCTTCAGCCAAAAGATGCTAGGAATGTTTTAGTTCCAGGCTGGCTTCAGGGAGCAAAATAAAAACAGAGTTTAGAATGAAAACAGATACCATACAGTGGGCATGTAGCATTCTAGCAAAGATTATTTTTAAGTTAAAGAAATAAACACTCGCATCGCAAAGTCAGTTTCTCAACAGCGGCTTAACAGCAACATATGTGGACCTCCCCTGCTCCTGCAATGTTTTTAAGAACAATTTGCAAGCTCCTCAATAAAGGAAACCCCCTTTCTAATCCCAAGTGAATCCGCAGCCACAGAGGCCAGGGTCTTGATGAAAATATTTAGTGTGTTATTCTGCCTAGGATGCTTGGTTACAGCTTTCTCACCATTATACATTCACTGCTTTGCCTGTGACAGTGACTGTGTGTGATTTTCCTAGTTCAAAATGTCAGTGTCCACTCCAGTGATAACAGCACTACTGCTTCACAATACTGCAATCAAAGGTATTGTATAAATAAACCAGAGCTGGAATGAAAAGATGTCATGCCTCTTCCAAGACGACCTTAATGCATGCGTATCACATTCAGACATAAGATTTTATACAAGTGACACCACTCGGCTGCAGGATCCTGCAACAAAAAAATATGAAGAAAGTTCTCCTAAACAAAAAGTTCTTTATTAAACTACTATATTAACACATCCAAGACCCAAAATTTAATGTCTAAAAAAATAATACACGAGGGCAGCTGGTTCAGTCACAGCCTAAGATGTTTGCTTTCCATTTAAAATTGATTAAACAGATTCAATACATTACATTTCGCACGGATGGTTAACGGTGCTAATATTCTAGATAAAATGAAAATGCTGTAGGAGGAAAATTCTCACCAGGGCAAGCTCTCACTGGAGATATTCTCTGCTCTCACTGGATATATGTCCCGCTCTCACAGTAATTTAGTACAACGAAGGCCAAACTATTTCACTGAACAGGATTACAGAAAACATCTCGTCACAGTTCACGACACAGAAGCTCCCAGAAATATCTATTTCTTCCCTACCTTTTCAACAAAGGGAGAGCACTTGGAAAGAGGCCAGTGTAGGCTTTGTGAGAACTATAAAGTAATAGAATGCTTTGTTGGATTTTCTTTTTAAGAAGGTGAATTCTATTTATCAAACAGTTGAGATACTAAAAAGGAAATTTTTATTTGCATTCCTATCACTTACATACCTCAGAATCTCACACTGTCCAAGCACTGAATGATGAATTACTACATACAACCAAAAGAGAGCAAAAGTTAATAAACAATTTCCATAAGAGAAAACCCCTTAAACACCATTCTGCTCCTTACTAAAATTAGCTATGTGGCACTAATTTGAAGTGATAGTGCTGTTCTTTTAATTAAAAAATGCCAGCAGGAGGTTGATGCATTGGCTGATGCTGTAAGCGATGTGCTCACAGGACACAGCTGAATCTTTGTGTAAGGAACTGATGCACGATTTCATCTGGGTTAAAAAGAAAAACAACTCCCCAAGTAAAACAAACATATAGGGAGTGTTATTGCAGGTGTGGGATAAAGTCATCTGGATGTTTTCCTCAGAGAATGCTGATAAGTTCTGGGAGAAAACAGAACCCATCAAAACCCCTAAACACTCCCAGTCTGGTCCTGCAATTAGGAGTTTAATTCATGAAACTTTATTTACCTGTAGAGGGGTAGTGGACTTTATTTTTCTCCCCTTTCTACCTCAGAGCTCCTCTCCCACTCTCCCAGGTTGCTCCTTCAACACCTCCTGTCCTCACGTCCAGGACTGGGCACCCCTCCTCATCCTCTTCAGCCACATCAGTAGGGCAAGGGAAGAGGGATTCATCTTGCTACGCTACTTATCTCCATGAGTCTTGGAGGCACAGTATTTGTAACTCCTCTGCCCTTATCAAATTTGACTGAAATTAGAATAGCAGCCAAAAATTAGTTAAGAGCAGAATGACAGGTGTGATCCTTTTTTCAGCCTGGTAATTTTTCAGTCTGGAAAGAAGATTAAGCTTGTCCCATAAGTTTATCCATCAGCCTGATGGTAAGCTAAGGCAGCGCTGTCTCCCCAAATCCTAAAATAGACAACTTCTGTGTGCCAGAGTTCACTGCTGATTTGTGAAACCACCAGAAGCCTAGAAAACCGATTAGTATCAGCTTTCCAATCTAGAAGAAATCCCTGCAAAAACATTTGCTGGATCCTTTTCCCTTTGTCTTTCAACATCTTGATTCCACCTCCTCAGAAGAGGCTGACAACTCTGACCGGGACCTCCTGCACGTAGCTTTGGTTGCTGCTATCAGAAAAAAAAACCAACTCTTTATATCGGCATCTAAAAACATAACCATCCTTACAACTGGCAGCTGCTCTGCCTGATACGGCCTCCCTGGTGAAGGAACATGAAGGAAACAAGCAGGACATTTTGCCTTTCCATGGTATATAGGCTATTCAAGAGAAGTCAGTTTATCCAAAGGTTTCTTGTGTATTTACTCTTCACTCCTACAATGTCTATTTTGATCATGTTTACGCTACCAGCATCATCTCAGACATCACAGATTAATCTGATTCCTTCTGGTGTTTCAAAGACTGTTTCCTCCCCGTGCACTTGTAGGATTTACATCCTCAGGCAATGATATAAAAAGAAAGACTGGTGCTGCTTTCCAACTGGGCTTTATTTCCCCCCCTTTTTATCAAAAACAGTTCTCATCCATCCTCCAGTTCAGTTTGGAAGTAGCACGCGCAGACTTGATAAGCGTCCTGCAAAGGAAATGCCTTGAATTGCAGACTCCTTACAATACATTTTCCCAAGCAACTTTTTATAAATGTCGTTTGATGGCTGTTTTGCTAATTTCTATTGAATTTTATCAAAACACTACTTGTAGACAAGTCAAATTACTTCTGTGATTGAACCTAAAAAAAAATAGAAATCACTTGTGACTCCAAGTCCAAGCCAAGTAGTTGTATTACACTGAACATTATTTATCCTGTTATCAGACAGACCTTTCTAACTTGGAAATGGTATTTAATTTTAAACTGAAGAACACAATATAAAAGCACTGATTTACATTTTTCTTTTGTTTGCTTAAGTCTCCTAGAAGTCCAGGTAAAATGACTGCTAATAAGAGCTGGTGACAGTGGAATTATTGGCACTGATCACATTACCCTAAGCAGATTGAGAGGTTGCATGCTGGTGTCAGTCTGTTCGACTGGCTCTCATACCTGTGCTAGTTTATTTGGCTGTAACAGACACAGCTAATTAATACATCTTGGAAAAAAAAAAATCTATTAACATTCAATACCCTAAAATCTTGGAAAGAAGGAATAAGATGTAGGTGCTCATCTTATGGCATATTAGCTATGCCTGCAGCACACTGTATTTCAGGTAATTATTGCAAAATATGCAGAAATCAGTCTTAAAAAGAGCCAGACATTTCTTCTAACAGCCTGGGCTCTCACAGTAGCAAATTTAATGTTGGATTATTTAATGACTTATAAGGCTCTCTGGGAAAAAGACACAAAGGCAGAGACTGAAACTGGAGTTTAACCTGGTTATATCTCACAACTACCAAGTTGAACAAAGCCATTAAGAATAAGTTCACAGTCTGGAGTCCTTCTCCAGCTCCATTATGTTCATGGGGTGGTAGACCATGCTGTGTTTCCAACTCGACCCACTTGCTGGCACCTACTAGCACCCTAACATCACTTATGCCTTTTAACCTTACCTCACCTGTATTTCAGGACTTACACGTGAAAGGGGAACCCAAACACAAACATTATATTTTCACTCCAGTTAAAACAATTTCAGGAGTGGGTTAAATGCACTAGCAGATCAGAGCACAGAAACGCTTCACATAAGGAACAGGTGGGAGATGGGCAGTTAAATAGGCAGAAGATCTCTGCAAGTTCTGAAAGTTCCAACACTTCAGGCATTTATCCTTTACTCCAAGCCATTTCTGTTCTCTCTGCTCTGCTGTTTAACAGGGTATTTACAGACACGTGAAACTTTAACATGCCCATCGTAGTACTGAGCTTGATACTTACCTGTCTGAAGATGTTTTTAAGAGATACAAGCAACAGTGCTGGGAATCACTACACCTACCCAGCAGTACAGTAATTGTCATCTCAAGAGCCCAGAAAATCCTTTGAAAGGCTGACATCAGACTTCTAACTTACATTAAATTATCAACTCAATTCTGAACCCAAAGTTTACCAAATCTAATGAATTCTTTCCCTACAAACGCTAAAGAAGCCGCTTTCAACAATGAAGTACCCACTAGAATTACGCTTGCAGAATACAGCACCTCTGCATTGTAATTCTGAGTTTGCACTGAAGTTCTGCACAGGTAAAACACCACAACACACCAGCTGCCAGGATAAAGAACAAGGCTGCCCTGGAAGTACGTCAATCACAGTGAGTGTGAACCAAACTGAAAACCCTTGCTTTTCTAAATCCTGCACTTGTGCGGTCAAAAAGAAAGCTGTTAAAGCAGCAGCACAATCTGTACACATACATAATTTTCATCCCCGGTCTGGACTTCTGTTTTCCTGCTTTTGCTCTTCAGTAAAATGGATGCATTTCAATAGATGTTTCCCTTTCAGGAAACCTTTTACGCCACAGACCCTGTGTACTGATAAAGCATTAACCACAGGGGCTGGATGTTCTGCTGTGATGTTTGGTTTTCTTTGGGGATACGACATTGACCATGATGGGAGTGTGAGGGAGAAAAGCCAAGACCATGAAAAAAGAGAGGTCAGACTGCTGTTCTCAGATGCCTAGAACACAAAAGAAATAAAAAGGTAATTATCTTAAAATAAAGGTTAAAAACCCATTGAAGGGAAAAAATACAAAGGAAAGCTTTTCATAGAATCATAGAACAACCAGGTTGGTTTTGATATAGTGTCCTGGAAGGTACAGAGATCAGTGAGAAGAACAGATTTTAACGCATGAAATTTAATTTGTCATTATGTGAAGTAAACAAGGGATGGAAACTTTAAATTGATAAGAAAATGTGCATGTTATTTTAGTCTAAGCATAAGAGGAAATAGGCCAATTTTTATGGAAGGCAAAACTGCAAACATATGAAAAGGTCAAAGAAAACTCAACTCCTGCCAATTCCCTCACACAAAAAGTGTCATTTTAATCCAAATAATAAAATCCATTGAGAAAGAATGCATCAACCCAAGGAAAAAAGACTCCATCCTATAAAAAACATCTTTCTTTCCCTACTACTGGTTTACTAGTAAAAGCAAAAACTACTGCAAGAGAAAGATAATACTGCGTTATCTATGAAAGCAAGAGAATCAAATTCTATTTTCTTCAGCAGGACTTCTCCATCATCAACTGGGAAAGAAACATCTACCACTCAAAAAAATCAACCGTGGCTAAAACTGCACATTAGCGAGGACATTCAGGGACGCATAACATTCCTGGAGTATTTGAGTGGTCAATAACACTTGAAGTTAATAGTGTGGTTTAACATTGCCCTTGGTTCCCAAATGTGCTGCTGTAAATTATTATAAGTGAATCAGGAATCAAAGTGTAAAACAGAGCTATTACAAACACCTAATTCCGCAGGATTTGCTATCATTTCTTATGGTCATAACAGCGCGATTTTGGATTATGAGCTTGACCCATGCGAACTGCCTCATCACACAACAGCCAGCGCCAAGAGCCGGTGCTCCCCGGGATGCGCTGCTGGGGACGGCCCTTTGCCAATGACAATCCCTTGCAGCTGTGGCGGAGGTGAGCACAGCTGGATCAGCGCAGCAGCCCGCAGCACCACGCTGTCCCGGGGGAAATTGTGCATTATTTTAGCATTACTCCCAAACAATAACGGATTGTTTTACCCACAAACAGAAGAACAAACCTTCCATTTAAATACTTGCTGTTAAATTGTATTAGTATGCATAATAGTGTGCATATCCTCAAAACACCCAGACAGGGAAGAGGATTTTTCCTGGGGGAGGGGAGGAAGAGTAAACCATGCTCTGCCAGCTTTATCCATCGATGCTGTGAATTGGGTAGCCTTGGGGATTTTTGCCTGCTGTGCTTAGTGTCCTTGACAACAAGCCAGTTCGAATTTTGGCCTTTAACTTGACAAAAATGACTTACTGAAGGGGAAGGCATCCCACTATTACAGCCCCGTAGAGAGATTCTTTCTAAAACAGCATGCATGCTTATCCTGCCAATTCAACTAGAGGATGGTCACATTTATCACCCAGCTCCTACACCCCCAAGTATTCCCAATGCAGCTGTCAGTTCATAAAGGAATATTTGAAAGAAAAACTTTCAACATTTTTGCTCTGTCCTCCCATTGTTTTTTACAGCTTTCACAAAGAAAGGTAGAGATAGAAGAATATCCCCAGAGATCTCCTCTCTGAAACTGTTGAATTTCCCTTCAAAGACATGTGAAACAGTTATAGACCTGTGGCACCTTAACCTGTTATGGACCTCCTGACTCTTCTTTAGCAAACATAGGTGGTTTCTTCCTATATTACATTAATACTTTATTAAATCTTTTATAAATTGATATATGCTGCTAAACAAGCTCTAACAAAGCTTGCTGCTTGGTTTAAGGAATCACTACTCTCTTCTGGTTTTCCCTCTCAAAGCCAGCTCCTCGTAACAGAAGGCAACACTTGCACACACCTCAGCTTCTCAAAGCCAGTGTCTTGGTTTAATTTGTTGAGCTAGACTTTTGTGGAGAAGCTGAATCTGCTCTGAAGCAGCTGAAGTATGAGAACTGCTTTCTCCTGCCAGCTTCCTCATTACCAGCCGTAACATGAACACTCGCTCTACCTGCATACTCAACTTCAGGCTTTCCAAAACACATGCTAGAGAAGCTGAGATAGTATCAAGGTGGAAATGCTTGAAGTCGATCAGCTGTAAGTGCTGTCCTTACTGCCAAGAGAGGTGGCATCCTAGTGCTAGCAAGTGTGTTGAGGACTAAGGGTAAGACCTCAACACCGACCATACCCCAAAATCTAGACAGACTCACAGGACAAAATGCAGTGGTTGTCAATGAATACCTTGAGACTCAAGATCTCATGAACTCCTTTCCACCTCCAGCTGCTGGTGTGGGAAAGAACAAACCATATGCACTAACAGAGTAATACAATCTTGTTTCACTCCAGGAGAATAAAATAGCGTCAGTTTTCATGCAAAATATTGAAGCAGTAAAACTGCTTCAGTAAAAGCCTCCAGTGATTATTCCAGAATTTGGGCCTTTGCACAGTCATATTTTGATTATTTCCAGAGGAACCCTAATGGAAAAACATAACAAAAAAGATTAAATTCCTAATTTAGGGGAAAAGATAGCAGGTGGATCAGTCTCTTCTAGCCATTTCTGTTTTAATATTCCCCTCACTCAAGGCTTACAGGAGTTGTTCTGCTGTGTATGTACCTAAACTTTATGAGTTTACTACTCAGACTGATTTAACCACACCTCTTCCAAACCACTCAGCCCCACCATGTCACCTCAGCCAACATGGCCAAAACCAACCAGGCAGCTGAGTGTTCCAGAGTTTTTCACTCTGGAACCATAAATAGCAGTAAGTATTCTAACCAGATTAAGTCAACAGTAAGCTTGTCAACTGGACTTGCTTCAAATTGGGCAACAATCCAGGTAAACCTCCAAAACCCGCAAACACACAGGCAGCATTTCCATACTGCACGACTTTGCTCTGTACCAGCCACAGAAACCACTGAGGGCTCTCGTTTATCTTTATTTACAGTGGCAGTTTCAGCAGTCTCGGAGTTGCTGCCAGTAAGAGGTCAGCTACATGGCACACATAACATTGCGGTGTAAAACCAACTTCTTTGCCAAGAAACTGGAAGTTCTGTTGGTGAACTGATGATTAATTTTGCAACACAAAGAAAAAGCATATTCCTACAACATGTTAGAAATGAGATAAAGCCATTGAAGGAAACAGATGAGAAAACTGTTCATTGACTGACGAATAGTGTGGAATGAAAAGAAGAAATTGTTATGTAACTGCACAACCACATCCCAAATTGCATTTCTTTATATGAAGACATTCAGTTAGAGAAAAGAAAGTTTCAGGTTAGGAATAAAGTAGTTATTGTTTCTCCTTTCCCTTCCTGAGGGTGATATTCAAACCAAATTCTTTTGGAGATGTAATTTACTTCCACCAGGACAATGATGCTGGCACAGGTTTGACTTACTGGGAGAAATAAAAAAGGGAGCCTTGCTACCCATGGCCTCTGTTGCTCTTTGGATTCCCTCTCCGGCAGCACCAAAGATGCCAGCTGGCTGCCAGCAAAGGCTGCTCTCTGCACTTCCCCCACGAAAGCAAGATGTTAAGAGTTTTGACAAAGTCGCATAGTTATGCGCCCCAAGCCTCTTTGCCATCCACATCCATGGGCCTCTGAACAGCCACGAAGGTGCCTTCACAAAAATGCAACAACTTCAGATCACAAATGGGGAAGCGAGGCAGAGACACTGGGTGCCTCACTCAGCATCACACAGGAAACCTGCGGCAAAGCTCAGCGTCGCGTTCCAGTCCAGTACTCTGACCACAACCAACCAACCTGCTCCCAGAAGACACAGAGGAGAGAAAATCCTTATGAGAAAAAAATAACCAGACAGATTTCGACATACTCCCAGATTATTAAATCTGGAGCTACTAAACTGCTGCTTCCCGACTGCGTTCCCCATTGCACAAAACTGGCTCAATGTTAAATTCCAAGCACCAAGGGAGGATGGACTGACCCACTGGCTGTTCCTGCCTTCCCACACCAGTGTCCTTTGCCTATAACCCATAGTCCAGTCCTGATAATATATGACAATAAAGCTACAGCTGACTATGGAGTACTTACTATGTCTAATATAAAGATCACTACATCGACATTCATTGTTTCTGAGCAGGGAACATAAAACCGTCCAGGTCACCAAGATCAGTGCTGCCAGTGAGCCCTTCGTTAACTTTGCTGCACTGATCAGTACCACATCAGTCATGAAAGGGAAGCAAAACATACTGACGTTTGTGACACACTTTAACCTGTGCCTTCATAACAATCCCACACGAATGCTGCTCTTAAGGTAATGTAATAATTTGTTTTCCGTGTGAAGTCACTGTATTCTTTTATGTATTCCTTAAATTAGAAAGGCATATCGACAAAAAGCTACCAGCTCATCAGCTTTTGTAGCTGGGACTTTCCTAAACTGTGCTGACCACAGTGAATTGAAAGTGGTGTTCACAATATTCATCTACATTGCCTTTTTCCCCTCTCCCTTTCTTTGCCACCTTGCCTAAGGAATCAAATGATTCACCTACCAAATCTCCTCTGACTCTTCCTTTCATCTCACAGAAACCACTTGCTTCCTCATCCTCCTCCTCACTCTTCCCTGATGCTTGCGACACTGAACCTTCCTGTCCCTCACACCTGGGAGGGCTCTCGCCCACAACCTCCAGCCAAAACTGCAAATGCCGCAGCAGCCTCACACCTCCCTGTCCAAGGTCTACCAAAGGGGAACACACTTTTTACACACCTGACTATTTTGAACCTCGCTAAGTGTGATGCTTGGAGACAATTATTTCTATTCTCTGTTACACTAACATCTTCTCCCCTTCCTGCTCCACCTATGAAGTGATCCATAAAGTTTAAACTAATGCCCTTTCCTTCCCAATCTTTCCTCAGTTCCACAATGGTACCATGAGTCAGTCAGCTTTTAACGCCTCCCTGCTGAAAAAGCCGGAACACAACTTGTAGCTTTTTTTTGGTAGAAAAGTTACATGTTTAGTCCACATCTTCACAGTCTTTCCAATTCATAGAATCATAGAATCACCAGGTTGGAAGAGACCCACTGGATCATCGAGTCCAACCATTCCTATCAAACACTAAACCATGCCCTTCTGCCTGCAAGATACCTGGAACAGGAACATCTCCGAAACCCAGCACAATGAGACTGCAGTTTTCACGGGTCCTTCTGGGTGATATAACAGTATGAGCAAGACGCGTGTAAGCCTTGGAGATGATGAACCCTTTGGAACTTCCCCAGGGAGCAGTGACTGCAGCAGCAAACAACAGCTTCAGAGAAGCACAAGTGGGAGAGAGATATGTGCTCCACGAAGGTCCCCTGGCCCTGCTGGTCCTGAGTGGACATTTCAAGAACATGCACTCACTGTATCACTATTATTTCCATACCTGCTTTGATAGTTCGCTACTGCTGCTCTGCCCTGATGACACTACAGATACAGAGAGACCACAAGCTTAAAAATAAGTTTTACCTTATTTCACCTAAAACTGCTCTAAGAGGCAAGAGACAAGGCCATGAATATCACTGGCTCCTACATCACCAGCTGTGGTGAAAGTTCTGATGGAAATAAGAGGCACAGGCTTTTGGAGAAACCAAGATACAAGAAGAGATTAGCACATTTGAGAGGCATAGGTAACAAAATCATTTTAACCTGCCATCCAACTAACTTGCTGACACTGGGGAATGTTTATATTTCTAAACAGGATGTGTTATTTCCCATTTTACTTCATTAGGAATTGTACTAGGACAGGACTGACACCATTCTGCACAAGCTGGATGATAGTTTATGAGAGTTATCATATGTTCCAGAACTTTTAGATATATTAATGTAAATTAAGTAATCTTAATTAGATATACCCGTCCAATACACAAGAAAAAAAAAATGTCTTTAGGCATGAAATATTCTACCCCTGTTCACCTCCAATTTACAAAGCACCACTCACAGGCCCCTTCAGACTAAGTGGTATTTACACAGCTATTTTCAGTAGTACAAAACATAAACGGTCTCTAATCACAGGAAACACAACGCAGGCAGTAAATCATAACAGAAAAGGTTCTCCGTCTTGATTTGAATCTGCTCAGATCTCCCAACAGCAAAATAGATGAGAAAACAAGAGCCATGCTGGCTACAGCTCTTTGAAACAGGTAAGTCAGCATCAAAGCCAAGAACGCTGCATTGCCCAATGATCCCAAAGCTCAACCTCTCCCAAAGCAATTTATTTTTTTATTAAATACAGCAATTTCTGTCACACCACCCAGGCTGCCTGCTTGCAAGAACAGACGATGTGTTTGAGCGAGCAGGAGGTTTCTTCAATATAAATTAAAACAAGAAAATAAAAGGAAAAAAAAATCCACCAAGTTGTTGAATAAACCGAAACTCCAGTCTCTTCCAGAAAACATTCTTGGCTGGGAGAGAGACAGTGCTTGCTAAATTTTAGAAAGCATTTTGATGCAGCATTCATCCTTTAAAATTAAAACCAACAGCTTCTGTCTGTTATTCAAATTACATCCTCCAGCTCAGGACTTCAACCACAGTGTAAGTAACTGAGTTCCCAACATTTTTATTGACTTACTTGCATAAGAATAAGCCACATTAATGACTGAGCTGACATTTAGGCTACACCACCACAAAACTAATTTCAGATCAAACATCAGCCATATACCCTAAAAATATTTTCAGCTCCCTCATGTCCAAGAAAAGGATCGTCAGATTTATATTATCCTCACAAACTCTGGTTCTGTCATGAGCAGTGCAGAATCAAGAAAAGGATTAAAAGGCAATGAGGATGTTTTTGGAAGAGCTGCTGCTGACTGATTGCCTTATGTGCTTGAAGCAAGTTAACCTGTAACAGGAGTTTAACTAGTGCTGTTTTCTCATTGTTTGGCAGCGTTTTATGCACCCACAGAACCAGCTCCATACAGCTCAGTGCCAGGGACTCGGTGCAGCATTGAGATGTCCATGCATCCACCTGTTGCCTTTGAACGCCTGGACTGGGCCTTATTTATCAATAATTCACATAGCAGCCTCAAGAAGCAGAAACCGCGTCTCTTCCCATTAAAGAAGCAGGCTCGGCATCAACTGGCACAGCTTCCACAAGACTTAATCCAGATCTTTCAGGGTGCAAAAGAAGTTGGCTTATCCACCCATGCGCCCTCGCAGAGGCCTCGTAAGGAGGCACAACACACCTCGCTTTTGGGTCACCTCTCACTCCGGAAGGAAACTTCAGAGCTGAACGCATGATTTGAGAGCAAGTTGTGAGAAAGGAGGGGGAAAAAAAACCCACTGAAAAAGAAGCTAAAAGCAACTAAATGCACCTTTTCCCATTAGCAACTGAGTTCTCCTCCTCGGCACACTGGAGGCTGGTAGGGGGGTTATAAACTAACGTAAATCACGAAAGGATCTGCTGAAAGCCACTCTGTGAGAGAGGTGGCCCTGGAAATCTTCCCGGGGAAGGTGCAGCGGAGACACCAGAAATGGTAGAGTGCCAGGGGAGTGTGTGTCACAGGGATCCCCTAAAGAGAAGGTGAAGAAGCAAACCCGGAAAGCAGCATAGTGCCAGAGCAGAGAGTCGCAGGGAACCCCCTCTACAAAGAACATACCGCAGAGGCTCAAGGAAGGGGCTGGGTGCCCTGGTCTGCTGGCAAACGGGGGACACACAGGCCACCCCCACGAGGAAGGTGCAGAAAAGACTCCAGGAACGAATGGGTTACTCTCCTGCTGGAATGGGGGGGGACACACATGTATCATCCCCATCGAGAAGGTGCAGAAGAGACCTCAGGAAGGGGCAGGGTGCCCATGCCTGCTGGAAGCGGGAGACAAAAGAACGCTTCCAAAGGGAAGGTGGAGGGGAGATGTCAGGAAGCGGAAGGGTACTGGGGGGTGCCACAGGAAGCCCTCAAAAGGGAAGGTGCAGAAGAGATCCCAGGAAGGAACAGGGTGCCCTGTTCTGCTGAAAAGGGGGGAAACAACGACCACCCCTACGGGGCAGGAACCCAGGAAGAAAAAACAGGAAGGGACAAGGCGCTGGGGGAGGTTTGTCAGAGAGATCCCCCCTGAAAGGGAAGGGGCAGAAGAGACTCCAGAAAGGAGCAGGGTAGCTTGAGCTACAGGAAGGAGGGGACAAAAGGACTCCTCCAAAGGGAGGGTGGGGAGAGACATCAGAACGGGAACCCCCAGAGAGAGGAGACCCCAGGAAGAGGCTGTGGGGAGAGACACCAGAAAGGGAACCCCCCAAAGAGAGGAGACCCCAGGAAAAAGGCTGTGGGGAGAGACACCAGAAAGGGAACCCCCAGAGAGAGGAGAAGACCCCAGGAGGAGGCTGTGGGGAGAGACACCAGAAAGGGAACCCCCAAAGAGAGGAGACCCCAGGAAAAGGCTGTGGGGAGAGACACCAGAAAGGGAACCCCCAGAGAGAGGAGACCCCAGGAAGAGATCCCAAGGAGGCAGCAGAGTGCCCTGCTCTGCTGGAAAGGGACAACCCCCGTTCAGCTGTTATCCCCAAGCATCCACCGAGGTCCACCTCGCAGCGGGCGCGGGGAGCAAGGCAGAAACAGGAATAAACGAGAAGCAAGAGAGGCTCTCCCGAGCCACGGAGGCGGAAACGGGACCGAAGACGACGGAGAAAGTTCAGCGGCGATCAGAAGCTCAGCTTCACGGTCTACATCGCCGTGGGGCCCGGCCTCCCCTCCCGTCAGGCCGGCGGCCTGACGGGAGGGGAGGCCGGGCCCCACGGCGCATGGGGGCCCCGTTACCTGTGAGGCGGATCTTGATGCTGGAGCCGTTCCGGCGGGTCCCGGGATTCGACATCGCGCCGGAGCGGAGGGCAAAACGGAGAGAGGGGGGGGAGGGAGGGAGAGAGAGAGAGAGCGCGGGAGCTGGCTCACCCGGCGTTCCCACGCCGCCCCGCCATACGGGCCCTCCCCGCCCCGCTCCGCGGCGGCGCCTCCCGCCTCAGCCCCCGCCGATCGCGGAGCGCGCGCGCGCGCCCCGGCCCCGCCCCCGCCGCCCCCCCCACCAGCGCGCGCGCGCGCGCGCACGGCGGAGGCCTGTGACGTCAGCGCGCCGTGCGTGGCGGCCGCGCCGCGCCGGCCACCTTGAGAAGGTCGGCGGGAGGGGAGCGCCGTGGGAAGAAGGGAGGGGTGGGGACCGTGAGGGAAAGGTCGGGGGAGGAGGGCGGCGCATGCGCGTGAGGGAGCGTGTGGGGGAGGGCAGCGCCCCCTAGCGAGGGGGCTTGGTGGGGGAGCTGAGATTGTAAATGGGCGTGTAAGGGGCTTTAATTGACCGTGCCGGGTCCTGCACTTGGGGCACAACAACCCTATGCAGAACTACAGACTAGGAGAAGCCTGGCTAGAAAACTGCCAGGAGGAGAAGGATCTGGGGGTGTTGGTCGACAGCCGACTGTACATGAGCCAGCAGTGTGCCCAGGTGGCCAAGAAGGCCAATGGCATCCTGGCTTGGATCAGAAATGGTGTGACCAGCAGGTCCAGGGAGGTCATTCTCCCTCTGTACTCAGCACTGGTGAGGCCACTCCTTGAATACTGTGTCCAGTTCTGGGCCCATCACCACAAGAAGGATGTGGAGGCTCTGGAGCAAGTCCAGAGAAGAGCCACGAGGCTAGTGAAGGGGCTGGAGAACAGAACCTATGAGGAGCGTCTGAGAGAGCTGGGGGTGTTTAGCCTTGAGAAGAGGAGGCTGAGAGGAGACCTCATTACTCTCTACAAGTACCTGAAAGGAGGTTGTGGAGAGGAGGGAGCTGGGCTCTTCTCCCAAGTGCCAGGGGACAGGACAAGAGGGAATGGCCTCAAGCTCCACCAGGGGAGATTTAGGCTGGAGATTAGGAGGAGGTTTTTCACAGAAAGGGTCATTGGGCATTGGAATAGGCTGCCCAGGGAGGTGGTTGATTCCCCTTCCCTGGAGGTGTTTAAGGGACGGGTGGATGAGGTCTTGAGGGACTTGGTTTAGTGTTAGATAGGAATGGTTGGACTAGAAGATCCGATGGGTCCCTTCCAACCTTGTTGTTCTGTGATTCTGTGTATATGGGTGTATAGGAGTCCAAGGGGTGGAATTGAGAATGTAAATTGGGGTATAGGGAGCTTTAATTGAGGGTGTAAGTGGATGTAGAAGGGTTGAGGGGGACGATGAGGGTGTAAATCATAGAACAACCAGGTTGGAAGAGACCCATCGGATCATCGAGTCCAACCATTCCTATCAAACACTGAACCATGTCCCTCAGGACCTCATCCACCCATCCCTTAAACACCTCCAGGGAAGGGGAATCAACCCCCTCCCTGGGCAGCCTGTTCCAATGCCCAATGACCCTTTCTGTGAAAAACTTCCTCCTAATGTCCAGCCTAAATTGAATTGAGGGTGTAAAATTGTGTATAGGGGTGCAGGGGGCTTTAATTGAGGGTGTAAAGTGGATGTATAAGTGTTCAGGGGGATGATGAGGGTGTAAATGGGTGTATAAGGGTGCAGGGGGCTTTAATTGAAAGTGTAAATGGATGTATAGGAGTGCAAGGGGTGGAATTGAGGGTGTAAATGGGTGTTTAGGGTGCAGGGGGCTTTAATTGAGGGTGTATAGGGATGCCAGGGGGTGGAGTTGAGAGTGTAAATGAGTATATAGGGGTGCAAGGGGGAGGTGAGTGTATAAATGGGTGTATAGGGGTACAAGGGGTGGAATTGAGGGTGTAAATAGGTGTTTAGGGGTGCATGGAGCTTTAACTGAGGGTTTATAGGGATGCATGGGGCTTTAATTGAGGGTGTAGAGGGGTGCAGGAGGTGCCATTGAGGGTGTGTAGGGGTGCATATGTTCTAAGGGAAAGGCAAACTAGCACTAGAGAAGAGGAAAAATACTCAATGATTTCCAGCCCAGTGTCAGGTGGAGCAGAAGACCTGGAAGCTTGATTCTTTCACCATCCAAATTCTTCCTTAAAATCCCCCTCCCAGGTGCTGCCCCACAGCACTAATTCAGCTCAATCCCCACCCTGGATGCTGCCTCAGGCAGACCCCTGCCTCCTGCCCAGCTGAATGTGCCCAAAGCCACCTCTCCCACCTCCTCACCAACCATCAGTTTTCAGCCCCTGTAGCTCCCCAAACCAGCTCCTGCAGGCTCTGGGTTTCACAGAATCACCAGGTTGGAAGAGACCCATCGGATCATCGAGTCCAAGCATTCCTATCAAACACTAAGCCATGTCCCTCAGGACCTCGTCTACCCATCCCTTAAACATCTCCCAGGGACATCTGCAAAACCCCCTTCAGCTGCACCTGCAAAGCTAGAGGCAACAAGGCTACAGGGTGCACCTATGGCAATAGAAAATGAACAATTAGGCAGAAAAAAAGAACTTTAGAAGAGACCTTGCTTCATATGCATGAATTAATTGGGTCCTAATTTGGGACAAACAGGCCACCATGGGCACTGAAACATCTTTCCCAGCCCTCCAGGGACATGGAGACCAAGCAACAGTCTCTGTGCTCCTTTGGGGCCAGGATGCAGAAGGCTTTAATTAGAAAAACTACTATTTTGTGCATCTCTTGAGAGACATTGAGCTGCTCTGGGGAAGCAGCACAGCAGCATCTCCGCCTTGCTGGTCCCCATAGATGCCCCATCCCATTGGGATGAGTTGATGTCTCTAACCCCCGAAGAGCACCAAAGCCCAAATTGCCACAGCGGCTGCTGCTTGTGCCCTGGGCAGGAGAGCTGGGGCTGGCAACAATCAGAGAGCAGCTCCAATTAACTGGGCAAGCAGATGCCTGTAGGTTGCTCACATGCCCCCAGCACTGCAACAAGCAGGTACAGCCCAGCAGCCTCAACCTTCCAGCAGGCACAGCTCCCAGTTCTCCAGCCGCACCACATCAAACACCCTCCTCGGCTTTGCTTGCCCTGTGGCAGAGCACAATAGACACATACCAATATTCTTTAGATAAGGTATGTTTTACTCTCCATCACCTTCAGGGCTACAGGGAAACTATTTTACTGCAACTTAATATTACAGTGGCAGAAACAAGCAGCTTTGGTCCCTGGTTTATGTCCAGAAGATGCAGAAAAGCAGGAAGAGCATCCCATAGCTCTATGCTCTCTTCTTACCTTGCTTTTAGTCAGCAGAGCATCAGCAAACAGCAACCCTGCTGCCCAAGCACCCGCAAGGGACCCAAGCATGGGATGCCCCACAGTCCAAAGTCAGGGTAGCTGTGCAGGCACCAGCTCCGCTCTGCTTCTCCATTTACACTGAGGAAGCACCTGCCTCAGATTCATTTTACCTGGTGAAATCTGACCATTTTGAGATGCTGTATCAGCCTTGTCAGCAATGAGATGGTGCGCACAGCCAAGCCAGAGCCCTTTGTGTGAACACAGGCACAAACAAAGGATTCTCAGACACTTGGTTCAGCTGCATGTTCAGCGATCGCTTTATCATAGTGTTAAGTACATAACTTGGGATTTAAGAAACAAAAAACAAGAAGCACTTTGCAATTCATCAGCTCCAGTATTTTATTAATCAACACCCAGCTCTAGCACTGACAATCAGGGCTGCAGGGCAGGGAGCACAACCAGACTTTAAGCACCAGCTCCCTTTTTCCCCCCCTCCTAAGTAATCTGTGGGAAAAATGCATAAACCCTCCCAGGAGCAGATCCAGGGTGGAGGGAGAGATTTTTTTTTTTTTTTACTTTTCAGCTTGAATTTGTCACATCACCACCCACTATATGTGCACCCTGAGCCCAAGGTCACTCTATAGCATCAGCCCCCCCGAAGCATGGAAGAGGTAGCTGCCACCCCCATCTTGCATGGAGCACAACCCTTGTGATGGTTGCAACTTCTTGTGACTAAGAGGTACTAGGTAGAAACTTCCACACTCCATCAGTGCTACAAAGGATGGAGTAGCATCCAGCATCAGGCTAGGAAGCTGTGGCTCATCACATTTGTGCTGTGCACCTGCTAGCAGAGCAGTACACACACAGTTGCTGGACACAGAACCAGTAAGTGCTGCAAGCAGACTCACCCTCACATTACCCTCATCCTCAGCTTCTGCTCAGCCTGCAGCTAGAGACCCAAGTTGGAGGGCTTAGAGAGGGATGACTCTCAACAAGGAAGAGTGACATACAAAGGAAACCTGAAATACAGGTCCTCAGTATGGAAAGTCAGCTCAAGGCAGAGCTGCAGTGGGACATGAATCAGCTCCCACAGCAAGAGCTGCATCCAACAGCCTTGTTACCAAGGACCAGCATTTTACTCCTGATACTTCGATGTGGAATAGCACACAAGTGACCCACCTTCCCCTGGCTGATTTCCTTCTCTGCTAAGAGCATCTCCCCAAGCACACAGATGGTTTCAGCTGCAGAAAGGCTAGACCTCTTGCTGGCTTTTCAGAGCTGCTTTAGCCATTCCCAGTAAAGCATAGACATTCCAGCACAAGCCTCAAGACTCAGCTGGATTTGGTGTTAACACACTGCTCTCTAGCAACTTAATGGAGTTAGAAGGCTTTCAACTGTACTTGCCATCAAGAAAACTTGCCCAGGAGCTCAAATACCTTTTTTTCAAAGCTTTAGAACACTACAGAAAGTCTACGCTGTTTGCAACAGCAGCTTATGGGGTAGGGGAACAACAAAAAGGCAAGAAGTACAAAGCCAGAAGTGCAATTTATTGATAAGTTTCAAAAGTAAAAGAAAGACTCAGCATCTTGGGTCCTTTTGGTTTGGATGTCTGAGCTCTACACCAAGAGACCTTCACCCACCAGCTCAGAGCTGTGTAGTGCTTCATCTTCAGAAGTCAAAGTCCTCCTTCTCCACTGAGAAATCATACAGCCCATCTTGGCTAGTCCCAGGCTGCAAACCTGTTTCTTCCTAGAAGAAAGGTAGCAGCCATCAGTTGAGTTCTGCATCGCAGTAAACCTAAGCTGTTCTGCCTTAGAGTTCACCTGAAACTTTTTACAGAAGCTTACTGTTTTCTTCTTAGTTTAAACAATCCTGCTGCTGTAATAAGCTATTAAAATCAGTACGAGTCTGCCAGGACCCTTGGAGACCAGACCAAAGCCTCCTTTTCTTTACTGCACACTCAGGCTGCAGTGTCCCTGCATCTCACACATAAAGCAGCCCAGTCTAAGACTCTAGATACCAGAGGTGGTAGAGAGCATCTGGAGTGGCAGGACTCACACAAATGAAACTGCCTGCTTGAAACAAGGATAAGCCAGCACTACTCAAGGGCCATTCCCACTGGCATCCAGCACCTAAGGCAGGTGCTGGGGAGTAGGAGAATTTCCTCTACACCCTCTTGCAGAGACATCCAGCAGACACTCTTCTGGGCAGGGGACTACTAGGCATTTGCTCCCTGCTTCTGCAGTTCACATCTACATCAAGCCTCAGCTCCAAGAGCTGCCAGACTGCTAAGCCTCTTCCCTGATGTTTTCACCCCATCTGCGAGACTAAGGCTAGGAGCAAGCATGGCATCTGTGACAGTCATTGGACTCTTGCAACTGCTAGCCATGTCCTATCCTTTTTGTACATAAATTCATTAGCATGAAAAGGGTCAAGTAATCCAAACGTAATCTGAGCATGGTTATCAGCTGAGTAGGAGGCTTCCATTCATAGTGACAAGCTAGCTCAGCTCTGAAGGAGGAAAGTTCTCCACATTTGGTATTCAAATCAGCAACTGCAGTACCTCCAGCTGATGCCAGTTTAAATTCCAGCAGCAACACACTATCAAGGCATCTAGATCTCTTGTGCAACTCATCAGCTGACAACTCAGCTTTTACAGACCTTTAGAAGCAACTGAAACAAGCTGCAAGGGCTACTCTACTCATATAGAAGTCCCTTCCAAAAGCCTATTTCAGCATCCTTAAAGTCTATGCTTCATTCTAGAGTGGCTTCACTTACACAAGAGAAACAGCAAGAGCTCACATACCTCACCAGAAAAATATTTCTCTATGATATTCAGTGCAGCTTTGTAGACCATGTTGTTGTCATGGGTTTGCAAGGCTTCAATTTTCTCCAGACCATCAAGCTCTTCCACCAGCAGACACAGCCTTTCCGTTTCTCCCAACTTCTCAGCTGCCTGTGACATCAAATACGAGAGGAGGTAAATGTAAGCAGCAGGTCTGAGGTGGTCTTCACCCTCAGAGTCAGCATACAAGTCAAGCATTCACAGTCCTGCATCTACAGTCCCTTTCTATTCTGTGTTTAACAGAGATCCCGGAGATTACTACTTAGCACATGAAACAGTCCTTGCTGGGATTACTGCACAGGGGCTTGACTGCCAAGCAGACAGTCTAACCACACTCTAGCCAGGTTATATTCACACACTGAAAAGCAGCAAGCATGACCTGCCACCTACCATTTCATTTGCAAAAGCCACTTAATGGGTTCAAGGGTGCTACAAGAGCCAGGCTTTCAAATAAGAAGCAAGTAGACATCAGCTGGCAGGAAGCTGAGCCAAAAATGCCCCCAGGACCACTTGATTTCTCTGCAGCTATATTTCTGCAAGACCTTTACCTCTGTCCACTTTGGGGATTAACACAACCTTTTCCTTTCCAGAAGACTAAAGTTACAGGAGATGAAGAACATTTTCGGAACTTATTCTTGTTAAGCCATTTGGACAACCCAAGAACAAGTTAGACAACATGAAGTCTACCTCTTGCTCCTGCAAGACCAGTAGGTGCTGTAGAAGGAGCTGTTCGAGCCACACAGTGGCTCACACCTTGCTGCTCTCAGGAAAGAAATGCAAGAGACAGCATATCTTACCAGGAAGAGATTTGAGATTGTGTCCAGGATGACCAGGACAGTTTTGCTGTCTTTGGCCAAGAGCAGGTTGAGCAGAGGTTTGAGAACCCCAGACCGGACAAGCTCCACCACTTGCTCCACAGTGCCTCCAGTTGTGAAGTTGGCCACTGCCCAAACAGCTTCTTTCTGAGCTCTGAAGTCCCCCTGGAAGAGCAGCATGGTGAAGGCACTCCCAAGCTGTAGCATCCCCCCAAGATCAGTGTGAGGTCAGGCAGCTATTTCCTTTACACTCAGTTGGCCACTGCCCCTCTTTCCCCAGCACTTTGAGTGCTGAGTGGACACCAAGCCACATTTTCATGCAAGTTGGAGCACCTAGGCTGTTCCCAGAATCAACAGCTTTGAAGCAGATTGCTCAGGTGACTTTTGCACGCATGCCAATTGCTTCACAAGTGAGACTTGTGAACCTCAGCATTGCTTCTGCTGCAGCTGCACATGCAACACTGCACTTGTCCCTTACCTTATCAAGCAGCTCCACCAGAGGTGGCAATAACCCACAGGTGATGAGTTGCTGGATCTGCTGGCAAGGTCCTGCTGCAATGTTACTGAGCGTCCATGCAGCTTCCTTCTCTATAGTTGGTTTTCCATGTCGTAGGAGTCTGGGCAGGACAGCCAAGACACCAGCATCAATAGCTGCCTGGGTCTGCTCATCAGTCCCTGTGACCACATTCCCAATGGCACGGAGAGCTGGAGTCTAGACAGAGATTGAAGGAGAGGAGGAGAATCCTTACCTCAAGGGTTCATGCCAGAAAATCCAGCAAGATCCCTCCCTTGAGTGCTTGATTCTTCAAATAAGGAGAACATTGTGCAATTACTGTTATATTTATAGACTCATCACCCTCCTCTAAGCAGCTTTTCCAGTCCTTATCCAGCCTGCCAGCCACAGCAAGCTTGACCAACAACCAAGTAATATTGAAGTCTGGAGAGACAGACAACACTAGCACCCCTTTCCTCAGGTGTTTCTACATTAGGAGAAGAGAAGCTGGGGATTGCCAGGTGTTTCCTACCATAACAGGCAACTCCGGGCTGGCCATGAGTTCTACCAGCCTTGGTAGAATCCCTGTATCCACCACAATTTGGATGCGATCATTGGAGCCGTCGGTCAGATAAGAAATGGCCCAGCAGGAGTCAGAAATTATCTCCTTGTCCTCATGTTTTATCAGGTGGATGAGCACTGGCAGCATCTTCCTCACCGCATCCAGGGGAGGGTAGGGGTTCTTGTTCCTACAGAGGTTTGACAGCGTCCATGTGATATTCCTCAGGAAGCCAACCTGAAACGCAAGGCAGGTTTAAGATCCTCACTGCAGTGACAAGGGAGGAAGAACTCTGCTTTGAGTCCCTATAGCTCAGAAATGTTATCCAGTAGCAGACTACTTTGGCCTGAGGCTTATTTGAAGAAGGGAGATGAAACTGGTAAGTGACTGAAACAGTAGATACTCTCTCCCTCCCCAATATTAAGTTTCAATAACTTCAAGTCTGATGGTGTGACAAGCTACAATGACTAATAAAGGTGCCAGACAGCTTATTTGCTAGGTCCTTGGGACAAATTATAGAGCATTCTTTGGACAAGACCAGGAATTTAGGGTTTTAATATTAGCATTAATAAGCATAGGCAGCTCATTGTTCTAGAGCAAGTTTCCTTGTCCATTTGATTACACTGCATCATTCAGACAGTTTGTCCCAGTAAGGATGTTCCCAGGGAAGTATTAGAGCTACATTCAAAGCATCACAGCTGCCAAGGTACATGCATATATATATGAACTGGTGTCTTGTCATGTTTCCTCCGCAGGGCTCCCTAGGAGAGGGTCAGCTGGGCTGGGGACAAAACAGCAAGAAAAGCTACTTGTTTCAAAAAAACTGAAATATGAACTCAGAGCATCTAGAGGATGTTTTCTTAACGTTAGCCTGTAAGATCATAGTTATGCCTACAGAAAGCACACAGCTTCCACCACAGCCAGGGATGGGAAGCCTGAAGGCATTGGTACTGCTGTTACAGCCCCCTAAGAGTTTTAGTCCACCTTACACCTCACTGAAAAGGTCTCTCTCTCCCCTAGACACCAGGCAAGCCAGGAGGGCAGGCGTCACTGCAGAAGGGCAGATATAAATCAAGCCCAGCAGCTTAGAGCTACCCAAAAAGTTGCAGAAGAGAGCTTGAAAGGCATGTCCCACCCTTCCACATGCATATGCAGGTCTACCTTTCACCAGTTGCCTCTTATTCCTAGCCTGATAGGGTCAAAGCTTGATAGGAAAGTGAAGACCAGAAGATACCACATTGGCTTGAAGACTGCTTGGCATCAGCTTTGTATATAGCCGAGAGGCAGTCATTAAAGGCAGTTTAGGACAGGTCTCATTCACTTATACAAATAGCTTGTTGTTGATAAGGCAGATGACAGACCACCACTGACCCAGCACCCAAGTGATTAAGAGCTGGTAAGGCAGGAAAATGAAGGTTATTTACTGGAGTTGCAGGTGACACCAGCGCCAGCAAGGGAGGAATCGCATTGCATTTGATAAGAGCATCTCTGTATAGGGGACCATCACCTGTACAGATGGAAAAAGGGTTGTTTACTGCCTCTGCCCAAGTCTCAAGACAGTCAACAGCAAGTAGCAATCAGACCTGCAGACACGAGTCAGGGCTGGGCTCACTCAGTCCCACACCATGAGGTATTCCCAGGTGGGAAGGATGTGCCAGGTAGGCTGCTGTGCCATCACAGCTGATTTGCAGGTCATGTCTAGTTAGTTTGCCATTCTGGTCTCCCTACTGACCACTCTTGTGGGTTAGAACATCCCAACAGGATGGAGTCTTGTGCTTGGCTTTGGCCAAAAGCCCCTTACAGAACCGACACAGGGTCTGAAAGGCTGCCAGGCCACATGGAGGTACTGAAGAGTAGAGGGTTTCTAACAGGGGCAGCACATCGGAGACAAAGCTGCAGGGAGACAAGGCTATTGAGGAGCACCAATATTTTTAGCTGTCCAGCACTGGCTTAGATGCCCACAGAGTGTCACTGCCCAAGCCCAGCCCTGGAGACCTCTACTCACCTGCAATGTTGCCTAGAGCCCACACCGACTGCTCACAGATGTGTACGTGCGGGGAGGACAGCAGAGAGATGAGAGCTGGGATGGCATTTCCCTCCACAACAGCCCTGGTGTGTTCAGAGGTGCCAGAGGCAATGTTTGTCAGTGCCCAGGCTGCCTCAAACTGCAGAGGAGGATTATCAGCACGGACCAGGAATTCAACCAGCCTGGGGATGATCCCCAGATCAATGATCTGGCTGAAAGGGGGGTCCTTCTGCTTGGACAGCATTTTCCTGCAAGAGGACACAGCACAGCCTGCCATGAGAAATCCTGTGTGGTGCCTTGATAGATCATAGCTCAGTGGCCAGGTAGAAGCCTGTGGCTTCAAGGGAAGAACCACCTGTAAAAGATGCTACTTCAACCTTCCACATCAGCAAACCCTCTAGCAGAAGTGTTGCCATAGAGAGGCTTCTGCAGAAGATGTCTGAAAAGATGCTGAAGCAAGAGCAGGGTGTGCCTTTGTGTGTGACTTCACACACCCTTATTGGACTCTGAGGATGTAACTCCATGCTCCCCACCTTGCAGGGGTCTGAGACAGTAAAAAATTGGTCTGCAATTTGTTCTCCCTCCAGCCTGCAGGCCTGGCTCTGCTGCTCCCCAAACCAGGAGCACAGGCCAGCCCTGCACAGACCAGAGCTCACATTTTAAAATGAGTTTTCAGACAGCATCTCCAGCTAAATAACAGAATCGCCAACCCCTTCCTGCTTTTTCCTGCCTCACAGCAGTGCAGAAGCATATCGAGCTTCCAGGGAGAGGGGATCAGGGCATTGATTGACACAGAGAAGGCCAGAAAAAAAACCCACTTCCAGCCAGATCTGCTTCCCAGCCTGGTTCATGAGTGCTGGCAGAGGATAGGGCTGCCCCACCATGGCACCATGTCCTGTCTGACCACCCCAGGAGCAGGCAGGCTTGCTTTGGGCAGCAGAAAGTCAACTCAAAGCTGCACAGAAGAGCAGGGAGGTAGTCATGACTTGCTCCTTTAGGAAGAGTCTACTCTGGACAGCCCTCAGTTAACACTTGGGGAGTAGAGCTTTTGACTTGCTCACCATGAGCAGACACCCTCACAGTCATGGAGAACAGCACTGGTCCTCTGACATACAACCAGATCCCTGATCTGGTAGCTCAAGCTCACCAAAGAAGAGTCAGCAGCTATAGAAGGCTCTCCTGGACCCTCAAAGACATGCCTGCTGCCAGCTGGGTGATGGCAACACCCTGTGATCCCTCCTTCCCCCTTCAAATGGGAAACAGCCCTGCTCAGCATTAACCCAAGGGCTCTCCAGCCCTTGTCCTGCCCAAGGCCTCAGCAGCCAATTTCTTGTTGGGCCCAGTGTGATCTCTGCCCCAGCCCAGACAGCAAGGGGGACAACCTCCAGGAGCCACAGCCAAGCCTCTGGTTTGGTCTAAGCACACAGCTCTGCCGCTCAGGACTGCAACAGAGCCGCACAACACACAGAGCACAAAAAAGGGCACCACTTGACATTCCTCAGGGCAATTCAGGTCAGTAGGCTCCTTCCCCATTTGAGGAGCTCTCTGAAGAGATGACAAACAGGAAGAAATGCCTCCTACTGACATGTCCCACCGCAGCTCCACAGCCACCTCCCTTCCAGCATGGAGCAGCCAAGCAGCATACCTGGTGGCCTGCGTGGCCTGCAGCTGCAGCTCACTGTCGTTCCCATTCACAGCTTCAACGATTTCCTCCAAGGACAGCTCAATAATCTGTGTCACAGGGGATGATTCAGAGTCAGACAGCAAGCCAGGACTCCCTCCGGTTTAATCTCTGCAGTCAATCAGCTGTCTAGACCCAAGTCAGTCACCACTCCATATCTAAGCAATGTCTGTTCCTTATGCAATGCAGTTTCGAGATGAGGCAGAGGAACAGAATCCACAAAAGCCTTCGAGGCAACTAATCCTTATAATCAAGCACAGAAAGAGTCACTGACACGCCATAATGGGCCTACGAGCTCAGTAATTACCCCTCGCTCTGCAAGGAGCCAGACAGGAGCTTTGCCAGTTCCCAGCTACCTGGAGCACCAGCCAGTTCTACCTGCCATCGAGGGAAGCCACACAGGTTGTCCTCTCCAGGCAAAATAACACAGAAAAGGGCTAGACAGTCTAAACCACAACCCACCATGGGGCACAGCAGTCAGGAATGACACTGGCTATTTACCCTAGACCACCCAAGCCGGATTTCTAGTGGTCCAAGTAGCAGATGGTACCTACTGCACAATTCATGCCAGAGCACTGATCCTGTCCAGGTGTGAAGCACCCAGCACTCACCTCATTTCTTGTCTTTCCTCCGACCTTGAGATTCTTATCCAAGAAACTGATTGAAATGCTCCTGCGCTTCAGGATATGCTCATCCTTCTTGGCCTTTCGCAGCTCAACACTCACCTCCGCTCTCTGCCTCCGCCGGGCCTGGGTTGAGAAGGGCACCACCCTGTCAATGTCTGCATCACCCAATTTCCAAGCTCATTTCAGCTCTATAAGCCTCTACCCAAGTTTCATAGACAAGGAGGGTTGAGCCAGCATCTGCTCTTGGGCAGATCCTTGCTATGGCTCAGAGTTAGGTAAGAGATAAACAGAGTAAAGCTTCTCCCTTAGTGCTTCCTAAGGACATAGGCTGTTGGATGATCTTGCAACCAGTGGCTGTTTTAAAAAGTTGATTTGCAAAATCTGAAGGGCAAACCATCTCTTCCACTGGCTTAAAGCCGTCTGACAGATCCCATGGTCTGACAACCCATACCAGCCCCCTCTCTGCAGGGCTAACCCCTGCAGGAAGCTCAGCAGGAGAAGCTGGATCATCTCCCTTCCCCAGCACCTTGAGCAGAGCAGCTAAGTCACCCACCCCAAACTCCCATCCTACACACTCTTCACAGCCCAGTCAGCCCCACACCACATGTCAAAAGCTGATCATCCCTGCTTGCAGAGCCATCCCCCTCCCTCACCACTTATTGCTACAATACAGGGAGGTTTGGCACCAATTGCCTTTAGACCATCTCCTGCCAACAGGCAAAGCCCCATTGGGGCTCATTTTCCAAGGCGGGATGGCACAGGCAGGTGGATACTCACAGCTACATCCTTGCCCTTGTTCTTGAACTTCTTCATCCGCTCATCACCCTTGTCCATAGCTGGCATCTCAGCAGGTTTGAGAGGAGTGTCAGACGAAAGCCTTCACGTGCTTTGGGGGTTCAGGACAGAGCAGTATCAGTGCACAACTGCTCCAGCAGCACCCACTTTCATCTGCAGAAGGGTCTGGAACCTCCTGCACTCCCAGCAGCCTAATCCACATTTTCTGCCCCCATCAACCCCACGAAGCCGGATGCTGGAGGTCTCCTGCCCTAAGCAGAACTCAGTAAGATACTTACATTCTGCAGCTGAGTCTCTGAACTAAACACAAGCACAAACCACTACTTAACACCAGGCTAAAAAATTATAGCTGCTGCTGGAAACTCACGAGGAAGCCAGATGCCACTTCCCATAGCTACAGTAACACCACCTTCATCCGATTCTGATCCTAGGGCTTTTAGGTATACTTGGAGACACAGCCCAAGCCTGGCAAGGCCTCTTGCCTCCAAGAGGATCAACTTAAGGCCTGATTTAAGGACAAGTAGCCATATCCAAGCCCACCCTTTCAGCCCACCACACAGTCCGGATTGGTTTCCCACACCACAGACCCTCCCCTGCAGGAGCAACGCAAGGTCACACACAGGGAGAGGATGTGACCAAGCTCAACTAAGCAAAGGTCTCTCCTGGGAGCCCAACTTCTAGTGAGGATGACCAGGTAAAAACATTAAACAGGGACAAAGTAATTTAAGCCTTGCCTGGTAGAAGCCACAGACATAAAAGCGAGACAAAGAGCAGGCCTCCAGACAGCTTTTATAAGACAAGTCTAGCTCTCCACCCAGCAGAAGGGTGGGTGCTTTCAGAGCAGCACCTACAGCTGGGCTGTGCACGAAGACCCTCAGGGGCTGATCACACACTGGTGGTGTATCCTCACCTTCCCTCCAGCCTTACAGCCAACAGCTGTGGCTCACATCACACTCAAGAGCCCTCCTTATTTCAGCTTTCTAAGTTTAAGGTGCTTAGTGTTTTTTTTTTTTTTTGGTTGTCTCACCCCCTTTCCTGCCCTAATATCCAAGTCTGAATGCCAGCAGCATCAGCTCTTTATCCCCACACAGCAGCAAACTACCAAGCTGCAGAGTTCCCCCAGCTCACAGAGGGGCTGGGATGAGCCATCTTTTAGCTCAAGCCAATTATAGCCCATAACTTTAAGCTCTACACTCAAACCAAACCTCAACATCCCTTCCTCTGTTTACCCTTCAACAGGGGCCACACTAACACCTCAAAAAGTCTCTTATTTTTGGACAGCTTCTTCCACCCCATCTCAGCAGAGGCTCCCCACAACCTACACACCAACTCCAGCCAAGCAGGAGACCCAACCAGCAGCCCCACACTCATTACATAGTAGAGGGGGAAACAACCAGACCCCCCAACACTACAAAGAGAAGGAAGATCACTCACCTCCACTCCCTCAATACCCAATTACCCTCAACTGCCTCTTTTATTGCCCCCAGGAGCCAGGTATCCCCTCCACGATTGGCTCCTCCGGGGTCAGCCTCCTCGTTATCTCCAAAAGATCCCTTGCCATGACCACCTGGATGCTCCTGCAGGTGTTTGGATGGTGATGCCCTCCCTCCTGAGCCACCCTCCTCCTGGGCCACCCTGCTCCTCCTCCCACGCCACTTCCATACATTTATGCTTTTCCCACTTCAGCTTGGTTTGTGGCCAGATCCCTCACGGGAAATGAAGGGCACGGCCTGTACAATGTCCCGTAGCACAGGGGACAGACTAGGTCCTGCCTCCCTGTTGCTGTTTGGGTGAGAGGAAGGCCAGGGCTTGGGCACCTGGGGATGCCCCTTTTTTTGTCCAGGCAGATGGAAGGTCCTTGCGCATGGGGGTTCAGGCCAGGAGAGCAGCTGCCTTCAGTTAGTGGGGACCAGGACCGTGGAGCCAGGTGTCAATTGAAGGGAATCAGCCATGCAGAGGCTGCAGTTGGGCTGAGACAGGATTAAGAAACTTGGAGCAGCAGCAGTGGGAGGAAAGAAAACCGGCAGGAACCAATTATCTTCATGAGTCCTTTACATTTTGACCAGAGGCTGCTGGGCAGCTCCTATCACACTACATTGTGTGCCTATCACGGTCCCCAGCAGCTTTGGTTAAGAGACTATTTGTATTTATAGTTCCCCAGCACCACTTACATATCGACGCTTGAGTTGCTTGAACAGCTTCTCCTGCCCCTGATACTGCTCTGGCCAAATGACACTCCAGCATCCCTGTCTGTAAAATAACCTCTCGCAGCAGGGCTTGGCTACCTGAAGAGCTGAAGGCATCGTGGCTTTGCAAGCTTTCCAAGGCATCACCCTTTTTAACTGCCCTGTAAATCCCCCGTGTGCAGCAGTGCCAGCACGGTCCAGATGATAGGATGGGGGAGAAACAATCTTTGCCAAATGGGTAGGGAGAGCAGCTATTAAAATATTTAATTAAAACCCGATTTTAAATCACTTGACATTTTTTTTCTGCAAGGGAGGTGGAAAGCACAGAGGCTTAGAGTGGGCAATGGGGCTTCTGCTGTAAGGTGGGAGCAGCAGCCACTGCTGGGATCTGCACCCTCTGTCCCCCAGGAGCACAGCCTGGCCCCTCGGACCCTGCCAGCCACGTACACAGGAGCCATTTCAAACTAAATTATAGGAATTACAGGGAAGAACGAGTCTGCTGTGCGGCTGTTTCCAATGTGGATAGCTATGGGAATCCACTGTGCAATACCCAGAGTGCTTTCAGTCACGGATTCAGCTCCCAGGGCCACATCAATGCTCCTCTCAAGGCAAATAAAATCAGTTGTACGAACCTTTGTGCAGAAGAAGGTGATGGGGGGAGGTTTGAGTGAAGACCTTCAGATAAATCTGGAGTTTGTGGGCATTAAAAAGCCCGTTGTGCTAATCCTAGATGCTATTAAATATTTTTAAGCTTCAAGTGCCACTGGTTGCATTATCTTGTTTCTCGGCTGCTTGAGACAGGAAAATTACATTTCAATTGCTTTTTAATTCAACTTACTCTGGTGCAAAAGTTAGCGTGCACCCTCTAATTTTGTTTTCCGAGCAGTTTGTTGCAGCTAATTCCTAATCAGCCAACGCTAAATCAAACCAGGCCTGGCTCAAGCTGAAATAGATGAGTCCTTGCAACCTTGCCAAGCAATTTAATTAAATTGGCTTAAAATCACGCCCCAAGATAAGTGGGGGCAGCCTCCTGCACAAGCCAGTCCCCTAGAACTGCTCCTCTACCTGGAGAGCGCTCTCGCCTGAGGTGCCGCAGGACACGGATGTGCAGCAAGGCTGCGAGAAGTTGATCATTCTCCTGAGTTGCTCTTTCTCTTTCTTCCCTTTCCATCCCCTCCCCACCCGCCAAGCACAATCAGACCCATCCTGTTCAGATGTGCTGTCACCACGAGGATGGGGAGATTAAAACACGTGCCAATTGATTAGCAACTCCTCTCCCGGCCTTCACTTCGGTCACTGATGGCAGGAGAGGTGCCACCACGAGCGGGTGAGGATGAGTGCGGTTGGTTTCGACCCCATGCTGAGGACACGGGCAGATCGATATTTGCCGAATGGGAAAGGGGACAGACAACTGGTGCGGGGGAAAATGTTTCAGTTTTCAGCACGAGAAGAGGGTATCACAACTAATGGAGAGGAAAGGAGATAAACCCCTAAATCTACATGACAGTGTCCCCTGTGCTCAGCCGGGTGCGCTCGAGCTGAAGAATCCACATCGTGACAGGTATGAAAAGCTGTGGTTCCCATTTATGTGGCTGCTCTCACCCTGCTGCCCTTCACCCTGCTCTTGCCAGGACACTGCAGGTCACTTGGACCACGACTGGTGGCAGATTTGAAAATACCAGTTTTAAGCTCTGAGATAAAAGCATGGATTTTTCCTCCTCGTGGTTTGTTTTTTTTTTTTTCATATTTATTTAGCAGGTTTACCCTCACTGTATGCAGAGAAAGGCACTGACCAGGAACAATGTCAGCATGTGGCATCTCCGCGGCAGGGATATATGAGGCAGGAACAGCCCGGGCTCCATCACAGGAGGTTGTGTGGCCACAGCAGCTGGTCTGAGCAATCCTTCTGTGAAAGGAGAACCTCACCTGGCAGAGAGTGAGCAAAGGCAGGGATTCCTGCCAACCCTGTGAACGTCTGCTCTCAGCCAGCAGATTTTCCCCATCAGCTCTAATGTAGTCCATTAAGCTAACATCAATAAATTAATTTTACTTATTAGTTACTGTAACACCAAGAAATTCCCCGTGTAGGTGCTTGGAAAAGATGCTGAGATAAATGCAGGTGCACGTGGGGCAAGGGATGGAGCATGCAAGTTCCTCCTTTTTCAGTTGGGATGCATCCTTCCAGTGCATGATCCTGGAGGGAGGCAGCGCTGGCTCTGGAGGCTGCATTGGTTCTTTCTGACAAGGAAACATCAGGCAGCCAGCGACCTCCCCACCACCAGCCATGAGCTTCATCTCAGTCCTATTGTTCGTGCAGCAGTCACGGGTGTGAGCCAAGATCAGAGCCGCATTGTGCCGGGCGCTAAACAAGCACATAATAAGTGACGGCCCCCGTCCCTTACAGTCTGTCTAATCAGGACATGCAGAAGGGGGGAGAAGGGATTTAGCATTATCCCTGTCTCACTGCTGAGCCAGAGGCAAAGCCGAGCACTGCAGCTGGATTTTCCGAGGCTCAAGGTGCAGCTTGTTGTTTCCCTTAATTTACTGTAGCAGCCTCAAAAAAAGTGGTCCCACTTTTCTCCCATCCTCTGTTTTTCTCCTGCTTCTCTGCTTTTCTCCCTCTGCTCCTCTGCAGCCAGGAAACCACGGGGATGCGTCAGTTCAGACAGCTCATTCGAAGGGAAAGCAGTCCATGAAAATAGAGAAAGAAGGATGGTTTTCCACCAGGTTGGTTGAAACAACTCCTGCTGTGGCCACACAATCATTAGAGCTGGTAGACAGGGAGCAGAGGTGTCACCAAGGACAGGCAGCAGCATCTTGCGTTACCAGCAGTAAGGACAGGTCGGAGTGAACTGCTCCCCAGTCCAGTGCCTCATCCTTGCGTTTGGGATGGCACCAGGAAGAGGGGAGCCTGTCTTAAAGGCAGATTAAATTTCTCCCAAATACCTGGGAATTTGACCCATGAAAAAGGGTTTGATAAGTACCGTGGTCGCACTGTGGAACATCTCTATTCCCATGATCCTGGGCTGAGTTTGCTAAGAGTTTTTATCTGGTTTGATGAATAGATTGTTCATGCCTAACGCATCCATGAGGTAATACGGACATGAATTCCTATCTCTTGCTCTGCAGTGCTTTCCAAGATAAGGTGTTCTTCGATGCCTTTTTCCAAGAAATGGAATTACTCAGAAATACAGGCACTGAAAAAAACCCAACCCAAACCAAACCAAAACTCATAGTGCTATTATACAGAAAAGATCTGTATTCATTGATAGAGAGACCTGGCATGGCTGGGAATTCCCTGGGAATTAAGGAGAAAGGAATTGCTGTGCGAGGAGATGGCTTGTGAAGTGTACAACACTGTGTAACACTGATTATCCCATCAGCTGGGATGGAGTTGGTGGGAGCTGCTTTCGAGGTAAGAGAGTCTCAGCAAGTAGAGCAACTAAGTGTGAGCTGTGAGAGCCTGTCCCACTGCCCAAATGCAGCTGTTAAAGTCCATTCTGCTGGTGGTGTAAGTGGATGCCCCAGAAAACCAGCAGAGCCCTGGTGAGTCTGTAACTCCACACCAGGCTGAACATGAAGGCACTAATTTTAACTTCTAAACGCATCCTTTCTGCCAGCCACGGAGGGATTAGAGGAACAGTTTTTGAAATTATTTAAAAATAACATCAGACTTAATCATAGCTATTTATTAAATCCATTATCCTCTGTCAGTTATGGGACACTGATTTATTCACTGCAGGGACTATAATCACCTATGGCCAATAATCTTACTTTTTTTTTCCTAATGGGGCACAGTAATAATTATTTCTTTAGTCCTTGACTCTGCAACTCAGGGAATCAAAGCAGTGAATTTGGGGATGAGACATGGCAGAGTGATGGAGAAACCTTAGGATTACTGAAAAAAGGCATAATTTTGCATGAATCCTGTGTGACCTTGCTCCATGGTGCTTAGCAGGGGAAAGGGTAAGTTGTATTCTGAAAGAGTGGAGTAAATCACTTAAGGAAGAGAAACTCCATGAGAATACCAGAAAATAATAGAATTGTAGAATCATAGAATAGTTTGGCTTGGAAGGGACCTTAAAGATCATCCAGTTCCAACCTCCTGCCATGGGCAGGGACACTTCCCACTGGATCAGGCTGCCCAAGCCCCATCCAACCTGGCCTTGAACACCTCCAGGGATGGGGCAGCCACAGCTTCCCTGCGCAACCTGTCCACATAAAATCCATATAACAGCTGGAAAGCTGAGCACTGAAAAGACAGGTGCTAGAGAGACTTTAACTTTGCTTCCGTGTGCCTACACTTCCCTGTGGAGTTTTTGCTCGTGTAACAGCACAGACTGTCTCCTGCAGGACCCGTGACTCACCAGGCACCTAGTGGCATTCAGAAGCACTTGGCATCTTCCCTGCAAGCCCCTCTGTGCCTCCCGAGCAGCGATCTGCCCTTGTTTGGTTAGAACCCGGTTGTGTCTCCGTGCAGCCCTCGCAGGAATACACTGATCCTCCCCAAGCAAGGAACAGACAACAGCTGGGAATGAGGATATAGCTTTCAGGAAAGAACCAGCATTATTTTTTAAAGGCCTGATAAATGCCAAAACATCTTGCCTGGGTCAGGTCTTTATATAACCCCCTGATCCTTCAGCAGGGCTTTCTGATCTGGGTACCGCTCACCTCGCTAACCACCAGAGATCAGTTTGCTGCTCCTGCTACTGAAACACAACCCTGAACCGTAGCATCTGAACCCTGTTCCTCTAAGCTTCACCGCTACAGCGCAAAGGCTGAGGCTCCGCAGCAACCTGTCACGAGTGGTTTTTACTCCCTCTTCTTCTCCCTGCCCTCCTCCATTTACAACCTACTGCTTTGTAATTGGGAATGTCATTATGGACACCCAGGCTACCATGTTTATCCTGGGATCTTAGAATCATAGAATCATTGGTGTTTGATGGGAATGGTTGGACTGGATGATCCAGTGGGTCTCTTCCAACCTGGTTGTTCTATGATTCTATGATTAAGGTTGGAAAAGACCTCTAAGATCATCAAATCCAGTCGTCAGCCCAACACCACCGTGCCTCCTAAAACATGTCATGAAGTGCCACATCTACACACTTTTTGAACATCTCCAGTGATGGAGACTCCACCACTTCACTGTGCAGCCTGTTCCAATGCTTCAGGTCCCCAGCAGTGCTGAGAGTGGCATCACAGCCTTTCTTCCATATGATCTGTATTATATGAACTGATTTACTCCTTACCTGAAGATCATTTTCCAACTTGAAATATAGTTATGCACCCCATTGCCCCTTCAGGCAGGGAAGCTGGTCTCTTTGTCTCACTTTAAGGTGATCACAGAATCATAGAATCAGCAGCTTAGAAGAGACCCACTGGATTATTGAGTCCAACCATTCCCACCAATCTCTAAATCATGTCCTTCAGTACCTCAGCCACCCGCACCTTAAACACCTCCAGGGAAGGTGAGTCAAGCACCTCCCTGGGCAGCCTGTTCCAGTGCCTAATGACCCTTTCTGTGAAGAATTTTTTCCTTATGTTGAGCCTGAACCTCCAATAGTGCAGCTTGAGGCCATTCCCTCTTGTCCTGTCCCCTGTCACTAGGGAGAAGAGGCCAGTATCCTCCTCTCCACAACCTCCCTTCACGTAGTTGTACAGAGCAATAAGGTCTCCCCTCAAAAATTTCTTGACTCATTGATGAAGAAATCTGTGTCAGAGTGAGAAACTGAACCCACACCAAAGGCAAACACCTAGCTTAGCAGACAACTCCCTCCCTGTGATCTATTGCCTGCAGAGCTCACTGGGCAGTGCTATCAGGACAAGTCACTGCAAAATGTCTCCTTCATTTTCTAAGAGAACCTTCAAAATCCTCTTCTCCGTGTACTGGGACGTGGCTGCGGGAACCAGCTGCCCCCCAAGCTGAGCTGTCACAGTGGGATTTACGGAGCTCGGTGATGTGCAGGAGAACAGCGCGACCAGCAACGAATCAGGACAGGTCCTGTGCTATGGAAACTGTAATGACATTTCATTAGACCCAGCAAGAGGCATCCTAGCTACTCAGGGAGCAATTTGGCTGAGTTCTAGCCGCTGCTGATCGGTCCATGGGCCGAGTGGCTTGTAGCTATTTAAAGTTTGCCATTTTGACCTGTGTCACTTCATGGAGAGATCCGATTGCTCCCTTTGTGGCTTATTCCTCCTATGCGGTCAGAACAGACGTTTGCGCATGTTACACATGAGTGAACAGGTCAGAACCCATTAGCTGTTTGATGCATTTCACCCTTTCTCTGAGCTGTTTGCCTGAGAACTGTTTACAAATTTCATTCACAAATTTAAGGCTTGAAATAATGACCTAAAAAACCCTAGAAAATATGACTTGCTCCGGACACATTCCTGAGAAGTTAATCACAGTTCTCAGTATTCAAGACTGAAGGTGGCCGCGGTTTCTGTGGTATTATTCTGCTCCTGACAGGACATGCTGAGCTCTTAGAATCAGATTTTCAGGGTGAATAGTCAGTTACAAATTCAAGAGGTGGGTGTAACGTGAACTCTCTAATTTTCACCTCAAAGCAGCTGTTTATCTGAATCTTCCCGCTTGGAAACTCTACCCCAAGCGTATTCACCTGAAACACCCACAGTGGCAACACTTGGAGAGTAACCACATGCCAGACACTCTAACTGAGGCAAATAAAGCAGAGAAATGCTCAAAGCTGATACAGAAAGGGTTGTATTTCAGGGCAGTTCATACACACTGAGCAACTAAAACAATCCAGGCTGCAACACAGCAAAAGCTTTTATCCCCTGCTTGTGGCAAACACGCAATTTATTAACCATAAACAAAGGATCTAGAAATTATTTTAAAATGAAATGTAAAAAAACAAGAGCTAGTGAGGTCACCAAGGTGACTGCTCCTGCCAAGGATTCAGGGTGAGGTTTGGCTGCCACAGATCAGCTCCTCTCACCGATGAAATCCGTCAGTCCCCCTCAGCTGGAAGGGCACAGCCCAAGGTAGGACTTTGAACGGAGCCTTCATTAAAGGGTCTCTCTGTTTCTGCCTCTTGTCCCCAACCTCCAGCTGCTGAGTTCGTAAAACACTCTATCAGGAAAGGAAAGACCAGGAGAAATCCCCATTAAAAACAAAGCACTATCTGATCTCTCCTGAAGGACCAAAGCTTTCCCAATCCGACTCCCAGCGCTACCACCCACTGAACTTATGGATAAGGAATGTGTTGTCTCTTTTAAGTGCGTGCCGGTCCAGGCCCTTTGGAGAGCTATGAAAGAGCCTGGGCAGCCCTTGTAAACATGCATCATCTGGGACCGTGGGCTTAGCCTGGGAGGTACTCGTGCTGCGTGATTGCTGTGAAGAGGTGTGGGGTGGGGATCAGGAAGGACTGAGTAGCAGAAATTGCAAGCAGAGGCAGAAAGAGAAAAACACGGTGCCTGCAGGTTTGCATGAAGCCCGCCTGCATCTATATTCACTGGCTTTTATAACAGGTAGACAGGAACTCATGGTATTTTAACTCTAAGTTTATTAAATTCTGTGTGATTTGGGGGAAATTAAATTTCAGAATTTTCATAGAATCATAGAATCACCAGGTTGGAAGAGACCCATCGGATTATCGAGTCCAACCATTCCTATCAAACACTAAACCAAGTCCCTCAGGACCTCATCCTCCCGTCCCTTAAACACCTCCAGGGAAGGTGAATCAACCACCTCCCTGGGCAGCCTATTCCAATGCCCAATGACCCTTTCTGTGAAAAACTTCCTCCTAATCTCTAGCCTGAATCTCCCCTGGTGGAGCTTGAGGCCATTCCCTCTTGTCCTGTCCCCTGTCCCTTGGGAGAAGAGCCCAGCTCCCTCCTCTCTACAACCTCCTTTCAGGTAGTTGTAGAGAACAATGAGGTCTCCTCTCAGTCTCCTCTTTCCCTCCTCTTTCCCTCCTCTTTCCCTCCTCCCTTGCTGCCATGACCTACAGCTTTGGGGATTACTTTTAAGCTTCAGCTTTTTAAAACGTTTATTTTCTTTGAGTACCTACAGAACACAGCTGAGGGTTGTCTTTAGAGAAGCCAAGTGCCAGTCACTCCTACTGATTCAGACCGAGAGGCCAGAATAAACCAGACTTTATGCAGGTACTTTATCTGCCAAAGACTAGACTGACAATGGGTGGACAACTCTGAAGATTCTAGTGGTAGCTGTGCTGTGCCTCAGTTTCCCTGGCTGCAAAAGGATGGTGAGGTGTAAAGAATTTAGAGTTCCTTAAAGGCCTGAAACCTGCACCCAAGAAACTTTGATGCAAATATGAACTGGTTTTAGTTGCATTCATTTATCTTCTGTAGGTGTTTGGTTTAACATCTATTGATCTGTTTGAGGGAGCACACAGGTAGATATTGCAGAGTGGTGATAGACACAGGGTAGTCCTGAGCCTCCTATGGAAAGGGGTCACAGAACCAAGTCCCAAAAATACAGTGCAAATATGGGCACCTAAAACCAGCAAGTCTACAGATTTACCCAAATGAATTCCAAGGAAAAAATGATTGTTGGCTGTTACAGTTCCTTATCTCTGCCTGATCAGAAGTGGAAACAGAGGAAAGTTTCTTTGTCCTGCTTTGTGGGTGAAATTCATTCCAGAGCAGCAGGCTGCAGTTGAGAGTGTTACCCCAGGACCTTCTTGAGCCCTGAAACTGGTTTCCAAAGGTGCAGCATTGCTGCCTCGGAGTCCTTGCCTTCATGTATTTTTAGACTACCAAGGTTTTCAGGAGGATGGTGAGGGAAATGAGATCGCCAGAAGGGTCAGCACCATCACAGGCTCTAACCAGTGCCAACCTGTTCTGACTTCAGCAGTAGCCTCTAAATCCAGATCCTGCTGGCAGAGTCCTCCACCCACCCCAGGGGCTTCTCCCTCTCACCCAGACTGACTGCTCCAACTCCTGTGTGACTCACAGGGCTGGCACAAAGCGCTGCTTGGGGCTGTCATCACAGGGCTGCAGAGGTGGAGAGAACAGCCCTTGGCTTGGGCAGTGTGTCCAGATAGTGAAACAAAGCCACAGCATAGCCTGTGTTCTCTTTAATCTAAGTAATGCATAGCAGTGATGAAATCAGCTTTGCCTCTGCAGGGAGCAACAAGTCGAGCGGGTATTGTAGGTCCCCAGGAGGTACGTCTTCAGGTATCTGGACACTAACAAAGACCACTCACCATCAGCAGTTTGACTGTTGCCTTGACAACATCACAGCCAGTTCAGATGTGCGTGGGGGTGAAGAAAACTGCTGGGAGTGTGGGCCATAATCTGCTCCCAACACAGAACAGGTCACAAAAAAATGCAAAGCTCTGGGACATGAGTCATGGCTTGGAACTCCCTCCTCTGGAACGGCTGTGCCACAGGTACGGTCTCAGGTTATGACAAAGGTGAAAACCACCAAGGGGCATGTGGAGTGGACGTGCCATGGACTCTCCTGGATGGCCTTGGTGCGTTTTGATGGCTGAAGACAGGAGTTGATGAACTGAGTGCTCCCTTCCAGGTTCGTCTGAACCCTTTTATATAGCTGCACCTGCATCTGTGCTGTTTTGTGCACTTGCTGTAGCCTTTCACACTCAGAGGGTCTATGCCCACACTGCACAGGAGGCGTCTGCATGGGGGCTGCCTTACCCCAGGGAGGGAGCAGGAAGCTCTGTGGCTGTGCTGATCTACAGCTACTTCACAGGTTTCTCTGGGAACCACATAAAACTACCACCCAGATTTGGGATGTCGACTTGCCTATTCCTTCTGCTGCAGGTTCCTATTGGACTGGAAGGTATTGTGGATGCGAACAGGACAGCACCAAAGGAAATTCCAGGCTTAATTAATCTCTGTTTTCTAGGTAATGTGGGAAGCACTGTTCCCCTTCCCCTTTCCTTCTAGTTTTATTTTCTGTCTGAGAGAAGCCAAGATGTCCAATTACTAGGAAGAGTGTGTGGATGACGCTGACCCATGCAGTTCCTGGCTCTGCCCGAGCAAGTGAAAACAGAGGACATGAACATCAAGACGCCCTCCTGCATGAAGGATGAGCAATGAAGTTTGCTTGCTAGGGAGATGCAGTCTGAAAAACATGACAAAGTCATGCACAACCAACCAGCTAAGCTCTGCTTTATGGGTTCAATAGGAAAGCAGGAGCCTACTGAGCCCAGACCTATCTTCTCTGTGGGTCAGGCAGGTTTCCTTTCCCTGGGCCATCAGCCAGGAGCAGTGGCAACTAGAACGAGATCCAAAGTGGAACCACGTCCATGAAAGTGTCTTCCCATGTGGTCCATGAAGACCTGTCTAGGATAATTTCACCTACTTCCTCTTCCCAAACACTGCAGAACATCATAGTGAACAGCATCCAGCAGGTGGATGCAAGGGTGGATGATGAACTCACCCAAGTTCGATCAGATGGATGGGACGGCAAACATGACCTTCCTGAACAAGACCAGTGTCCTGGACAACCTCTGCCAGCACTACATCCACACGAGGATCCATGATTTGAAAGAGCAGAGAGGAACAGAAAAAGCAGCCTGGGGCAACGGCAGGACAGGGACCACACAGCATGTGTGACTTAAATCTTCCAGCGTCACCTCACGTCCAAGTCCCTTTTCCCTGCCTGTCTCTCACTTGTTAAAAGCAAATGGCAAAGCACAAGAACATTTGAGCTCTCCGCTTTGCTCTGCCATGTCTTCAAATGAATTCCCTGCATTTCTTTTTTCCCATTCATAAAACAGAGGGTGATATTGATCTGCGACTGCAATGAATCCAGCCTCACGCAGAGCTCTGGGGGCTTGCAGGTGGTCTGGAGACTGAAATAAATAGCAGTGGGAGGAATAATCATAGAGTTTGCAGACAGCATAGAGATTCCCGAGAGAACAGTGCTGTAAAGCAGCCTCGGGGATCCTCAGCAAGGTGGGATTTCCCTGCACTTTATTTCCTGCCACCTGCAAAAACAAAACATAGGAAAAAGTGTTTTGTCAGGGTAAAACATTGTGAAGAGCAAGTTATTCAAAGAATAAAAGAGACATAAGCATCAATAATCAGGGAAGGGCACCTGGTCTTTTTTCTCTTGATAGAAAGAAGTCTGCTCTTTGGTAGCAAATAGAGACAAGCCCTCCATTCTAATGGCTGCTCCAGCATGCAGAGGCATTGCAGCTTCTATGGCTGAGCAGTGGGCTTCTCTTCTCTTCTCTTCTCTTCTCTTCTCTTCTCTTCTCTTCTCTTCTCTTCTCTTCTCTTCTCTTCTCTTCTCTTCTCTTCTCTTCTCTTCTCTTCTCTTCTCTTCTCCTCCTTTCCTCTCCCCTTTGTCTCTACTATGAGGGTCAGTAAAACAACTCAGAATTTAAAGACATAAATAGCAACTACATTTGGCCTTGCAGAAAAAAATCCTGTTATTCCAGCCTTGTAGGATTCCATTGCTTCAGAGGCTTCCTATTTCTCTTTCCAGCTTCCTCACCACCAGACTTGGGGATTATCATGTCCCAGCTTGTACCTCTGTGCCTGTTTCCTCCTCCACAACTTCTCTCCCGGAGGCTGTCCCTACACACTCCCAGCCTGTCTTATGCTGCCCTCTATCCTTGGCATAACCTTCCTCTTCCTACAAGCAAGAAACCCTATGCAGAGCTACAGACTGGGAGAAGTCTGGCTGGAAAAATGTCAGGAGGAGAGGAACCTGGGGGTGTTGGTCGACAGCCGACTAACCATGAGCCAGCAGTGTGCCCAGGTGGCCAAGAAGGCCAATGGCATCCTGGCTTGGATCAGAAATGGTGTGACCAGCAGGGCCAGGGAGGTTATTCTCCCTCTGTACTCAGCACTGGTGAGGCTGCTCCTTGAATCCTGTGTTCAGTTCTGGGCCCCTCACCACAAGAAGGATGTTGAGGCTCTGGAGAGAGTCCAGAGAAGAGCAACAAAGCTGGTGAAGGGGCTGGAGAACAGGCCCTATGAGGAGCGTCTGAGAGAGCTGGGGGTGTTTAGCCTAGAGAAGAGGAGGCTGAGAGGAGACCTCATTGCCCTCTACAACTACCTGAAAGGAGGTTATAGAGAGGAGGGAGCTGGGCTCTTCTCCCAAGGGACAGGACAAGAGGGAATGGCCTCAAGCTCCACCAGGGGAGATTTAGGCTGGAGATTAGGAGGAAGTTTTTCACACAGAGGGTCATTGGGCATTGGAATAGGCTGCCCAGGGAGGTGGTTGATTCCCCTTCTCTGGAGGTGTTTAAGGGACGGGAGGATGAGGTCCTGAGGGACTTGGTTTAGTGTTTGATAGGAATGGTTGGACTCAATGATCCGATGGGTCTCTTCCAACCTGGTTGTTCTATGATTCTATGATTTTATGAAACCCCACTCCTCTTTCCTAGATTTCTGCTTGCACATCCGAGCACTGCCGTGCCGTTCCCCTGTGGGTCTCTCAATCCTGCACATCCCAAAACTCTTTTCTGGAAGACTGAAGTATTGAGCACTGAAAACTGCATAATGCATTGCATTTGGTGTTACTTCTTGGAACTGAGGACATCAGTCCAGGAGTGGTTGGACCTCTGTGAAGAGACTTCAGTAGGGCTGAACCTCAACAGGAACTGCTGCCGAGAGCAGTAATTCCACTTTCTGTGGGAGCCGACTGACAGCAAATGTTTTTAAATGGCTTTGGATGGTGAGGAGGAATTGTGCTAACTTAGCAGGGCTGGAAAGACAGTTGGACTCAATGATCCTAAAGGTCTTTTCCAATCATTTTTTGATTCTATGATTCAGTGTTGAGCATCCCACTGATTCTAACTTTTATTTTCTTTCTGTAGGAATCCCTGGAAGGTCAAATAATCCAGGTGAATCCTGTTCTGGAGACCCTTGATAATGCTAAAACTAGGAGGAAGAACAATTCCTCCCATTTTCTTAGAACCAGCCCTTCACTGGTGATAAACCACTGGTAGGTCATGCAAAGATCCCCTCAGAAGGAATAAAACCAAAACTTATTTCTAAATGCTTCCCCAAGAACCACAGTTTGTATTTACTAATGTTTCACATGAAGCATTATTTCTAATCTCTTGAACTAAGACTGCCAGACGATTTTGTTTGACTCCAATATTTTACATGCCAAAAGAAAAAAATTGTTTTGACCAACCCCCAGTCAATGTCCCTTCAACTGTTTCCTTCTGCAAAGACTCAAAATGCTTTTAATTTTTTGCAGGTTATTTTTCATTTTGAAATTGTCAGTGAAAATGTAAAACATTGGGGTTTCCAACTGACATCTCATTCCTCTGTGTGCCACATTCTTCTGCCATATGCTGCAGAGAAAGGAGGATTTCTTTAAGCTCTAATACGGAATCCAAGAAGAAAGAGGGTTTTTTATAGATCTGATCTTTGAAAAGATTAAATTTCCTCTCACTGACTTGCAAATTTGCCCCTGCAGGCAGTGCTGTCTGTCCCTGATGAACGCTCCAAACCTTTCAGCTACTCTCTGTTTTCTTACAGATATTGCAATCTTGATTAACAGACTCACCTTTTATTTTCTCACCCAGAGCAAATTTATCTGAATTCACTTTGGTAGCACAGGCAAACTGTCTGGGGCGAACAATAAGAGCTGTAAGTAAGCACGTAATTCTCTATATTAATTTTGCTTTGGGTTTTTTTCTTGTCTCGAATGGACCCTGTTCTGATTATATCAGACATGTGCAAATCTGAAATGAATTCTGTTAACCTGAGGGATCTGCACTGCTGTAAATGAAACCACAATCTGCCCCTGCTTCCTCAGTGAGGTTACGTGCTTTAAATGATGACAAAGTTATTCCTTCTTTCTTGAGTTGCCTATGAGACTGTGCGAGCAGTAAAAGATACAATGCCTCCCCCAAAGCTCTTCACTTTTCATTCTACAATTATATCGCAACCATTACTCACATTCATCAGTACAATGCTGTAATTGTCTTGCAAACAAGACCCTCAAACCTGTTATCCAGGGAAGGTGCATTGTCCTTTGTTTGCACACCTGCATCCAGGACTAAATTGAGAACCGCAACTCCCAGCTCTCAAGGTGGAGACCCACCACGTTTCCTGACTAAAGCCCTTCAGAGTGCAGCAGCAGGAGAGAGGAAACATATGGACCGGTTATTCTTTAATGTGGGATTGTCTGCATCCCTCCTACTTTCAGCTCATCCCAGGTCTGCCTCACACACAGAGACCATATGTTGGATTTGCCTCTCTGGACAGGGGGCCAAGGCAAGTGCAGGTTGTTTACTGGCAGCTTCTTCCAGCCTGGGCTAAAAAGCACGGGAATAGCAGAACTTCATGGTGCAAACAGCAGCAACTGGTGCAAGGTCTTTCTGCACCCTCACTGGAGATCTGCTGATAGACGGGATTGCGTGAGTGGTCCCTGAAGTCACTCGGACTAACTAAAAGTGACAATAAGGGTGGTTTGAGTCAACCCAAATTTGTCTGAAGAACTCCCACGACACTGGTCACCAGCAGAGCTGTATGGACAGAAGACTTCAGCAGAGAGGCAAGGATGAATACACCCAGCCAGCACTGCCACCAACAACTGGGGATTTGCTGTAGCTGAGCAAATTAATACAGTGAGGTCTAGAGGGGAATGTTTTTTTGTGGAGACAAGAAGCCAAATTAAGCACTTTAGTGTCTGACAGATGGTATGGACACAGAGATTACAAGGTACAAAACATCTTTTCCAGAGCTCAAATGAAAAAGCAGTATAAGGACATGTTTCACAGGTCATCCTTAGAAACCATACCCTGGCAATTCAGAGGATGCTTAGGAGCAGGATGAGTTAGTCTGGAGATCTGTTCTTGAAACCAGCACTGGCAGAACTGGACAAGCCTCCATTTCACTAGCTGCCAAAATAGCTGTGCTAAAACTTATGCCAGTGGGAATGTTGGTAAGCGTAAAAAACATAGTCTGAGAATATCACTGAAAGCATCTAAGAGCACCACTAGGGTTCTTGCTGCACTCACGGAATTGTCAGAGGACACAGCTGAAATGTGGGTTTGATTGTTATCAAAAGCAAAATCCTCACTGACATCCAGAGTCACGATTTTTCAATCTCTGGCTGCTCCCTACACCTGGATGTGTTTCCTTCTAGGCTAGTG
The DNA here is from genome assembly GCA_033558105.1 of Coccyzus lansbergi. Classification (NCBI taxonomy): domain Eukaryota; kingdom Metazoa; phylum Chordata; class Aves; order Cuculiformes; family Coccyzidae; genus Coccyzus; species Coccyzus lansbergi. The sequence continues at coordinate 66,403 of JAUMJK010000645.1, read as the reverse complement.
AAATCATTTGTCATTTCCTAAGGAGGAGCTCAGAGAGATTATCCTCCACCAGAGAAGATATTTCCACCACATTCTCTCCAAAGACATTTGAAAGTGCTGCTATAGCACTTGCTATGTATCTTTCACTCCCTTTAATGCACACATCCCTGCATGATCTACAATAAGAAACTTACCAGAACTGTTCTTGGCTAGAGATTGAAATAGGTTCTCTGCAGTGGGGGGGTTGTTACTAATTATCCAGGAAGAAGAGGATTGCAAGTGACTTTTCCTTAGGTCGGAGTGAGTGAGAAAAGAAAGCTGTCTTCCCCTATCTTGATCAATGCCTGGTTAGGTCCTGCTTGATCTGGCAGGGCTGCCACGAAGGAAAAAAATGATCATTATCAAACTGAAGTGTTGAGCTGCTTCATGGCAATTGCTTCCATCTCCTCAAGACAGGAAAGACAGCCAGGACAAGTTGTTCAATACTTCTGAAAAGGTTTGGGTGTTCAATCCTGCTTACTTGGATGCGGCTGCTATGTGAAAATCTCCTAGGTAGCCTAAGCAATCCACAAAAGGCTTTTCTCTTAGGTGATAGGCTCAAAATGTGCTCAGGAATGGAAACCTAGAAGAACCCTCAGCCTCCAGTCAAAACGCTCGTGTTATGCCTTGATTGTACAGATGGCAATCAGTGTAAGCACCTCTTGGTCTGTCTCTTGCCGCTTCTTGTGCCCAGTCCTAAGCATTACCACTGGGTACATCAAGGTGTGATCACAGCAGAAAATACAAATGGTGGGAAGAACCACTTCTCACTGAAGTAAGGAGAAACATCACTGAAACTGAAAGTGCAGTAAACAGGATGCTGCTGTCCAGGCCTAAGATTCCCATAAAAATGCAATTCAGCTTCTTCAACCTAAGGATAAATAAGCCACTGGAAGAGCAGCTAGGGATAGGTGAAAGATTTGTTCAATTGTCTGAAAGCTGAAGCCTGAACGTAAAAGATCTGCTCCAGAGCAAATGAGATTGATGCAGGAGTTTCTGGGTAACATTCAATGGTCTGGGGTTTGCAGGACTTCAAATGAGCTGGTTATAGGGTTTGTTTGAAACCTGAAAAACTGACATATCTGAAAGCTGTGGCGGAGACCGTGGGTTAAAACCTGCTCATCTCACATACATATGTAATCTCAAGAAGCAGCTTCTGTAGGAGGAAGACTTGACCCTTTGTCTGGTTTTGACACACATTTTCTTTTTTAATATCATTTTGAAGAGTATCTATTACTGACAAGAGCTTATTTGGAATATCTGCTGGCTCCTGAAACTATTATTATGAGCAAGACTTGAGCTACAGAGAGATCAAACAGTCTCCAGCTGCTGAACTCACAATGCCCTTTCTAGCAGCTGTTGGTATTTTATAGCTTCCAGGATTTGTACACTGCAAACAACCTTTTATACAAAGCAGATATGATTTTCATAGCCACTAAGACAGGCAGTCCCAAATCATGGCTCACAAGTAATACCCTGTCTGTAAGATTCTCTAGCAGGCTCAGCATCATGCACTCTCCCTTCTCCGGACGTGCTGTGAGAGCAAAGCACAACTTTCCCAGCGGAGCTCCATTGCCTCCATATCTGTGCTAGCAGAGAGATGGGATAATTCCTATAAGGGGATGTTGCTGCTCATGTCCTGCTGATTTTAAAAAGCATAGTGAAGTGTGGAATGAGTTGATAACCCAGATGATCCGTTGCATTTTCCTCATGGTATCAGAGACCTTTAGAACAACTGCTGTCAAAGCACATGGTTTGACATAGCATAAATGAGCATATGAGAGAAAAGCAGAGCACTGGTTTATAGCGAGACTAAGCTATTCTGTCCTGTGCTGGTCTGAAGGGACCAAGCTGGTCAAATTGCAATGGGCTGGAAAATTATTTTAGATGTTTAGCACTATGGGCTGCCTTCCAGTTTAGGGTGTAGATTAGGAATTCCCTTGCAAGGCTCTGTGTCCCTTCTGCCAGGTGGCCTTTGATGTCCTAGGCTCCAGTCCAGAAAAGATGATCTGTGTTTACAAGCTGACTGGGGGGTATCATGCACTTGGGCACCATAAAGTTTAAGCAGAAGCCAAGAGATGAGCCAGCAGAGGTGGGCAACGTGGAGGTAGGTTGAGATCTTACACTTGGTGATAAACTAGGATAAACCAGCATGTTAAGAGCTCAGCCAGTTCATTAAGATTGAAAAGGCTGCTAAAAACACACTCTTGTTTCAAGGCAGTATAAAATAACCTTAAACTACACAGTGTTGTTTTATTTTTAAATGAACAGATGTGCTATTGAGAGTCAGAGCTGGCATCCAGAGCTGCCACAGGGCAGCAGGCTAGCCAGATGGCCGAGCTGTCAGCTAAGGACTTGATCCTGCTTTGTTGAACAGCCCTGCCTTGCAGGTGCTTTGGAACCATGGTGGAGCACACAAGCCCATGCCTCCCAGAGCATATGGGAGCCCAGACACCTAGTTTGAGGTGTGTGTTATTTCCTCTGCTCCATTCGGCAAGCTCTGCTGGATGGTTTGTGTGTGCAGGTACAGAGGCAGCGCCTGCTTCCCTTCCATCCTTCCCAGTGAGCTCCCAGCAGGGCTGGAGAGCTTGCCTGCCTGTGGAAGCAGAACCTGTGACCATTTTCCTGCACTCAGCAGGGTCAGATGTGAGGCCAAGACATAGAAGCCAAGCCCTCTGCATGAACAGATCACATCAAACTTCCGTTGACTTTAATGTACAGTAACTCTGGAAATAGTACTTCACTGGTGCAAATCAACATGTCTCTGTTCCCTTAAAGAAGTACTGCAGCCGATCGGACCTGCTACACAGAAATGCGCATCTCGGAAATCCTTTTCAGGAACAATTAACTGGAAACATTGATTGTGCAAACGTCTGACCAGTGATGCAACAGTTGAGCATTTTAATGGACAAAAACCAGCAAGGCTGTTTCATCACTCTTCAACATGTTGCCGCTGGCCTCGATTAACAATACTATCCTTACAGATACTCTGAAAAGAAACAAATCCCCCAAAACTCAAGCCAAGGCTTGTCTTTACTAACACAAAGCTGCAGGAAAGCTACCCAAAAGGCACACCAGCCAAAGGATTAAATTCATTTTTGCTTCTGTTGCTTACGCATTGCTGGAAGAGCCAGAGTCCTGCAGCTCACTGCAGCTTGTCTCGCCTTTCCTGGTGCATGTGATTCTCCTCTCTGCTGTGTTGTCAAGCAGCCATGCTAATGCTTAGCAGCAGGAACAGTATTTAAGCATATTATCAAACTCCACCAGTTATTCACATACTCCACTGCACAGACATACTGACAGAACATGATCAGAGCATGAATCACAGGCCCTTTGCTCTCTCTTTTTTACACTCAGCAACTATTTCCTTTCTTTGCCACCAAGAAGGTTTTTGAAAGCTACATTTGACTGTGCCAAAATATGTTCTTATTGTGCTCATTTATAAGCTACATCGTCCCCTCTGTCAGCATATCAAAGTATGAGCCTAATAGGTAAAAGTACAATCTCCCCACAATATCCTTTCCTTTGGCAGAATAGTTTATTCAGGACAAATGGGTTTTCCATGGAAAAGGTCCCCCACGAGTCCTGGGACTCCACAGAGTGCGTTAATGTTACTCCCCTGCCAGCATTAATTTGTCTCCTTTCCCTGTACCCACAGAGGGTTTCTCCCTCTCTGTGCACAGGTCAACAATCAGAAACCTGCTTTCTCATGCGTTGCTACTGGGCTTTTCTCTTGCTGTATCTGAACCGGTCATGCCTTTTCTCCCTTGGCTTCTCTCCAGTTGTGACGCAGCATCACAGGGTGGCTACAGAAGAATGAGGACCCTCTGAAGGACACAGTGGAGGGCTTGCTTCAGAAATCCAGCACACCCCTGCTGTGGGTCCTCTTTGAAGGGGAGGAGGCTTCTGTTAGGGTGAACATCGTCCAGTACAATCAATACTGTCACCCAATGTGTCGCCAAGAAAATGTCATTGGTTCTGGTGCCCAGTGCTTCCCTCTCATTCTTTTGTGGAAAGGATTAAGCCATCATTGTAACACACCCTTCATCCAGGTAACAGCCTGTGTCTGCCTCTGCTTACTTCCCTGCTGTCCTGAAAGACAATCTAACTTTGTCCTTGAAAATTGTGCCTGAGAGGCAGATGGTACAGACCACGTTCCCTTTGCTCAGTGAAGGCGCTACCAAGCACCACTGCAGAAACGTGCTTGCACAGATGGAAATGTGAGTGCAGCCCAGGCTTAATGACAGGCTACAGAATCCCCTCCTGGCAGTCACTGGCCTTCTGCTGCCCAGACAAATGTCAGGTTTCTATCAACCAGAAAATCTTGCTGCCTACCAGGACTGTCAGCAGCCCAGCCCGTAACTCTGCAGTGGAAAGGTGAATTGCAGAGCCAAAAAGCAATGGAAGTTTTCACCTATGGTATATAATAAAATGGAAAGGTAAGTAAAAGAAAGTGGTGAACAGCAAACAAATCTGTTACGAATAGGCAGTTACTCATGTTGTTTGAATTCCAGTTCCAGATGAGGAGGTAAGCATCCCGTGCAGTGGTCCTGTCCATGAGAAGTCAGAGGAAGTGAGTATGAATGCCTATTTCCAATACTTCTGCACTTCTCTCCAAGAATTTCCGCTTTGCACAGAGAGATAGAAATACTCACAAGCCTCCTCACCTCCAGCATTAAGATGCTGTACCTGTGGGGCTAGGAAGCTAAATCAAAGGTCTTAAGCAGTGATTAGTCTTTCTGCACTACCGCTATCTGTAAGTTCATCATTATACCTGTCTTTCTCATTTTTGATACCAAAGCCTGAATCCCAGCATAATCCCTCCAGGGGCTGTGGACAACAAGAAGGCAGCAGAGTTGGTGCTTGGCTCTACTGACCCGGGGGAGAAAAAGTACAGAATTGGATCTAACGAGGTACTGTTTATTCCTACCAAATTGAGCTAAATAAATTGATGGCAGTTATGACTCAGCATGCCTTTGGTGTAAATGTAGCTGCAGAGTTAGGGTTTCTACAGCAACCCACTTCCTCATGCATATAATGTTCTCTCTTACACATGCTCCCAAACCTGACTTTTAATCAGACAGTTCAGTTAATATAATGCAAATGAAGTGCACCTTAAGCTATGCAATAAATCTCACTTGCTCTTTAGTATTCCTTAGTCAGGCGAAAATCCTACTAACTGATCATTTATCCAGTTTAAGACTGGAAAGGAAAATGGAGAGAGACAGTTGTAGCTGTCTAATATTAGAAGTATATATCATTAATGGTGCACATACGTATTTGACACAACATAATGGAAGTATCTAGTGTAACAGCCATGCAAAAGGCAGCAGTCTGTTCTTTGCATGAAATGTAAAATCTGCGTTTCCCAACTTTCATCATAATTACACAATATTCATCACTCCTCCAGCCTATTCTACCCTTAAATTTCAACTTACAGATGGAGGTTAAAGTGGGACAGTTACTGCCCTGATCTTAATTAAAGACAAGATTATGACTATTATTTTTTAATCATCACTGAGACTACTTAGTGTGTTTCCTAGCACAGGAAAGCACAACATATATTAGGGTTTCATCAAGGAAAAGGCTTCCACTCCTGCTTTACTATATGCCACTGAGTTAGATCTGGTGATGATCCTGCTGTTACTTTTTATAGCTAGAAACCTTGGGCACAGAAGAGGCAGGAGAACTGCAGGCAAATCCATGCTAAAGGTAAATGGAACCCAATTAGTAAATATTAGTTTTTCAGTCCCATAATGTCACAAAACTTTATCCTTTTTGTAAATGTAAGCAGAGAAACAGACAAGATCACATGTAGAGATCAAAAAACTCAACCAAAGAAGAAATATATCTTCATTTCTGAGTGTTAATACACAGGGAGTCCAGTGTTTCCTAGTCCCAAAGGCTACCTCAAACTCCAGGTTCTAACAATCTCCTGTTTTCCAGCATATTTTTCTGCACTGGGGTCCTATTCACACTAAAAGGCACAAGAGATTAACCTCTGACAGAGATCATGACCATGCTGTAGTGTCATGGTCATGGCTTCCTGATGTGGATTGAGTACAAAAAGATACTAGAAAGAAGGTATCCTTGGGAAAGAAACTAGAAACTATTCTGTGAATCCAGGGTGGCATTAGAAATCAGCCACTAAGGCAATGCATTTACCAGCAAGAATCATAAAATGAAACTGGGACTTGCAAGTTCTACATCTCAGTACACAGCAAAGCAATAGAGCTTTCCTGCTTTTTCCACATGGCTCCTTGCAGTAGAACAATATTGCAATTAGACAATTACCTCCTGTGCAACCCCTCCAAAGACTGACAGTTTGAGGATCTCTGTAATTTGTCAGTGAGTGTTATCCCTGCAAAGAAACCCTAAGTCACTCGGTGATGCTGTGAGTCCCTGGAACTCAACCACAAGGCACACATTTAAGAGTCACAAGATTTTGGTTTCGATTCTGTCTGCTTTTTCTGTCACTGCCTATGGCATCTGCAGCTGCAGGATACAGGAGAGGAAAGACGAGAGGCAAAAGCCACCATTTTGATTAGTTTCTATTTTATGAGTAGTAGTTGTTTCTTCCAGTTCATGGAAACCTCAATTTCTACATTCACAGTAGCATTTTTTAAACAAATTCAATTATATTATTCTTTTTCCTGCCAGCAAACTGCTATGACTCTTCTTGCATGCCAAAAAATTTTGGGGCATCAGAGCCTACCCCACATGACTGAGATGATATACTGATTGCAGCATATTGATGTGTACAATTGTGCACGGACACTTCTTAGTCTCCCTCTATGTCTTGCATGGAACCAGAATTCTTTCCAAGCCACATGTGTTCTGTTTGTTACATGCTTGATGGCAACTCAGAGGAATGCCCAGAAGTCTCTGCAGCTGCTTTTCTGGGGAGGGAGGAAATTGTACAGCAGGATGAAGAAAACACTCTGAGGTTGTCCTGTTCTGCAGAATTAATCTGTGGCAATTACAGGCACTGAGAAGCTTGGGATGTCTGGGCAGAGAAGATAAGGGCTGGAAGAGAAAACAACAGCCATGTTCACTTAAGTAGAGACACTGAGAATGCTGGTGACTTTCTTGTTAATTATTAATAGGGCAACAGGTCTGAATGATTTTCTAAATCAATGCCAGAAAAGTTAGTAAACAAAGAAAGTCTTGCAATCTGAGTTTCAGCCTGCTACTTTCGGGGAGTAGAAATATGGGGCCTTGGAAATTCAGGACTTGGGCTTCACATTTCTAAACCACAACAGAGAGAAGTAGTGAGGTTCTGAGCACTAAGTACAGGATTTCACTATTCATTAACACAGAAAAGCCAAACCAAAGCTGCCTGGTTGACTTTTCTGAAGCAGGACCATGACATTGGGATGAAGGGACAGTTCCATCTCAGATTCCCTTCATTTAGTCCCAGGATAGATAAACCAGTTGGTTTTCTGGTAATAGAGGAAAAAAAGTGTTGACCAAGATACTCAAGCTCAAGTGAAAAAAAACCAACCATTTTTCATGTATTGGTGAAACACAACTGCCCTTTTACCCAGGGATGCGACTTTCCAACTCAGTGTAAACCAAACCAACTTCCATAGCCTTGGAAAGGAAGAGCTTCTGGTCCCACTTGGGCTGGTATGAATCTAGATTATTGTAAGAATCATTCTGCATTTATATCAGTTCAGAATCTGGAATACAGTCCTGTTTTCTGTGCTGGCACACACATCTGCTGCTTTGCACCATAACAACCTTTTCCAGCAGCTGTATTACTCACACTATAGATATGAAACTCTCTGCTCTAAATAGGCATTTTGGGAAACACCAAGTCTCCCACTGGTATGAAAAAAATACTAGAATCTGATAGTAAAAGGATGACCTCTGGGCACTCAAGGACCATTATAACAGAAAAAAAACTTGTTTGGGGAACCTCATTCCTTGAACTCTTTGTTTCCTAGTGAAGTCTTTGATGAATGTGGCCCAACAGGATAATCACAGAATCACAGAATCACAGAACAACCAGGTTGGAAGGGACCCATCGGATCTTCTAGTCCAACCATTCCTACCTAACACTAAACCAAGTCGCTCAATACCTCATCCACCCTGCAAAGCATTGTGCCAAAGACTCAGGAACTCACAGGACACACAAAAGAGCAGAGGAGCAGATAGCCACTCTCAGCCAGGAGAAGGTTAAATTCCCCATCCAGCTGCAGGCTGAGCATTAACAACAGGGGATGGTTAAAGGTTTAGTGTTCTTTAGGTAGGGCTTTCTCAAATGACTCATGAGGCTTCTTTTCAGAATATAGAATGACTAAAGAGCATATGGGGATTATGCATGAGATTCTTAGACAGCCTGGCTGTATCTTAAATACAGTTAAGTCCTTGGAAAACAGAGGAGACCGAGAGGCCTCATGGCTAAAGAAAAGGAGCTGTTGTCACAAGTCCCAGGTTGTCCTCCTGGTCAACCACTGATGCTCAGCACATTCTACAGTAAATCAGGGTGGCATGTTTTTAAAATGTAAACTCCTAAGGGTCTATGTGTGTATAAATAAACAGCTTTTTCGATGCTTGACTTTAAGAAGTTATGGCCTGAATAATGGAGATTCAGATCAGCTATAACAATGAGTATGTTAAAGAAATCTTAATAAACTCTGCAGGAGAGGCATTTCTAGCTAATGGAAGTTTGCTGCTGTAAGAGGCAGGAGTTACAGCAGCCTTTTGTAGGATGAGCACTGGATTCCTACCCTCTCATTAGGAACAAGAAAATTTCTTGGATGCTGAGGATTGCCAGACCAATTGATGAAAACAAAGAGGGACCTACTGAGCCAGATTCTGGATATGGGAGGAGCTGACATAAAGTGCCAATAAGTGGACATTAGCTCAGTGATTTGAAATTTGACTTAGAAGGGCTGGAGACTACCTTGGATAAAACTGAGAAGGAAAAGCAGGTATGAAGCATAACAGAGAGGTTTTTTCCTGCCTCATTCTTCAGGGAAATGAACCCGACAACTACTGCAGCTTGTCCAGTCAGAGCACCCTTTGGCATTCTCAGATTCACTCCGGTGATCTTCCCTAGAGCTTTGAACGTTGTCTTCCAGCATCTCATGATTTAATTCTGTAATTTAATTCAGTAATAGTCATTTCACAGCAACTTCTAGGGTTCTCTCTACATAAGAACATCTGCATGTCTTCTACATTCTTTATTAATTATACCCACTTTTACATGGCAATGCTTGTAGGCTTCTACTTATGAAATACCCTCCTCCACAGACATCTAACTCCTTTCCACCTAGTCTTGGTGAATACTTCTCCCTTTTCTGCACCTCAACTGTTTTTCATTTAATATTATTGGAAAAGTTTTAAATCTGTACTGTAGCAGCCATAAGTCTGTTTGCTGCTTCTTCTGAAGGCACTGCTAACATCCACAGGATGTTAAACTCACAGATGCTTCATATGTCTCAGAATTTATTAACTGAATCTCAGATTCCTTCTAAAGAAATGGAAGCTCCTAGTGACATTTTGTCCTGATGCTGCTAACGGCTTGTGTGATCCACAAAACCTGTGTGATGTTCCCTTTTCTGTCTGCAGGCATTAGACCACAGAGTTCGAGCTCTGACTTTAGATCTCTCCACTCAGAATGACTCAGTCGCTAAATTCCAAAAGGAGAAGGGGGCTTTGGAGGAAGTTCATCAGGCAGAAATAACTGCTACTTTTTTTTTCCTTTCCTTTTTTTTTTTTTCCTCCTATTCTCATTCTCCCAGTCTGGAGAAAGGAGAGAAAAAACCCATTGTCTGCTTGCTTAAGTACTGTGAGACCACAGTTCACTGCACAGACAGGAAGGGGGCTGTGTTTTTCTAGATATTAACTCATGGCAGCACAGGGGAGTGTTGCCAATTTGTGCTACTGCCCAGAGGAGCTACATGAATTGCTGAGGGAGAACAGGATCCTTCTGTAGGAGTCAATGCTGGACCAAGTTCCTGTACGCCTATTGAAAATGCAACTACAAAGCACATGCTGCTTTCAGGAAGCACCTCAGACGAATCTATTCTTTGGGTTTGCAGTCTGTTGCCAGGTCGGGGTAGTTAGTTTCTCACCTCCCTTTCTAGAAAATTGCACGGTGAAGAGAACAAGATGAACCACCTCGCTAAGAACATAAAATCACAGAATCACAGAATGCTTTGGACTGGAAGGGACCTTAACGGGTCAGCCAGTCCACCCTCCCTGCAGAAGCAGGGACATCTCTGATTCATAGAATCATAGAATCATAGAACAACCGGGTTGGAAGAGACCCATCGGACCATTGAGTCCAACCATTCCTATCTAACACTAAACCATGTCCCTCAGGACCTCGTCTACCCGTGCCTTAAACACCTCCAGGGAAGGGGAATCAACCACCTCCCTGGGCAGCCTATTCCAATGCCCAATGACCCTCTGTGTGAAAAACTTCCTCCTAATGTCCAGCCTAAATTTCCCTTGGCGGAGCTTGAGGCCATTCCCTCTTGTCCTGTCCCCTGGCACTTGGGAGAAGAGCCCAGCTCCCTCCTCTCTACAACCTCCTTTCAGGTAGTTGTAGAGAGTAATGGGGTCTCCTCTCAGCCTCCTCTTCTCTAGGCTAAGCACCCCCAACTCTCTCAGCCACTCCTCATAGGTTCTGTTCTCCAGCCCCTTCACCAGCTTCGTTGCTCTTCTCTGGACTCACTCCAGAGCCTCAACATCCTTCTTGTGGTGATGGGCCCAGAACTGAACACAGTATTCAAGGAGCGGCCTCACCAGTGCTGAGCACAGAGGGATTCAATCAGGTTGCTCAGAGCCCCATCCAACCTGACCTCGAACATTTCCAGGGATGAGGCCTCCACTACCTCCCTGGGCAATCTGTTCCAGTGTTTCACTGCCCTCATTGTAAAAATATCCCTCCTTATATCCAGCCTAAACTTTCCCTCCCTTAGTTTAAAACCATCACTCCTTGTCCTGTCATAACAGGCCTTGCTAAAAAGTCAACAAGAGCCAATCTACCACTCAGATTCAGGAGCTGAGGTGCAGTTGTATGATCTGTATTTTAGATGGAGCTCTTTGGTTTGCCTCCGATATCGAGGGCCCTTTTGATAACCACCACCTCTATGTGGGTTACAAAGTTCTTTTTCACACCAATTCCAGGTTTTTTTCAACTAGCTGGAGAACAAGTGGGAACAAGAAAAGAAGACCCATGCAAGGTGGGAAAGGCTCACCATAAATCAGACAGTGACCTCAAAATGACAACTGCCAACGTCAGTGAGATGAAATGAGCCAAACTTGGACAAGGTTGTAAGTAAATACCAATTGCAACAGGATTTCCCAGCATACAGGATCCTGCTGGGTGCAGCCGTGCTAAATCATAGCTCTGACAGCATTAGCTACACCTGAAAAGTCACTTGATCATAAAGTCACTGGGAAAATCCACAGCCATACCCTGATCTCCTCAGTATTGACCTAATGACAAGCAGAAGTACAGTTCAGTAGTTCAGGCAAGGAGAATCAGAAGAAATACAGGATTTTGTTTCCTACGTCTTTCTCTGACTCATTGTCTGATATTTGTAATTCATCTTCCACACTCACCCACATATAAAATGTATACAATCACCAGGAAGATATGAGGCTTAAATGATTCATATTTATGTAAGGCCTTATGATCCTCACATAAAAACTGTTTTAGAAATGCAAAATATTATCACAAATTAGAACATTATTTTAGTGTCACTATTGACTACTTTAGTGATGGATCTGCCAGTACTTCTGTGACAAACCTCCATTTAGAAATTAACTTCCCAGAATGTAAATTTCCAACTCTGTATTATCCAAACCACTAATTTACCTAGTTAAGGGGCTAAATATGTATGACAATTTGTGCAATTGTTAATAAATACTGGCAAGCTTTGCTAATTCAAATTTTAACACAACACTCTGCAGGGAGTACAAGATACTCGTGCTTCTGAGTAAGGCCACCGGGATGTTTAAGTTACAGGAGAAAAATTAAGTGCTGGTGTTAGATCTTCAGAGTTGGAAAGGAGGACTCGGCTGCAGACAGTATCAGTCACCTACTGACACATCTGGCCAGGTCTTTCCTGCTTTGCTGGCTCAGTGTTCCCAGTTGTAGTTCTCTCCCAGGAAAGAAAATCCAGTAGCTCTTGACAGATCTATAGAGAAAGGATTGAAGAAACTAAGGTTCTTGTTTGTTTTCCCATACACTTGTCTCACATCTCTTGCTCAATGACACCACTGCGCTCGTGTGCCCCTCCAGGCTTGGATATTGAAGAACTGGAAAAAGCCTGGAAGCCAAGCACACTGTAAGTACACAGGTAATGGTATCTAAGGAGGAAGAAAACCCCCCAGGGGAGTGATTACACCTCTGAAAATGCATTAAACTAATAATTTAAAACCCAAAATTCATCATTAATAAGATAGACAACAACCTTGAACTCCAGTGTTAGCCTAAGCAAACTGCACGTGTCACTCCTTTCATAGAAACCTCTGACAAAGCCAGTTACTGCTGGGGCAGTTCCCCATGGAGCAACACGGTAGCAGGCTGGGGAAAATGAGCAATTCTCAGTCCTCTGCTTCAGCTACCAAATCCCCCCATCCACTTGTTTCAGTTCTGTAGTGATGGATGGATCTACTCTAATAAATCTTACGTAAATTGCTAGGATGTGGTTGTTAAATATATAGTCAGGTTCATTAATAATGGAAAAGCCTGAAAGTAATTTAGTCCCAAAAAGGTTGTATTTTAATAGAATGCACTGAACACGTTCTAATGACTAATACAAATTGATAGCGTCAACAATAAGTAATATTTCCATTTCAATTCACTTTAGAAATGCTAGCTAATTAATTCTCAATCATATCAGGTCACCATTGCTAGATACCTTGCACAGGTGGGAAAACAGAAATTAAGAAACTTGCCCAGAGACACAAAAAGCATCTATGTCAGTTAAAGCTGAGCACAGCACTTGGGAATTCCTGTTCCTTCTCTGATTATGCCTCACACTTGTTTCCAAAATGGTTATGCTTCGAAGTATATACAGTTGCTTTGGCATGAAATAAGAATTTGTTCCCTTCTTTCCCATTAGATGGAGAAAGATTGCTTGGAAGAAGTTGGAACTACTTAGGTCAGACACCTTCCCACATCTGAGCATATTGTCTCTTTCCTTGGAGAATGAGAAATGTCACTGGGACCCTTCTTCAGCAGCTTCTCTGAGCTTTTAAGCAGGCCAGATCCTGCAGACCTTACCCAGCCTTCCCCTCACACAGCAGAACTTGGAAAGGGTAAAGGCTCCACGAAATTCACTGTGAATTTGTTATTCCTATACAGTTGGAATATATATATAAACCTATATATAGCTTTGTTGTTTCTACATAGTTACAGTAGAAGGTGATCAGAGATTCATTAGAAAGTTGCTCATTCAGATACATGCAGTCAAAAAAAAAAAAAAAAACCCAAAAAACAATAGGCAGGACTGTCAGGTGTATTTTCTATTTCTTTGCAAGGAAAATACACAGCCTGCAGTCCAGAGAATTACTCTGAGCTTTAGGAAGCAAGTTTAGAGTTGGTTAATCTGTCTGGAAGATACCAGCCACTGACCTTCAAATGGATGAACACCAAAGGTGGGATTTGTCGCAGATAAAGAGACTTTTAAAGCTAAATGAAAGGCTTCCAGGAGCCTTTCTTATAAAGCACCCCTGAGGGTCTTACTGAGACTCCAAAGCTGACAGATCCCAGCTGACAACACGTATTGCCCCTTCTCAGATCTAACAGAATTGTAAGGAGGGTGCTGGGCTGCTGAAGCTTCTCCCTGTGCTGGGGGAGGCAGTCCTGCAGAGCAAGGCTCTGTCCTGAGCAAGAAGCACTCAGCTGCTGTGGCTGAGAAGGCAGAGCTTGTGGAGAAAGAGTGAAAGTAAAGCTGGAGATGGACAAACATGGAAGCAGAGATGGATGACCTCAGTGCAAGCACAGAGTCTCTGCAGAAATCCAACGGAAGAGACCAGCAGGGGATTCCTCAACAAACACAGCCATAGCACAGCCATCAGTACCAGGCAGAATCTGCCCTCTGCAGTGGGAGGTAACTGATACCACAGTGCATTCGTCTGCAGGTAGTGCTGGACACTACCTGCCATGGCTGGTGGATTGGGTATCTCCCTCACTAAAGATCAGGACACTCTCCACTCCCACTGGCTGTGACAGTCATCGCGCTGTAATTACAATCAACCAGAATGAACTGGGTTTGCAAGAGAGGGAGAATAGTTTGGCCCTTCAAGCCTCGCTCAGCATCATATGACTGACTTCTCTCTTACAGCTGAACTCAGATGTTCATGTTCACAAGCTGGAAGACAACCTGTCTGAAGCCAATGCCCAGCTGGTTGAGGTGGAGAAGAGCCAAGCTGAAATTAATGCCATCAGGCTCCGAGGTAAATTCCTTGACAGCTTTGTGCAATGTTACCTCCCTGTGATCCTCCTCTTTCCCTACATTTCATCTAACCCTGGCAGCCCTGCCCTGTCTCCTCTAGCAAATCTGCCGAAGCCTTCTAGCTTTCACTGCTCTTTCCTTCCAGTCAGATTGAATTAGCTCCTTTCCTGCCTCTTTATGCAGTTTTCCCACAGTTGAAACAGCCAGCAGAACTGGGAGCGTGAAGAAGCTCAGAGCAGGCTTATCCAGATTGGCTACGTAAAGATTTCTCTCCACTTGCAAGCAGACTTCAGAGGCCAGCTGGGTGAAGAGTCCAACATACTGGAGACCACCAACTGCCTACAGAGGTTGCTGCTGTCATGGAACATGCAGTGCCTGCTCTTTTGCACGCTGTCCACTTCGGAGTAACAAATCTGTGCTCGCTTTCACAAATGAAAACTTTCTCATCCAAATTAATCTCTGGGTTTGTTACCAGATGATCTTGGTGGTGGTGTGGGGGACGTGAGCCTTGTATGGAGATGAAAAGAAGATACAGAATCTCCCATGAGTCAGCAGCAAAGAGCAAAACACACCCCTTTTAATTCTCAGTCCACTGTCCATTCTGTAGAGTAATTTATTTCCACGGATCACACGTGTTTGGCTCAAAATGAACCAGTATTTCAGGTCTCTGTCTGACACATCTGTCTTGGAAATTTCTGCTTATCTCCAAAGAGTAATTCCAGTGCTGCACCTGCATATCAAAATGCTGGCAGGGATTCTCTCTGTGTTCAGAACAATCTCCAAATGGGTTTACTGTCATAATCCCTTTGTAACACTGTTTGAGAGAAAACAGTGATGATGACAAGCCAAGTTCTGTTTTCAGTTGTATGAGCTCAATTTAATTCACTGCAGTACAGTAAAAAACAAGTAGAGAGAACAGGGACTTGGCCCCTGACCAGGAAGGTATTTTGCAGCCTGAGATGTTTCTAGCTGATCCAGAACTGAGCTGTTCGAGAGGAGCACTCCAGCTCTGGGGAGTGAGGTCAGAGTATTCATAGGTCCAGTAGGACAGACACATATCTAGTCGCTGTATCTAGTCACATCCTGCTGTTGTAGTCAGCCTGGCCAACACCACACATGATTTAACCCTATCCAGGAGCATCTGGAGGATGAGAGAACTGCGGTGTCTGGTCTCTAAACTCAATACTGAAGTCATAATCTGGAGGACTAAATACAAGACTGATGCCATTGAAATAATTAAAGAGCTGGAAGAAACCAAGTGGGCACTCAGCTTTCGGGGAGTCTGGGATGGGATTTACAGCAGATTCATTATTTAGTTTGGCTGCTGAGTCACAGTTTATAGACGTGATCTGTTAGGACTCAATTTGGTAAGACAGAGAAAAAGCCAAGAGAAAGAAAATAATACTTGAAATAATAAACAGGGGCTATTGAGACCTAACACTTGTATGCTGGCAACAGAAACCAACACTGATCCTTTCTGATAAAGGCTTGAATTTGTATAGATTTCTTTATTCCACCAAGGACTTTACTCTTCCAGCAGCCCTACAAAAGCCACCAGCAGTTCCTAAGAATAAAGCAAGCATCAAATCAGATTAAGGCCCTTAGAATTTGGTCCTTGAGACCTGGTATTACAGGCTAGAAGTTGAGCCAATCTTTGTAGAAGTCTGACAGAGCTGTTGCAAAGCTCCTTTCATGTAATAGCCCAAAAGTTAAGGCATCTGGAGGGTTCCATTGTGTGCCTGAACAAGTTGAGACAAATGGAAGAAGCCAGTGCCTCTCTGCCTGACTCTGTGCTGAGTCCCAGGGATGTTCACAAGGGAAGGAGGCTCCTTTGCTCTTAGATATTATCTCAGTCTTTGAGATATGGAAGGTACCAGTGTCTATCACTAGGTTACAAACTAGCAATGAAGGGCTGAGCTGTGGCCAAATATGACATATGCACCAGCCACATACTACTAATGTTTTCAGAGTCCCTTTTTTTGAGACTGGTGACAGGATTTTACCTTTTCACTGGTGAAAACAGTGATGGTGCTAAAAATGAGTGCTCCTGACTCCAACCACTCCTCATTCCATGAATGACTTGCTCTACAGGATATTTCTGCCCTGCCTCCCTCAGGATAAAGTTTGCTGTGAGGCTCCAACAGAAGAGACGGCTGAATCAATCCAAGCCTGTGTTGCCATCACAGAGAAAACAAGGCACAGGCTGCAAAAAGAAGTTGAGGAACTTACTGTTGACCTTGAGAAGGCAAAAAATGCAGCCATTCAAGACTGCATGCAGCACAAGCCTGATCAGCAAGATCTAAAACCTGGTACTGGAAGCCCCGGGATTCTTTCTGTTAACTCAGGTCAGCTTGGGACTGATCCCTTATTTCTTAATATTTTAAGATCTCTCTATTAAATGTCAAGTAATCTGTATCACCATGAGAAGCAAGGCTAAGATTTACCACATCAAGAGAAAACCCAGATGAGAGCCGCAGCTAATTCCTAGGAGCACACAGCATGCTTCTGGTAAGCTCATTAGCTGACTTCCAGAAACAAGAGTACAGCTAAAGCAAAATGCCCTCCTTTACTGCAAGGCAAGGTATTCATCTTCTTTTTAAGGATAATGATATCCTGCTTTGAACTTTTCAGTGTTGCAGTACCAGTGGGTTGGCCACTGGTTATTAACAACCGCACTCAAAGCAGATCTAAACAACATAGAGCTTAAACACTAGCAACAAACGCTCCTTCATTTAAATTAGTATTTCTATCTGGCTAGTGTTAGTTTAGGAGCATGAATGTAGTGCAACTGTGGGACATTTGAATAAAAATGTTACTTAAAATAGGCACAAAGGCTGCTCCAAATCCACTGAAGCCTTTGGGTATCTGCCAATAACTGCAGTCGGCTTTAGAGCAGGGTCTCAAGAGCTGAAAATCCCACATACATCATTACATTACTGGGCTGAAAATCTGTTTCACCATTGCTTTCTTTAATGAAGCAGTTCTTTATTCTATGGTTCCCGTGGTGTGCTTGTCACCATGGTATCAGAACGCATGTGTGGATCATGAGGATATGTAGAATATTTGTGATTAAAAGCTCCTAGGAAAGAAAAATGTACCTTTATTCTTTCCCTTTATGAGAAGCAGTTAAATACAGTCTAAAATAGTCTTGAATAACATCTTGTTTGTAACTGAACCATCTTTGAAATAGAAAGAGTCACACTAATCAACCCAGGCAATTACTAACAGCACATCTGCACAAGGAATATGTGAAGTGGAAAACATTTGCTCCACAGCAGCATCATTATAATCGCAGGAGCAAGGAAGACTATCACACTGATGGGAACTGGGTGATCTTGTTAAATTCCTAATGGTGAGGAAAGAAAGCCCTGTAAACATTTTAATCATCCATTCACAGTGACGGAGAGAATCTCTGCCAGTCATTAGACTGGCTGCCAATTTAACTACTTAGCTGGCAGGACACGCAGAGAAGTGAAGTGTAAAGAAAACTTGTGTCCGGTCAATGTTTGGTTTTATCTTTCCAGGCCAATGCTGCTTGTGCTGCCCTGGACAAGAAGCAGAGAGCCTTTGATAAGATGCTGGCAGAATGGCAACAAAACCCACAGAGCATTGCAGGTGCAAGTGGACAGTTCCCGAAACGAATGTACAGAACTGAGAATTTTGAGGTTAAGACTCAAGGAATTCTTGGAGCACCTGGAATCTATGATGAAGGAGAACAAGGCCATTAAGGTTTGGTGTTAAAAATCTCAGCAAATCATAAGCCCCATGATTCCTACTAAACGATGTCTTGTTGCATTTTCCAGCACCAATTCCACTTTTCTTATTTCTAGCAGTGCTTCCACTCTGGGGAAACACACATTTGAGGCAGTCACAGGTCAGATTCTGCTCCTGGGACAGGATCTGCGCCCATACACATGCCACCTCTACTGGATCACCCAAGGCTGTAACTAGCACCAGGGTGCTGCTTCCAGGAAACTGATAATGGGGGTAACATTCAGGACCAAGGTCTTTTCTGAACCCTCAAAATGCAGTCGCAATGGCAGCATGGATGCAGTCACTGCTACACCCTGAGGTCATCCCTCCAGGCTTAGCCACGTATTGTCACTAGACCATTGTGTAAGGGGATAGTGGATTGGTTACAGCATTGTTCTTGAATAAGACACAGACTGCCAGCATCCTCTCTAACTCTGAGAAGTTCATTTAGGGGACTATTAACAACGACCAGCTTTACCCTGGGAAGATGATGTTCCCTTTAACCTTGGTGGGGAGGATTAGGCATCTCCAGGAATCATTTCAGAGCAAACTGGTTAAACTCCTACTCAGGAGCTGTGTCACTTTCCCCCACTGGCTGCCCTGGTCTCCCTGCCTTGGGTTTCTTCTTTTTTTTAAAAAAAACCCACTTCTGTAAATTGCAAAAATTGATCTCTTGCAGGAGGCTGGAAGATGACACCGTAAATATTTAGAAGATGCCATAATCTGCTGCCCTTGTGGCCAGCAAAAAGCAGTGATGGACTCCCTGGCCCAGACCCATGGTTTTCTGGGCTCTTTCCCCCAGCTCTTTGCTCTGGCTCACATCAGCTGGCACAGAGACCCATCCTGCTGTATAGAAATGATGTGATGTCCTGTTTTCATTTTGTAAGAGCAACCATCTGAAAAGGGGAGAGGGGAAGGGTGGATAAAAACTAGAAAAAAAAAATCTCTTGATTTAATAGGCTTCATTCTTCCACCTCTGTGAACACATGCAGTGAGCTGGGGTCATTCAGAAACCCAGGATAATATTTAGCAACAAAAGCAAAGGGCAGCTGATATAAAGTGACTGGAATAATTTTGTGCCATTTCCATTCAACGAATCTGTCTGGTGCACTCGGTAAAGTTCATAGCCCTGGAATAAACCTATCGTATGAAATATCTGTTTCCTTCCCTAGAGGAAATTAAGGATCTAATCAATCAGCTGGGGGAGGGAAGGAAGAACGTTCATGAGCTGCACAAGACAGAGACTGGAGATTGAGAAGGATGAACTGCAGGTGGCACTGGAGTAAGCAGAGTCTTCCCTGGAGGTACCAATGCTACAGATGTGAGAGCTACATGCCAGCCCAGGCTGCTGCCCACATCCCATCAGATGGATTTTGTACGTCTAGCCCCAAAAAGGGCAGTTATTTGCCCACCTGTTGCACTCTTCCTTGTTGGCTGAAGAAAATAAACTGATTTGCATTCAATTCAAACTGGCTCAAGTAAAGTTGACGCTGCCAGGAGAAGATGAGAGGGAAGCAATTGAAACAACCACGTACAGCAATGATATGACATTGAGTCACAGGTGAAGGTTGCAGCACAGAGGCTTTAAGTTAGACACTAGGAAAGTTCTATAATATTACAGGGAATTACTCCTTACACCAGATTGTCTGGTGGTTGTGGAGTCCCCATTACTGGAAGTTAAGTGCAATCTGGTCGCATGTTATCTGGCGGGACTGCTTTGGCAGGAGGTGATCCAGGTTTTAGACAGTAGATTTTTAAGATGACCTCTTGAAAGCCTCTCCCGGCCCTAAGTTTTAACAGAAGGCACTCATGAATGGCTCAGTGCAAAATACTGGTATTTCAGTTTTAAACAGGCTAGAAAAGTTACTGCATTTTTATTATTTGGTGGGCAATCATTTGACACAAAGGCTGGATCAGACTCAACGTAACAGAATGCTGCACCATATGCTTCACTGGACTCTACAGAAATAATTACCAGCATGCAACTGAGTCTCTGCAGGCAAGTCTGGAGACTGAAGCAGAGCACTGAAGCTCTTGGTCTCAAGAAGATGGACGCTGACCTGACCAGAATGTAAATACAACTGTATCACACCAACAAGAACAACAAAGAACTTGTCAGGACGCTGAACAAACTACCACAACATGTCAAGATAAAATGGAGAGGGTGGAAGCAGGTGAAGAAAGTATTGAGAACCTCTGCCTTTTCAGAGATTTGGTGACCAATTCACCTCTCCTGTTTAAGAGAAGGCCAACATTCTCCTTTTATTTCTGCTTGTTGTTTAGACACCTGAAGAACCCTTTCTTGTATTTTTTGACATGACTGGCCAGTTTCAATTAGAGCTGAGCTTTTGCTTTTCTAGCTTCTAGGATCTTCTCACAGAAGCCATGCCTGCAGGCCCCCACTACCAAAACCTTGTCACACAAACCCAACACATTGACAAAGCAGTGGATTATGTAGTCTTGTTTAGACAGACATCTTGAACAAACTAAGACATTATATTCCAAAGCCCTGGTTCCCCGACTCATACTAATTTCAATCCGAAGAAATTCCAGCAAACCTTATACAAGACAAGCATTACTATCAGCTTTTGTCAAACTAGAAACCCAAAGAACTATTCATTTGTAATTAAAACAATAAAGGTCTGCTTTTAAGAGAAGTTGTAATTGGTGTTTCAATAGGATAGTCAAAAAATGGACTAGAAACTAACACGAATGTAAAGCTAAGGAGCTTCCTTTGGGTCTTCATTTCTAAAATAAAACTAAGTAAATAAGTAAAAGGCTAATCTCTTTGTTGGAATAAAGTGACACAACTGCTGCCAAAAATCCAATTTTAGTAACTTAAAGAGTAACAGCAAAGATTCTTTCTCTCTAACATGTGTATACATATATATACACATACACACATATACTCAAGTGTAACTTGTCCTCAGTTACATCAGCCTCAGTCAGAAATAATTCTCTTAAAGTCAGTGTGGCTACAATGACATAAGACAGGCAGCTGATACCGGGATCCAGGGATGTTTTTTTTTGGGAGAGGTTGATTTTTAAATTCTTTTTAAATCTGGCATCCCCTTAAAGAACAGCTCTGCAGAGAGATCTCCTACACCTTTCAGCTTCCTTTCCCATCATTAATCTTTCATCTTCAGATCTAAAAAGGATGAAGATGTTTGCCAGCATGAGGAGGAGCTGCTGGAGCAGTACATGCTTCCTCAGCCTGCTACACACAGAACTGGAAGAAGTGCGGTCCAGCCGAGAGAGCAGCAAGCGCTCTCACAAACTCCTGGAGCAGCCAGAGACCATGGAGAAGACATAACGAAACCCATGACAGAGAAAGTAGAACTATTTAAGCGACAGTTGTCTTGACAGAGAGTTTATGCACAAATGGTTTAACATGAGCTTAACTCTGGGTAAGAAGTGCAGGATGAGGCCAATGATGGACAAATGTAACAATATATGATAGATCTGATAACTCCATGGAACATGAAGAGCTCGGTCTTCAGAGATATTACACTTATAGGAGGATTTTTTCAAAAAGCACCCTCTTGGCCCTGCTTTGCTCCTAGCAAGGCTTACAAAAACACTTTTAAGAAATTTAGTGGAAGAGTTAAGATGGCGTTGAGTACTTTTGACCCCCTTACTTTAAAAGGGACGCTGTAAAATTTTGCCTCCATTGAAGCTATAGTTTTACTGGTTGTTTCCATGGTGCTCAGATTTCTTCCATAGACTGTAACCCACAGTGTAATCCATTTCAGTGACATTTTAAGCATCCCTGCGTTACAGATTACAGTATGAAATAACATACCTGCTACTTCATTTTGTGCATAGATTTAAGAAGCTACTTTAACATTTGCCATTACAGTCTGCAGCTCTTTCCATAAAGACCACACACGCTAACATCTCCGAGCAGAAGAGTAAAACTTCTGGAAAGGACTGATAATACAAGAAGCATTTCTCAGCTGCAATTATGGGACATCAGTTATAAAAACTAAGTTGTAAATGTGGCTTTTATTCAAATAGGTTAAAAAATGTAGCAAATACATTCACTTCCAATTGACTGATACTAAAAAGGATAAATTTTCCGCGGGTAAACTGCAATCTCCATACAAATTTGGTATTTTAAATTTATTTGTTATACAAAGCCAACATTGCACATAACTTGTGCAGCATTCTGGAATACAATGCACATTTATGTGATTTTTTTTTTTACTGAAGAACAGTTTGTGTTGCTAGAACGCAGGTTTTCTATTAAAGCCTTTGTACCTCTCCTTCCTTAGAGTGTTTTTTGAAATTATTTATTTGTTATTTTTACAGCAGCAGCAACAACAGCCCTCCAATGATTCATATCAGTAAACAGTAAGTACTAAGTGAGCTGTAGGGCTCATATTTTCCAGGAGATAAAGAGACACATACATACTGTAAAGTGCAGAACAGACACTATAGTTGTTGAGAATGTAGTCAAATAGTTTCATTTGGGTCCAAAACCAGCTGCTGCTGCTGCAGCATAACTTTGAAATAAATAATACTGGTATATAAACTCACACGCACAGACACAGAAATTCAAGGAACCAGACTCAAGGAATTCATAAACAACTGGGTCTATTTCTGCCTCAGAGGTGTATCATCATTTTAAATCTCATTTAGCGTGCGAGTAAATGCACAGGTCCTAATGTTCTGTAATACAGATCCAGTAGGGATGAATCCCACTTGGCTTAATGGTGCACAATTTCATAGAGAAAACCCAAATTCTACAGAAAACCACAACACACAAATAATTTCTTTGTGTGCCAAAGGGAAGCGCTCAGCACATAAGACATTCCAAGTCTCTAAGGCTTCTTTCTACCCTCTAGAATCACTCTGCTTACTATTAAATGAAAGCTGGAGCCTGACCTTCAGCACGACACTAATGAGCATCAGGAAATCAGTAAGTCCTGAGCAGCTGATGAGAGAGCAAAGAAAGCTGTGGCTGATGTAAATCACCTCCTCACCTTTCTGCCCTTTGCATTGGTTGCTGGAATCCTTAAGGCACATATTCCATAATTTCTCTCCAGGGCTGATTTGAAAAAAAATGGTGTTAACATTACATGTTAGGGCTTGCATTGCTTTTTATGACCCTGAAAAGCAGAATGCATGTTAGCTCACTGATTGCAGCCTGGCAAAATTAATCCACAAAAGAAGAAATCCACTTTCTCTCTGCCTCTCTGGTAATCTACATCACAGATGGCACCCTGAGGAATTCCTCCATTTCCTCTCAATTTATCCTTTCTTTCACTTATTACACAACTCCACTCATCACACCTATCAAGCCTCCGACAAAGAGTAGGCCGGCTTCCCTCCCTAGCCAGTCAATGGCATTCGTAATTGGCACAGAGGGGAGAAAAGTTGCCAGCACTGAGCAGATTGCTCCTTTGGCACTGTGCTGACAACTGGCACTTTGAAAATATCATAGCTAGCTCTGGATTTAACCCACAGCATTTCCTCCCAGAGTGAAGCTCAGCCTTCTGCCACCTTTGTGCTTTAAGCTACTGCATTGTCACCCTATATCTACAGCACCCTTTCTCCTATCTCAGCCACCCTTTCTCCTTTGAAGGGTAGAAATCAAGGCCTGGAGTGTCATTAGAACTAAAGCTATTGATTTAATAATCATAGAATCATAGAACAACCAGGTTGGAAGAGACCCATCGGATCATCGAGTCCAACCATTCCTATCAAACACTAAACCAAGTCCCTCAAGACCTCATCCACCCATCCCTTAAACACCTCCAGGGAAAGTGGCTCAACCACCTCCCTGGGCAGCCTATTCCAATGCCCAATGACCTTCTGTGTGAAAAACTTCCTCCTAATCTCCAGCCTAAATCTCCCCTGGCAGAGCTTGAGGCCATTCCCTCTTGTCCTGTCCTCTCTCACGTGGGAGAAGAGCCCAGCTCCCTCCTCTCTACATCCTCCTTACAGGTAGCTGTAGAGAGTAATGAGGTCTCCTCTCAGTCTCCTCTTCTCCAGGCTAAACAACCCCAGCTCTCTCAGCCACTCCTCATAGGGCCTGTTCTCCAGCCCCTTCACCAGCTTCGTCGCTCTTCTCTGGACTCGCTCCAGAGCCTCAACATCCTTCTTGTGGTGAGGGGCCCAGAACTGAACACAGAATTCAAGGATAATAGTTGGGGATAATACCTTTGACTGGTCTAGTAGTACTAGGCGAGCGTATCACTACCTGGTTTATGGTCCAATCTAGAGCTGACTAAGTTAGCTGGGATTACTTCCTTTGATTTCAGTGAATTGTGGATCCAGTCTTTAGAAAGAAAGCCAGTGATGCACAATAAAAATAAAGTACAATTTCTCAGAAGGTAACATACAGATATCTGAGCTCTAAATGATCTATAGAAATAGCTGTGCTGTTGATCTGT
Organism: Coccyzus lansbergi; assembly: GCA_033558105.1. Taxonomy (NCBI): domain Eukaryota; kingdom Metazoa; phylum Chordata; class Aves; order Cuculiformes; family Coccyzidae; genus Coccyzus; species Coccyzus lansbergi. Next base: position 41,808 of record JAUMJK010000645.1, on the reverse strand, counting down.
TTCATACCTTCCTCACAGGTTTCCTGTGTGGTAAAAGACCTGTGTCAGAAGCAGGATCATTATGTGCACCTGGAAAAGACTAGGTAGACCTATTAAACTCAATAAAAGACCTGTCAGTCAAGATAGAATAGGCTGAGCAGTTAACCCTGAAAGGAGAAAAGAGCATTATCATGAAACTTTAGGGCAAGAAAACATCTACGAATATATCAGAAAGATCATTCCCATGAAGCAGCTATGAAACTCTCTCCTCCACCTCAGCTTCCACATTCAGCACAAATACCTGAAAAGAAACATTTTCATTTAACAGCCAACATGTCCCAAAGGGAATGCACTAATTTAAGGAAAAGCAGACTAGGCAGAAAAGACGCATGTAGGACACTCAGCCCACTGGAGCACAAGAGAACTTCAGCATTTTGCACCTCGTGCAGAAATCATTGATCAGAATCTTTATGGTGCTTGAGTACAGCGGTAACGAGCCACTGGGATCAGCAGCTGATCTACACCCATGAAGGAGAATTTGCAAGGTGTCATTAGCAGCATGACTTGCTGTTCATTTTTCAACTGCTACAAAACTCTACAGCACGAGCAGTTTCAAATTCCTGGGCTAGATACCATCTTCCTATTTCTTTTTCTGATCTTTATAATTCCACATCAACACTTCAAATGCCTTCCATAATGATTTATCTTTCTCTTACTTTTCAGATTAAGGAACTGGAAACAGAATTGGGTTCCAAACACAAACATTATATGGAGACCAAAAATTCTGCGCAAAAAGGTCGTAAAAAGAACTAGTCTTCCACAAACGATGGCCACAAAATCAGCTAGCAAGTGCAGGAACAGCTGGAGAAGATGCAGAACACACTGAAAACTTACAAGAAGCAAACTGAGAAGGCTGTACGTATTCCCTGCTTCATCACACAACTGCAGCTCATGCACCAGGCACAGTTTGTCTCTCCAGATACCGTAGGTGGCACACCCTCAGTGTATACCGACAGCATCCCTAGGATTGTGGCCCACTGTGACTAGCATGCACTTATTCACTCAGCTATCACAAATCATACACCATTTTCTACAAAGGATTCTCCTCTTCCTTCTTTGCAGCCACTTCCTGCCCTCAAATACAGGCTCTGATATGTACATAGATATGAACACACCATTAAAAACCCACTGATTAACCACCACTCTTTAGGGACATGACTGTATTCTTCACCTTGATGTCATGATGCTGATGAAACACATAAGACATATTCCAGGCCATTTACTTCCAGTGCAAATATTTCTCTTCTTCAAACAAACCCTTTCTGGTACAGGAACAGGCTAACCAAAGCCTGGCCAAGTACACAAAGTCCATACGTGAACTGGACAATGCAGAGGAAAGGGAGATGGGATGGCTGAATTGTTTCTAAACAAACTGCACACCAGGCATCGCGCCTCAGCAAGCAAAGGGCTTGCTTTTTTGGGAGATTATCCAAGTGTCTCAATCCTCTTCCTCCATATCAGCAGCTCAGGAGTAGGCACCAGAGCTGGAGCTCACACGTTTGTACTCAGCTGCCATGAATTTATTAGAGCAGAAAAGGGTGTGGGATGGAGATGAGGAAAACATAGGTGTTTTCTCAACACCACATGACTCACGCAGTTCCCTACGAAAAGGAAGAGATAATCCGCAAGTATCTTTACGTGCAGAGGTAAGTTCTGAAATGGCTAACAGTACAAAAAGGGGGAAAAAGCAGCATCCTTCTACTTAAAAAATGGATACAAACTCTTGTGGGAGAATTAATCTGGAATCAGGAGGGCTGAGCCCTAGGGAATGTTTTGGATTAGCCAATGTTAGCAATGCCAAGTTGTCATAATCTAAAAAATTGTGATAAACACTGCTGCTGTTTCTTTTCTAGTGATTATTTTCTGTAGGATCTAGAGCAAAACACTGTTGTCATCGAAACACCCTCCTGCTGTCGACTAAGCTCTGCTTGGTCAACCCAAACAAACACATTTAGGCACATAACCTTTGAAAAGCAGGATGAGTGCAGATGCTGCCAAATGTCACACACACTGCTCTTTGCTCTGAAGGTGCCCATTTAGAGCCTTAGCCTAGGGTCCTGCCAGCCATAACGTGTGGATTTCTACCTGCTTCACCTCAGATCTGCTCTGGCAGGGGGAAAGCAGTAGGTATCAAGCTCGTCATTACTTAGAAAGCCAGTGTGCAAAAAAACCTTCACAGTAAAAGTTTGGTCAAGCTGCATGCAGTGGGAGCAGCCTTCCTTCTTTCTCATGCTGTATTATGACCATTGCACACAGACCAATTACAGTAAAAACAGGAGCTGGCAAGGAGACACAGTGTTAAGCAGCAAAACCCAAGACATTGGGATGCATCGTCTTTCCCCACTTTAAAAGCCCCAGTTTGCAGTTATTTAGATCACCAGTGACTTCATCTAATCTAAAGGCAATATTCTTGATCATTCAAGAATATTACTGATGAAAACCAATTTTGATAAACTCCTGGGATCTAGATAGCACTTCTGGGGAAACAAGGAATACAATTAAGGAGAAAGAATTACAACTGCTGCATCTTCCTTGTAAGTATCAGGCATGATACGACAGGGAACTGCTACATTTCCAAATACTAGGGTGAACACCACACATCTCGAATTCCTCTCAAGATAAATATTTTCATCTTCAACCACCTGTTTGTATATACAACCACCAGCTCCCAAAAGACCTCTTTCTTCTAGCTACTACCCAACTCAATGTATTTGCTACTGAAAAAGTAAACCCAACAACCTCAAAGGATGTTCCAGCTCAAATTTTTTAAATACACATCATAAGGTTTGACTGCATCTAAGCTACTTTCATCGAGATCAGTTCAACTTTGCTTCTGAGGCCTTAATCTCAAAAACATTGGCATCCCTTCTGGATTAACACAGTATAATTGTATCGGCAATACAGCAGGAACAAAGCTGGAAAATTCTTTGGAAAGCTTCATCGAAGACAAGGCCTTAGCTTTTAATGCTTAAAAGCTCTGCAGAGTTCTTCATTTAGATACTCTCATCCCATCTGGTGAAAATAATTTTGTAAACATAAACCCATACTTAAACGTAATTTCATTTCCATTACATAATTTTACTTGGCCTAGTTGTGTCTCTTTAATCTGTGCAGCTGATCTAGTTTTATCGTTAAGCCAATAAGGGCTGTAATAATTACATATCTCGCAGTTACAGAACCATAGTAACACCGATTTAGGAGACCATTGACTCCAGTCTTCTTCCCAAATGCAAGATCCTATATTGCCCTTTTGCCATTCTGACAAATATTTGTCTGATCCATTCTTAAAACACTCCAGGAACAGCCTTCCATCCTGCCGAGCCAGCCCAGCGCAGGGCTCAACCACTTCAAAGGAATCACTGAGATTTTTTTTCACCATAACCTAGATCTGCCTTGCTGTTATCTTAGCTTGTGACTTCTTGCCCTGCCCCCATAGGACATGAGAGAACAAATTGTTCCTTTATTCATAGCAGCAGCCTTTTATCTGTTTGAAGTCTTACAACGTCTTTCCTCAGTTTTCTGCCCTCTCAACAGGCTCAGCAGAAGTCACGTGTTCAGAGCCTCTGATCATTATTGCTCCCTTTTTTCTCTCCAAATATCTATATTTCACTTGTGCAGAGCCCAGGATGGGACGTGCTCTTCTAGCACAGCAAAGCAGGATTCTTATGTATGTATTATTATTGTTTTCTTACCTATAGGGACCTGCGGGGTGTTTGCCTCTTCTTCTACAGCAAGATGTTATGGTCTTCTCATCAGCGTACAAGCCCTCCATCCTTTCCTGAAGCTGCCCGGGTCTTCACAGTCCTATATTTCTGAAGTTGATTGCGTTAACATGTACAGCAGTGCCCCTGCTACCGAAACATCTCCCATTTTTTCCACAGAGCTGCCATTTGGAATCCTAGTTCTATGTGTTTTTTCTGCTTTCAAACTTGATCTCCTCTTCAAAGGCAGTAATTACACTCTTACAGAGTAATTCCCTGTACAAGCACAGATATCATTTTTCTTCAACCAGTTTTGCTATGCCCTTAGAGCAGCATCATTTCGACTGGTTTCCCGGTTTATTATTAGAATATCCAGCAAGCATCAGAAGCTCTACTAAAAATCAAGATATATGACTTATACTGCTTCTCCCTTGTCTGCAAACCCTGTTGTGCTGCTAGAAAAGGAAATTAAATTGGCTCAATTCATTCACAACAAAGCCATATCGGCTTGCATTCACCCTCTTGTTTCCTTCTAGATGCTTATAAATTGCTTATTTTCTCTCAGACTTGAAATTAAACTCACCACTCAATTGCTCCTCAGGATATCTGGGAGTCACTAATCTCTGCCCACTCCCCCCTACTTGTGTTTCGTTGTACTGGAGCCCACAAAACCTTTATTTTGTGTACTTTTTTTTTGTAGAAAAACCTCGGGTTTGGGCTGGAACCCACGAAACCTTTTCGACTGAGGAGATGGAGTGTTTCTAGAGAAGAGTGAGGAAGCTGGTGAAGGGGCTGGAGAACAGGCCTTATGAGGAACGGCTGAGAGAGCTGGGGGTGTTTAGCCTGGAGAAGAGGAGGCTGAGGGGAGACCTCATTGCTCTCTACAACCACCTGGAAGGAGGTTGTGGAGAGGAGGGAACTGGGCTCTTTTCCCAAGTGACAGGGGACAGGACGAGAGGGAATGGCCTCAAGCTCCATTAGGGGAGGTTCAGGCTTGATATCAGGAAAAAATATTTCACAGAAAGGATCATTGGGCACTGAAACAGGCTGCCCAGGGAGGTGGTTAGAATCATAGAATCATAGAACAACCAGGTTGGAAGATACCCATCGGATCTTCTAGTCCAACCATTCCTATCAAACGCTAAACCAAGTCCCTCAAGACCTCATCCACCCGTGCCTTAAACACCTCCAGGGAAGGTGACTCAACCACCTCCCTGGGCAGCCTATTCCAATGCCCAATGACCCTCTGCGCGAAAAACTTCCTCCTAATGTCCAGCCTAAATCTCCCCTGGTGGAGCTTGAAGGTTGAGTCCCCTTCCCGGTAGTGGGTTTAAACGACAAGTGGACGAGGTGCTGAGGGGCATGGTTTAGCGTTTGGTAGGAATGGTTGGACTCGATGATCCGGTGGGTCCTTCCCAACCTAGTGATTCGATGCTTCTTGTGAAAAGCGTGTGGCCATAGCACTTCAGGGCATGGTTTAGCAGACATGGTCTGATGGAATCAGACCCCCTTGACTCCATGACACCATCCATCCCCCGCCGCGAGGGGGCGCGCGCCACTCCCCCCCTACCCCGCCCGCCGCCGGACGGCGGCGGGCGGGGTAGGGGGCGAGTGGCGCGCGCCCCCTCCCGCTGTGCTCCCCTTAGTGCGCACGCTCAGAACGCGTGCGCGCCCCCGACCCCTACCACGCATGCGCAGTGGCCGGGGCCGGGGCGCGTGCGCAGAGCGCGCTTCCTGCTGCCCTTGTCAGCGCCGGCACCTCGGCCTCCGCCGCCGCCGCCCGGAGCGGAATCGCGTTGACTGACCAGAGTCCGCGAGTCCCGCTCCGCCCCCGCCGCCCTCAGGTGAGAGCCCCCCTCCGAGCACGGGAGGGGATGGAAGAGGGGGGGGGGAAAGGCTGCAGGGGATGAGGGGATGCGGGGCGGGGCGGGGAGGCTGCAGCCCCAAGAGAGGTGGGATGTGAGCCTACAGGGACCTGGAGGGGATCACAGAGTCAGCAGGTTGGAAAGGACCCACTGGATCATCGAGTCCAACCATTCCCATCAGTCACTAAACCATGACCCTCAGCACCTCGTCCACCTGTCGTTTAAACCCCTCCAGGGAAGGTGACTCAACCACCTCCCTAAGCAGCCTCTGCCAGTGCCCAGTGACCCTTTCTGTGAAAAGTTTCCTCCTATTCTCTAGCCTAAATCTCCCCTGGCGGAGCTTAAGGCCATTCCCTCTCATCCTGTCCTGTGTCACTTGGGAGAAGAGCCCAGCTCCCTCCTCTCCACAACCTCCCTTCAGGTAGTTGTAGAGAGTAATGAGGTCTCCTCTCAGCCTCCTCTTGCCCAGGCTAAACAACTCCAGCTCTCTCAGCCACTCCTGGTAAGACTTCTTCTCCAGCCCCTTCACCAGCTTCGTTGCTCTGTGATTGTGGGAGGCTGCAGGGATCTGAGGAAGTTTGGGGTGAGGGAGTAGCCTGCAGGGGGCTGGGGGGATGTGGGGTGAGGGAGCGTCCTTCAGAGGGATGTGGGGTGAGACAGCAGCCTTCAGAGGGGTGTGGGCTGAAGGGCAGCCTGCAGCCCTGAGGTGCTGAGAGGATGTGTGTGTGGGTCACCTAAACCCCAGCCTTGCCTACATAGGGAGGAGGGGAAACCGTGCCCGGCCCCATTGCTGCACGATGAGGCTGGAGGCAGCTCTCTGAGGGTGAGGAGGTGGAATGCCTCGGACTCTTTGCCCTGAAAGAATGGGACAGCACGGGCAGGGGAGGCAGCCAGGCTCTGGCCTGGCCTGCGCAGCAGCGCTCTGAACCTGTGTTAGGGGTTGTAGCCAACAATACATCCCAGACTGGCACCTTGATCCCACTAATGGTGTCCTGTGAGGAGTCGTCTTCCTGGGAGAGCTGTGCAGGGCAACAGGGGAGGAAGGGAGTGACAGTGTGGGAGGCAGCCCTTAATTATAGGCACTTCTCTTCCAGCTGTTTGAAAGTGATGCAAGTGCTCTGAAAATAGGCAAAGGTTAGAAAGATCCCTTTTTCTTTCACACCATATTTGCTCTTTCTGCTTCTGAGTCTGTATCCTTGCTAGTTGCTTGTCCAGGGATGGCTTTATACTACATATTTCTCACCCCACATCATCCCATTGAGAGATGACAGCAGCCAGGTTGCTGTACTTCCCAACCTCGATCTTTTCAGTGTACATACTGAAAGAACTCCTGCTGTACAAAGGTGCAAGATTTCCTTTTATTTTCTCCTTTTTATAAAATTTTATTGAGACTCTAGGACGGTTACTTTGCATTTGAGAAGATGATCAGGAATAGCTGCCCTAAGTACTTTGTTAATAAAGTTATCGTAACAGGATCTGCGCAGGGTGAGATTCTGAGGTTGGTTGACAGGAAGGCATTGAGGGGTTTGCTACAGATGAATTATATCAAGAATCACAAAGCCAGTTGCAGTTTCTCTTGTGAAGTGTGAGCTTGATTTTTTCCGTGTGTTAGGGAGGAATAAAGGTAACTGTAAGACTTCACTAAGATCTCTCTGAAGAAAATAGTTCTACAGCCATCCAAGGACAGAAATTTAATGCTTTTTGAGATTATCATCACTGTTGGGTTTTGTGAGTTTGTTACCAAACCAGAACGGAAAACAGTTGCTTGCTGCAAGTTACAGGGCTCAAGAAACTCACTGGGAAGGAGTGGATCATATTTCTTGTCTAGGCTCTCTTTGGGACCAGCGTGTAGGACAGCAAAGATATCTGAACTAGAAGTCAGGATGGGCCCTTATCACTTCTGAGTACTACCAGTCTGTGAAGAAACTGTTTCAAAATAGCTGCGTTCCTTGGGGAGGGGAGATGGGATATTTTTACATTTTATTTTGGAAAGAGTAGAAAAAGCTGAGCATTCCTTGTTGGTAGAACAGCTCTTCAACTTTTGCTGTATATGGAAATGTCCTGCTACTGAATGTTGGCATGTACTACAGCAAGATCGTGGAAAAAGCAATTTGCCATTATGTTTTGCTTATGTTAACACATGGAATCTCAAATCATGGCTGTCTAAGGTCAAAGGTAACTTGGATTGGGTCAGTGTTTTCACATGAATAAAAAGTAATTGTTTTGCTTAGGACTGCATGTATTTAATAGCTTCATTTGATTGATAGAAAATTATTATTAGAAGGACTACGAAAATGATGATGGTTAAAATTATGAACTGGACTTAAAATTTATATTGAAGTACATTTGAAATGTAACTCTAAGTTGTAGCGCTTGAAATAAAACAGCAGTGCTTGAGTTTTTTTTTTTTTTAAAAAAGGAAAAAATTAAAACCCTTTCCATTGCATTGATGAAACACTACATCTCTGCTCTGAGATCCAGCACTTTCAGTGTATTGTTAAAGTAATGGTGTGATAGTGATTGCTCAGCTCCCTAAGAATGTGCTCATCTTTCATTCACTCTGGAGTTTCTGTTAGCCTGCCGCTCATTTCCTGTTTGCTTCCAAATTCCTACCTTGTCCTGAAGTCTCCACCCTCTGCTAACATGGCCATACTTGGGTATGTTGTAATTTCAGGCTATCATGGGTGTGGATGTCTTGGAATGACATCACAGGGGTATTTCTTTTTAGATACATATGTAGCGTTAAAAAGACTTTGTTCCATCAACCATGATTAATTGCTGTGAAAATCATATGGAAGGAATTGACTAGTCCATGTTGTCTGTATTGAACTATGCAGATTTTAATTAGTACAGGTGGCACTGAGTTTTTATGATGCTGTCTTCCATGCATTTGTGCAGCTTTTGCTTAGTACAGGACATAGAACGTGATACAGTATTTTAAACGACTTTGTATTTGCCGGTCTGTGTGCCTCCAGGTGCAGGTGTTGAGCTCTGTCTCTTGTAGCAGCCCTAGGTTACAGAGAAAGTTGAGGTGTCTAGCTATTTTTTTTTAACAAATAAAAATACTTACAAACTGAAAGGATTCAGCTTGTTATTTCAGTGTCTGAATCTCATGGGAGCAAAAGCCCAACTATAAAACAGTTTAGTGCTAGAATTAATTTGAAGAAATTAACTAATTACTAATCTTAATAATTTTTCCCTAGGATACATATAAGTGGGTTTCTTAAATAACACGTTGGCAGATTACGGTTATGTATCAATGTTCTGTGCACACTAATTCAACTGCCTGAAAAAGAAGTAAAAGATTTTGTTGTAGCGCTGCCTGTGAGCCTTGAGACAGGTCATTATTTATTAAAATAATCAATTCACTGAACTATGTCCCTAGATTTTATTTTTTCCCAGTATTCTGTTTCCAGAGTAGAATTACTAGGTTTGTTAGATTTCTAAGAACCCGCTCAGCTGTGAGGATATGCTAAGAAGCAGGTGCATAGGGCTTATAGGGCAATTGCAATTATCTGTAGTAAGCAGGACAGCTAAAATTCTTTGTCCTACTGAAGACACTGGGGCATATGGCAAAAGCAGCTCTTTAGTGGCCTTAAGGTGTCTACCAAGTGGTGATTTTCTGTAAGTAAATGGTGATGCTGAACCAGAACAACCTTGGTGAATGTTGAATGCTGATTTGTTTTAATAGTAATCTAATTTTGAAGTGTTTTATTTTCAATTTTACACCTTTCAGCTTTTTCAATTTTTACAACATAGGAATATCTTTAACTCGGAATGTCTCTACATCAGTTTTTACTAGAGCCAATCACCTGCCATGCATGGAACAGAGACCGTACCCGTAAGTAATATATATTCGGTTCAATTTTTTTCAATTGCTGTTTTCTCTTTGCTGTCAGTTTATGGTCTTGTAATGTTCTGGATCACAGTTAGGGAAGGGATGGCTGAATACATAGTACTACCCATTAAATGTTTCTCTTCTGATCCACAAAAGCACACATCTTCTAAATCTGAACTTCTCTAAGCCCACTACTGGAGCTCTGGTGTGTGAGCATATCCAGTTTTACTGATGTTCCAGAAAGCTTTGCCTTAGTCTGCACCTCACCCTCTTTGACCTTCTATTTCCATACCCCAAACCCTGTCTTTCTGTTAATTGCCTACTTCCCTGCTGTGATGAGGATTGTTAAGTTCCAAATGGATTGTCTTTGTGTGTTATAGTCATGACCCTGTTACAACCATAAGTAATTGAGATAATCCAGGGATGTTGGCCCATTGTTTACAGAACCCATGTAATGCTCTGAAATGTTCAGAATACAGGTTTTAGATTGGAAAGCTTTTCCAAGTAAAGCATTTGATATTAAAAAGCTTTCTCTACTAATGGATTGTTCTATTTCTTCTGCTAGAGATTGCCATTAGCCCTAACAATCATGAAGTCCACATCTACAAGAAGAGTGGGAACCAGTGGGTTAAGGCTCATGAGCTAAAGGAACACAATGGACACATTACAGGTAAGACAAGATTGTGCTCTGCCAGGTGACAGGTTTGTCTGCCCCGTGTTTTCCTCGGTTGATCTTTAGATTGACATTCCCAATTAGAGGGCTTTGCCACATTTTTCTGATCTGCATGCTGTCAGTGCTAGCAGGAAAAGCCCTATTTTGTTGCTAGATACTTTGTTAGAGTAACTTTTTCTCATCTATTCTTTTTTTAAATCCAGAATGACAATAAATTTTCAGTTTTCTGAAACAATCTGGCTATGTGTCAAAATCCTCTGGTGATACGTGCTGCTCCCTTTTAACTGCTAATATTAAAACTTCATCAAGTCCACAGCTGCTGTGTTGGGTTGTGGTTTCAGAGAGCAATAACTATCCTTTTCTAGGGGCTGTATAAGCACATTAAGTGGTCAGTCCTGAGCTCAAGGCTCAGAATATCTGTAGCTTCATAGTGAAAATACATGAAGAGCTGCCGTGATGAGTCACAAGGTGTTATTTTTAAAATGCGATTGTCCTGCAGTAGTTCTTATTACTTTATTTTTGTGGTGATAGTTTTATAAGGGCTTTGTTCTCTAAGGAAAGGAAAGTAATTAATACAAGCACTTGCTGAAAACAGCAATATCCTTTATTCGGTTCTCACTGATGGGCAGAAATATCCGCTCAACAGTGTTTTGCAGGAACTTTATTCAATATATCTGATTCTCGCTGTCAAAGAGCACAACTGTATGTACTCTTCTGTGAAGAGTCACTTGGGCTGAATTTACAAATGACATGCTGTTCCCCAAAGACATTTCTCTGTGTTTTTCTTGTACCTGTTAGCATTAGAAGCCAAATATTCATGACTTGGGAAAAGAGTTATCAGTGCTTTCCTGCACAGTGTATACCTTCGGAATACTAAATGCTGTGATTGCCGTAAAAAAAAGGCTTAAACTGTGGTTAGAAACAGGAGACAGACTGATCAAAACATGTTGCCTCCAACAGGAGTGATTCAACTGGTCCAGGGATCACAAGGGACAAGGTCTCTTCTTTTGCTTTCCTGTGTCTTGATTCAGAAGTTTGTGGTGAGCTGCTCTTGTTCACTGACAAGAAGAGCATTATTTACTGGCTATTTTGCTGGCTTGGTTTTCTACCTCGCTAAAAAGCTGCACTTACCATGGATCAGAGTCTGGCCCATCATGTGATGCAAGAGAGGTGATGGGGAAGAGAAGCAAAAAGAAGCCCCTTTCGAAGGCAGTGCTGGATTTACTGGTGTAACTGGTTTCAGACTACCAGCCTCCTCAAAATTGGACTTTTTAAGCATAAACCTGTTTTGAAATAGATCATATGTGATGATATGGTAAAATTAGTACAAATTCTTTCCATGACTTTTGACCTTTTATTTTTTTTCAGATTGTTTGCTTAAGGAATATTTTTAATACAGAATACAATTATGGAAAACCATTGAATTGAAAAAAAAAAATCACAGAAAGGGTCATTGGAACAGGCTACCCAGGGAGGGGGTTGATTCACCTTCCCTAGAGGTGTTTTAGGCACAGGTGGATGAGGTGCTGAGGGACATGGTTTAGTGTTTGATAGGAACGGTTGGATTCGATGATCCGATGGGTCTCTTCCGACCTGGTGATTCTATGATTCTATGAATTGCACTTTGTGGCAAGAGAGTTAAGGATTGCACTCAACCCCTCAAAGAGGCTAAAGAAAAGATGAAAAATAACGTTGCTGTGAGACTTCCCAGTTGAGAACATCCCTCGTTCAATCCTAAGGGAAAGAAGCAATGGCAGGCTTATCGAAGGATTTGTTTTATTCTTTTAATTTGATGATTTCTTTCTCTTGGCGCAGCTTAAACTGGCATGGAGAATATAAGGATTGTGGCAATACATACTCACATTACTACATGAGAGTTTTGTGCATAGCTTTGGAAGGGCTGGGTTTCAGCTGTTGAAATGGGTCTCCTGCAGGAGCTGGCGGTTTGAAGCCTGCGGGCGGACAGGCCTTGGCCAGTCTGCAGAGCTCCTCCTGTAGGGCAGTTGTCAGGGCAGGCACGTTCTTCACGGAACTGGAAACTTGGGACCTGTGGTTTTGAGGAAAGTTGGTGGGAGAAACTGATCTCCCTAACAGTTTAAATTGGTACCTGGAGAATAAGTGAAAAAGGGGAATACTGACATAACAGTCCTAACTGCCTCTGTAGTAGAAGGCTGAGAGACTCTCTCTGGTTTGGCTTACTGTAAAGCAAACAGTCTAAAGGGAAAAGTTTATTAATACGAACTCTAAATTGCAGGTATTGACTGGGCTCCCAAAAGCGATCGCATTGTAACTTGCGGTGCAGACCGTAATGCCTATGTCTGGAGTCAGAAAGATGGCGTGTGGAAACCAACCCTCGTGATCTTGAGAATTAATCGTGCGGCCACCTTTGTGAAATGGTCTCCCTTGGAGAATAAATTTGCTGTGGGAAGTGGAGCTCGACTTATATCTGTGTGCTACTTTGAATCTGAAAATGACTGGTGAGCTGTTTGAGTTTAATTTCCATTTATAACCCCAAGGTCTGCACAGGAAAGCTAAAACCTGGAGTTTAATGGTGGCAGCTGGGTTATTGTTTTCCTGATTGCTAAAATCTTCAGGAATTGTAGAGGGACAGGCCTTATCAGTTTTTTCAAGGGCTTTTTACATCTTGAAGAAAAGGTTCCCTCTTTTTTTTTCTTATGTAGAACCCAAAGGCCTTTGGCTTGGCCTGTTCTGGCGTTACATGTGTTGGTGTGGATGTCTCCTGGCTGACTGCCATGAATATATGTTCCTTTCCTAAAAATGCAAGACTTTACTCTGCAGAGTTAAAATGTCTTCCCCACAAGTGTCTGTTTGGTAAAAGAGAAACGTTTCCCCCAACATCTCCTTCCAGAATGAATGAAGAAAACTAGGCTTGAGTCTTCCTTCTGTACAGGTTATTTTGAGCTATTTCTTGTCACTAAAGAATTAAGTCTTGATTATCTCCAGAGTAGTCATACATTAGAAGGTGTTCAAGCTTGTCACCTCCCTGTTCTTTATTCCATCACTTGTTCTTGTCACAGTTCTAGATTTCAGACAGGGCTATCACAAACATTTCTACCATTAACAGTTTTTAATCTTTTGTGTCTAAATTGAGTGCTTCTGATTTTTAATGGAGCCACATTCATAGCTGTACATGTTGAAGCTACATTTACCATACCATCTGTAGGTGAAATCAGTATATTGAGCATTTATTACTTTGGGTTGCATAAACAGGCATAAAAACACAGGTGTCTGTGTCTGCCGCTCTGCTTTCAGTCCCCATGTGGAGACGGTAAACAATGAGACCATCTGCAAAGTACATTTAAATATCAGTTTGAACTTTCCAACATACTCGGTTATTAATGTTTCCTCTGCCCCATTCATCTGCAGGAGAATCAAAATTCCATATGTTGAAGACAAATAATTTAATGCCATCCTTAAACCTGCTTGTGCCTGATGAAAGTAAATTCAGAGAAAAAGCACCATCATCCCAGAGGCCATCAAGAGAATAACAGATTGCATTGCTGTTTTGTAAATAGTTCAGACAAACTAAATCTGCTGGGATAGATTTAGGCTGATATTGATGCATTCAACATCAGGACCACTTTTCACTTTGCTTGAAGTGACTGGGGTGTATACACTTGTCACATCGTTGGCAGTTCACCCATTTACTTGTTGCGTTTTGTAGTTATTGTATTATTAATCAGTAGAAAAGTCAATAGGTAAGAGAGATGACTGTAAAAGTCAGTGGAAGGAGCTGGAGAGGAAGCATGCTTCATGACCTAAGAAAATAGTGCTTCTTAGCTCAAATCACTGTAAAACTGCACTTTTGTTCATAGGATGTAAGGGACCAGGTAACTGCTGTACAAAATTCACATTAAGGAGGTCAGGCTGATGTATTATAAAGAAAAGGAATGAGATTCGGGTGAAGAAATACATACTTAACATGATTTTTTTTATAATCTTTATAACTGTAATAGAGATAACCATCTGAAACTTGCAGAGCGTACGAGGCAATAGGAAAGGTTGGGGCAGGATGTGAGTTGTAGTGCAAAACTGTGGTGTTTAATCATTGGCATGGAGGAGTATTTCATGGGCTTGGGGGAGTCAGGTGAAATATTTACATATAAATTTTACCTCTGTTTCAATTTAGGTGGGTGAGCAAACACATTAAAAAGCCCATTCGTTCTACTGTGCTTAGCCTGGACTGGCACCCCAACAATGTCTTGCTGGCTGCTGGATCCTGTGACTTCAAGTGCAGGTGAGAGAAAATAAGGTGTCTGTAAATCAGTTTGGATTAATGATTCAAGTTCGTCAGTGGCATGAGCATCTTGATAACGTGTTTGCTATCACAATAAAAGATGGTTTATTGTGTGCTGTCCTTGTTACCAAAATAAAGTATCCAGCTTGAGAGGCTTTGGCGCTGCTGACTTTGAACGTCTACTGTTCATCTGCTGATGGACATGTCTGAATTTAATGAACTGGAGGTTGCTTTACTAGCAGTACACAGACTGTGTATGCACTGAGGTCTGGTTTTTAGGCTGAAACAAGACTGGCAGGTGCTATCTCGTAGGATACCAGCACAACTAGTTTAACAACCAATATCCTAGTGGTGTGGTTCCAAAATTCAGAGTAACTTGGCACATTGATATATCATCTTTTTCTTCCCCAAGTTGCTTGTTCTCTCCCGTTCACCTCTGCTGTGGTGAGCAGGGTCAAGGAATTGAGCCACCTGAAACACACTGTAATGTTTGTGAGGAACAATAAGAAAAAAGCTGGTAAAAGGAGTTCGTTACGTGAGACGTATGGGGAAGCCTTTCAGGCTGCTTATGAAGTTACTTGCAGGATAGGTCTTGCAAGTTGCTCTGTGCTAAGTGACTGGGGTCCCTGCAATGGAATCTGCATAGGGATGTGTGTGCAGAGTGCTTGACTTTAATTCATATTTTACTTAATCACTTGTACCTTGAATAACAATGAAAGCTTCTTTTCTTAAATTCTTTATGTAATAGGGTAATTTTTAAGCTTCAATGTATGTACTAAAAATGTCTAAGAAGGAGTGGGAGGGGGAGGTGGGCCCAATTATTAAAGTCCTTATTTCAGAATGAAACCCGTGCATCTAAATTAGATCCTTTGAGGTTTTGGGTTTTTTTTTTTTTTGTAAGGGGTGACATTAAGTGGGAACCTGTTCTTCACATGTGGAATTTTTTTCATGTGTATTCATAAAGCATCTCAGGACTCTGACATGAGGTCAGCTGATCGATATAGTTAACATATACCTGTTACTCTGGACTTCAGCTCTTTTGTCTCCAGGCTTTATTCACTGTTTGTTGTTCCCTCAGGTGCTCCCCATAACCCCTGTGCTCCAGACCCTTCCCCAGTTCTGTTCCCCTTCTCCGGACATGCTCCAGCCCCTCAGTGTCATTCTTGTAACGAGGGGCCCAAAACTGAACCCGGGTTTCGAGGTGCAGCCTCACCAGGGGGACAATCCCATCCTGACTCCTGCTAGCCACACCATGGCTGATCCAAGTCAGGATGCTGTTGGTGGCCTTGGCCACCTGGTCACACTGCTGGCTCATGTTCTGCTCTCGGTCAACCAACACCCCCACATGGAAACATTAAAGGAAGAAAGGAAAGAAAAAGTAGTGAAGATTGGTACTGGGCTTATGTTTCTGTTTCTTCCCCAAAACTGTGAGAGAATATTCTCTTCGCTAAAGGATTAACATAAATCTCTAGAATTCCCGTTCTAGGGAACATTTAGTTGCATATTAAAGATAATTAAGATATCTAGCCCTGAAGTGTGCATCTGTTCTGATAGATGGTTCTGAAGAAGTTTATGAGATGGATCTGCCAGACCCACTGCCAGGTAATAAATGGCTAAGTGGGAGGCCTCTTGGAAAAGGAATGGAGGGCAGAAGAGGCTCTAAGTTGATAGGCATTCAGCTGAGTCTTTTGGTGGTTGGCCTAGATGAGCTTTGTCTTTAGAAACATATGTCTTTAGAAAGAGGTTTGTCTTTAGAAACATTTATAGCTAATGGCACTGCATAGGCATGAGTTTTATGTTCTGTCTGGAACAACATTGCTATGGGAATGAAAGTCATTTCCCAATATTCTTTGAAGGCTGAGACTTTCAAGCTGAGATGGTTTTGGTTTTAAAAGAAAAGAAACTTTAGTAAGGGAAAAGGCTGGGTTTTTGTTTTTTTTTTTTTTTTAACTAACAGTTATCTTCAAGGTCTTTCACTGCTTAGGAAAAAATTTTTCTGCCTTGTGTCAAACTCTGTTCCTTTAACCATCTTGTCCTATTTCCATACATTAAGAACCATCTTTTTGGATGTCTCTCTAAAATTAAGTTTGTTGAAGGATTACCGTTAGATTATATTTAAACTGATAGAGCCGAGTATAAATTCATACTTAATTCTCTGAAAATCTGCACCCAATATAGCTGCAGTTAAACCCTTCTTGTTCAAACGATCAGCTTTATTTGAATAAGCTGAATGTAGGTACCTTTTGAAGTGCATACCCCACACATGTAAGAGATTTAAAAAATGGGGGGAGAGCAACATTTCCTTAAATACACTATAAAATAATTCCTTTCTGCATTTGACTGCAACCGTGAATGTTTGACGATGGTTTTTCTTTCATACTGAAATGTTTCTCTGGTGGTAGTGTGGTGTAGCTCACTCGCTTCTCCTGTTCAATGGACTCAGATCCTGTGTGACGTCCTGGTAACTTCCATGGTAACAGTCAGGAGTACCATATTGCGGCACGTCTGAATCATGCAGAAGGAATTTGATCAAAAGGGGGAGGCTTTCTATTTAAACATATCTTGAAAATTGTAGTGCTGAGGGGCCAAAAAAAACCTGTAAAAACATTGTGGTAACTCAGGTTTTCAAGGTGTTCTTTCAGTAATGAGGCAGAATGAGGTGGCTCAGGTTTGCCGGTGTTCGGACATCGATTTTCTCTCTTTAAAATCCTACTAAAAAGTGAATGTTCTTCAGAAGTGGAGAATTCTGTAGGTGTTTGTATTAGCTTCTAATTATACAGTGCAGCTTGCGGGTTTTCTCTAACTGAAAAACTGATGCTGGGAGTTATTAGCACTGTAAAAGGATGAAAGGGAAATCTTACCATGGTGGAAGCTACAATGACAGCCTGTGCTTTTGTGCCATCTTCTGGAGAAAAGGTGAAAAAGGCAATACATGACATCTATGAGAAGCCTGCGTGCATTACACCCTTTGTACTTGCTTTTACACCCTTTGTACTATTGCTTTCTCTCTCTATACTGAATCTTCCCTGTTGCTTGTGCCTTGTTTAATGATACCTTAGCGTTTTATTTCAGTAGGATTATAATGCATCCAGTTCTTTCCAATATGAGATGTATATGCAGCTCCTAGGAGGTTTTTTTTGTGCCTTTGTTCATGCGGAAATCTTTTATTTGCAGGGTGTTTTCTGCTTACATTAAAGAAGTGGATGAAAAACCAGCCAGTACACCATGGGGCTCCAAAATGCCCTTTGGGCAGCTGATGTCAGAATTTGGGGGCGCTGGAAGTGGCGGATGGGTGCACAGTGTCAGTTTTTCTGCCAGCGGTAACCGCCTAGCCTGGGTCAGTCATGACAGCACTGTGTCAGTTGCTGATGCCTCAAAAAATATGATGTAAGTGTGCTTTTCCTGCGAATTTTTAGCTATGTAAGGACCTGATGGGGGATATAATCGAGTAGGAAGTGTTCTAGAATTCCTTTCTCGTTTCTTATGAAATCACAAAAACCTGACTTAATTTAGCATGCAGGCTTATTCCTCCTGAAAAGATCATGGCAAACACTAAAACTTGTGATTAAAATTAACGACTTCATCAGTTTGAACCTTTTTGGGGTGTGTTCTTTAAACTTGCTCCTGTTTACACATCATGCTAGATCATTTCAATATTTCACCTGGAAAACCGCATGTTTGCCTTCCAGGTCACTTCCATTAGGTTAAAAGTTTTTATTACAAATGACAAACTTTTGGTGTCACCTCAGGACAGCTGAGCTACACTGACTTCTTTTCCATAAAGCTTTGTATGGGAATGGGCTCTGGTTTTTGTTGGAGCAAAGATGAGGGGTTTCAATGAAGTCCTCTAACAAATGTTCTTGTGTTCAGGGTTTCACAGCTGAAAACAGAGTTCCTCCCACTCCTGAGTGTGTCATTTGTCTCTGAGAACAGTGTGGTGGCAGCTGTAAGTGTCTATTATTTTCTCCTTGTAGTGTTTTGGAGAGAGAGAAATGCTATTCATTATGAAGTTAGTAATAAACAAGCTCTTGCATAGTGAGAGTCTTTCATTTCTGCAGTTAACAGTAGCAGAAAAGCAACATGGGGGTTTTGTTGGTGCTGGTTCTTGACATGCTTTCACGATGACTGTTTGCAGGGCCATGACTGCTGCCCGATGCTCTTTAACTGTGATGAACGCGGCTTGTTGACCTTCGTTTCCAAACTAGACATTCCAAAACAGAGCATCCAGCGCAATATTTCCGCTATGGAACGCTTCCGAAACATGGATAAAAGAGCCACTACGGAAGATCGTAACACTACCCTGGAGACACTGCACCAAAACAGTATAACGTGAGTGTCTTGGCCACCAGTGTGAGGGGAAGGAATGCTCTCCACATCACTCTGGTTTCCCAGGATGTACTGCAAACTTGGGAGAGCTCAGATTTGCTGTACCAGATGGGTTTAGCTGGTATCCCGTTTCCATTTTAGTCTTTCACTAACAGGTGTCCCCTTCTGGGACTTGTATGAAAGCTGGTAAAGTTAATGATTAACGTGGCAGACATGCTACTACTGTTTGCTCATGTTCAGTGCGTTCTGTAACTTGAACACACTTTATCTTATCAAAGATGTGGATAGCTCACAAGAGGCTGGGAGTACTCTGCAAAATCTAGTTGGCAAAATTCATCTCAAATAGGAATTCACATACCGACTTCCTAATTCAGATGTTATTTTCATGTGTATTTATTCATCGATAGGATGGATTCAGGTTAATCAAGTAAAATACCCTTGCACTTACACAGTGTGTGAGCCTAGAGTATGTTAACATTTCTGAAATAATTTGCCTTTATTCATGGCTACAGCCAGCAAGTGAGAGAAGAGTTTTCAGCATCCTCATTCTTTGCTTATTTTTCTGAAGCATTGTACCAAATAGAGCATAAGCTCTGCTACTCTCATGTCTCCCTGTGAGAGAGTAGGAGTTGAATTCAACCCAAATTTCCCAGCTTTTTGGCTCCCTGGAATGCGTGTCTGTGTTACAGCTATCACGCTCTGTTTTCAGCCAAGTGTCTATTTATGAGATAGACAAACGAGATTGTCGTAAATTCTGCACCACCGGCATTGATGGAGCAATGACCATCTGGGATTTCAAGGTATGCTTTTACTACCCTGTTTTTGTGAACTGGGTGTGGGGGAGTTTTTTGGGGTTTTTTTTTGATCTCTAGCATCCACTCCTGGGACCCAGCCCTGGTGCAGGTTCTATCAGCAGTTGGAAATCCAGACTGGAATATTCAGGACCATCAGTGAACTCCCTAAGGAAGATGGTTCCAAGATTCAGCATAAATGCAGATATAATTTACTTAGCAGATGGTGCTAATCCAGACTTAATATTTTAATAGAATCACTTAATGTCCCTGTAGGAATCCTACTAATTCTTTCCTCCTCTGACCTCTACCTTAGCCGCCACAATCAGGCTGGAACGATCATTGGGTAGGACAAGGCTCGCTGCCTCTTGCTTCCATCTCTTTGGACTCTGCTCACTGTCCTTCTGCAGAAAGGGGTCCTGCCCTCTCATAATTAACTCATTAAAGGAGCAAGAGGTCGCCTTAGGTAGAAAACACAATAAGCACCGTATTGACAGCCCTAGAAGGGTTTAGTTCTGTGCTTGCTTAGTTGAGGATTGGCCAGCAGAGGTCCCTGCCGGCCTCCCCCCAAGGTGCTGGGGGCTGTGCACTGCCCTTCAAGAGCAGAATAGTTTGTTTGTGCTGTATAATTTCAGAAAGATGTAGTGGGGACAGGAGCCAAAGAAGAAGCTGAGGTGATATGTAGGTGCTTTAATGTATTTTCAGAGCATGGGAGTGGAATCATTGGTCTGTATATGCAGGAGTTGGAAAGGAATGACTATAGTGTTCTCTGCCTCTGGGGTAGCAGTTAAATCACAAGTGTTCAGGGTTTTCACTAGTTTTTCTTAGCATCAGCGTTTACACTGAATTATTTGCCGCAGGATACCATAGCAGATTGTGATTAAGATTTTTCTCTCTTTCAAGACCTTAGAGTCCTCTATTCAAGGTCTACGAATCATGTAAAGATGGATTTCCGTGATCTAGCAGGACAAACTGCTTGACAGAATGCAGCTCCCACATCTGCACAAACCCGAAAAGGGAGGAGGAAGGTGGAATATTTGGAAACACTGAGAAAATACAGCTTGGCGGTTTTTCTTTTGAATCTAAATTTGGTGAATTGTGTTGGTTTCAAAATCAGCTGTGATTGTTCTTTTTTTTATTTGTTTTTGGTTGGTTGTTTCATTCCATTCTTTACCAAAGCTGCTCCTTAAGTAGTTTATTGCGGGAAGTTATGAATCACTAACTTAAAAAGGGGAATTTTATGTAAATTGTCTGCTAGAAATAATAATAATAATAATAAAAAAAACCAAAAACTGATTATTTGCTTTTGTGCTCGTTAACAGTGGATAAAAAAGGGATATTAAGGGAATTAACTCTGAGAGAGAGAGAGTGGGAAGAGCCTTTGCTGGTGTATTATGGCCTCAAAACAGAAAGAGCTCATCTTAACGGAAAGTTTCTTAAAGTTGACAGATGAAGACCTGGAGTTCTGCGGATCTGGGTGTGGAGATTCAGCTGGGCTTCTTTCAGGGGTGTTGTTCCCTTGAGACAATGATTTTGGAGGGTGGGGAATTCCTCCTGCTGACTCTTAGTTCTGTCTGCCTGGCCTTTAATGGGTAATAATAGCAAATTAACCTGAATGTCTTTTTGTATTGTCCCTGTAGGGGGTCACAGTTTTCCAAATGCAAACGACCTGAATTATTTGTAATTGCCTTTTAGGTTCTATACAAAGACTTATCACAGCCCAGAGCCTAGGATACAGGGAAGGCTACATGTAGAAAGTGAGGCGAAAATCTGCCGAACCAGCTTATGGGAGAGAAAATTAAAAACCAGTCACTTTTTAACTCCATGAAGCTACACAGCCCTGTATGTCATGTTAGAACCAGGTGCTCAGCCTATACATTTCTGCATTTGTAGGGAGTGGTGGAGGAATGAAGCGAAGTTATCAGAGGTATTGGTGTGGTCAGGCTCTTGTGCAGATCCTTTATCTCTGGGTATCATTGAGGTTCAGTTCTGAGCCTTGGTAGCTCACTGAGGCATCTGCACATAATATACTTCATTCAGATGGTCTAGTTCAGATTAACTGTGTTGCTGTGTTGAGGCCTGAGGCAGGCTGCGCTCTGGAGGGGATTATGTGGCTCACAAAATTGCTTTACAAGGTTTAAGATGTTGTCATTTCTGTTGAAAATGCAGAAGTGTCTTAAAAAGTCCCAATGACTAAATTTACCACTTCCTTTAAAACCCGAGTTGCTTCATACACTGCTCGTGGCTCAGCTCTGAGTGATTGAAAAGAGAGGGTGGAAGATAAGCTCACAAAGCTGACAATTGCTGTTGTTCTGCTGCAAGTGAACTGTGTCCGTCACAGAACTGGGTCATTTTCGGGTGCATTGTTGGTTGCATGCAGAGAAAACTTTTTCCGGTTCCTCCTGGTTTTCTTATTTCTCCCACCTCCCTCCCTGGTAGTCAAGCACGGCTCTGCAATTTCCTCTTCCTTCTAAACATAAAATAATGACTATTTAATCTCTCCTCTTGCACTCTGGTGACCTGATGTGTGCGAAGACTTGTGGGATTGGGTTCATCAGCTAAAACAAAGCTGCTAAAGGTGTCTACTGGATGGATGTGACCCTGCCAGCTCCACAGATTTGTTTTGTCCATCTCTGTATGTACTTTTCATAGAATCCCAGAATGGTTTGGGTTGGAAGTGACCTCAAAGCACATCTAGTTTCACCCCTGCCATGGGCAGAGACACCTCCCACTGGATGAGACTGATCAAAGCTTCATCCAATCTGGCCTTGAACACCTCCAGGGATGGGGCAGCCACGGCTTCTCAGAGGAGCCCTCGGCCAGGGCCTCCCCACCCTCACAGGAAAACATTCCTTCCTAACATCTCATCTCAATCTCCTCACAAAACTGTCCCCCCTTGTCCTCTCCCTGCACTCCCTGATCAAGAGCCCCTCCCCAGCTTTTCTGGAGCCTGTTTCCAAGCTGGAAGACTACTGTAAGGTTCATCTGGAGCCTTCTCTTATTAGGTGTTATATCTAATAGATATGTCCTATCAGATACTTATGTATCACAGACAGTAATGATTTTGCTTCTGAAGTCACTTGAAAGTGGAGTGGTTTGTTTCCAAAAAGTATTAAAAAAAAAAAAAAAAAATTCTAAAATAATGACCAAGTAACATAAAAGGATGGAAAAGAATCGTTTCATGAGAGTATGGGGATAATGGATCTCTGTATGTTTATGCCTTGTTCTTTTTCTCCATTAAAGAGCTGGAGAAGGTAAAATGAGCCCATTTACTCCAAAAAGCCAACAAAGTGAGGTTTGATGAAGCTGTGCAGGGTGACTGTGTGAGAGAAGTGTGAATGCTGGAGAGCTGGGATTAAAACCAGACTGGAGCTGTTATTAGGAAAGGACTGAGCAAGGAGCACACACACAACCATCGCTCAAGGTGTTGTTCAAGTCAAAACTGCTGTGGGTGCAAAGGTAGGAGAGAGCTGCACCTTGTGTTGTGCTGCCATCCTGTCTCCAGTGTCCGTGCTTCCTGGTGGAAGGAGGTGGTGGGTTTGCCTCGGCCATTTCCGTGGTCACCTCCTGTGTCTCTAACGCTGTCCTTTGCATCCATTGTGAGTGAGAATCCACGAGCACCTCCAGCTACCTGCAGGACCAGGCTTCCTAGTGTGAGCTTGTCTGTGATGCTCTCCTTCTATTTGTAATCATAGAATCATAGAACAACCAGGTTGGAAGGGACCCATCGGATCTTCTAGTCCAATGTACTCTGACTCCTGCTGCAGAAGTTAAACTGCATTCATTTGCGTGCCTGCCTGCAAGGGATCTGCTGGGAAGGGATGGGCAGGGGCATTGTCTCCTGTCCTGCATCCTCCCATCATGCACAGATGAGAGCTGCTGGTCTTGGTGCAGGGCTGGTGCGGCAGTCAGACACCTGGAAAGCCTGAACCCTCCTAGGGAAGAGCAGAGGCAGAACAGCGCATGGTGAAAGAAGGACTAGAGAAAGTAGGCAGGAGGAGCAACTTCAGAGCTTCGACTTTCAGCCACCTGGGAGCTGCATCCCTATTGCTGCATTCAGGACAGCAGCGATGCTGGGGGTTGAGTCTGCATCCTGCAGCTGAGAAGCCCCCCTGGGGCCCTGTACAAAACCCTGATGTGCTGCTCACCTTCTGCAATGTTTCTCAGAGAGAAAAGGGACGAGTGTGTCCCCCTATGTGTGGCTGCAGCAGGGGAGCAAGAAGCTGAAGCCCATCTCTCCTTCCCAGTGCTTCCAGCAGGTGCTGAGCTCCTGGGAGTTACCCTGCCTGGCTGAAAAGAGAGAAAAATTAGTTGCTATGAGGCTTGAGGGGAAACAAAATAGAGAGGTACATGTCTGATACGTGGGGGAACATGCACGGTGGTGTTAGTGTGCAGAGCTCTGACTGCAGCCACCCCGAGCTCAGCAGGATGCAGGAACCAGCAGCAGCTGCTGATCAGGGCGGCCAAATCTGAGCGCCGTGAGGTCCTGCCAAGCTGTGAATCTCCCTGGCAGCGAGAGGCGATGTTGACGCACGTCTCGCCCCAGGTGGGCACTGGCAGCCAGGAACTCCCTGCTGCATCATCCCCCCGAAACGCATCAGGGACCAGGAGCCAAGCAACCCTCGCACAGCCAGAAGGAGCGAACAGGGGCCTCCTTCATCTCCACTCTCCTGGCTGCATCCTTCCCGCTGCACCCAGGGCGAGGTGCCCGCATCCCACTGAGCAGCGGGGGCTGCTGGGAGCATCCCGGGGCTGGTGCCCATCCATGTGCAGCGATGGCGGAGAGCGAGAGGCCTGGCTCGCAGGGGCAGGGCGGCCGCCGGGCTGCTTTGCGCTCCCCCAACGCCCACGTAAGGAAGTGGTTGCATTTCTCAGAGAGGAAAAGGGAAGTCGGTCTTGCCTTGGCGGGGCAGCCAGCAGCTCGCTCTGGGCTGCCGTTCGTGTCGACTGCCCAGAGTCCATGAACTAGCCCTGCCCGCGCTGCCCAGCAAGGTAAGGAGCGAGGAGGTAGCTCTGCCACCCTGGTGAGGACCTGGGGCTGTCGCCTCTCCTGGTGCTCAGCTCAAGGGGAGGGGAGGCGAGGGTCCCCCCACTGGGGCTGCTCTGGGGTGCGAGGTGGGTGCAGACAGTGCCTTGCTCGTGGGCTTTGCTGTTGCTGCAGTTTCAGGCAGGGTTTTTTTTACCAGCTTTGGCAGCAAGTTTTGAGTTTCAATCTCTTGCCCAAAGCCTGGCAACTGGAGGGTGCTGGAAAGGGTCCCTTGGCAGGGGTTGGTGCTGGCAGAGCCAGAGCTGGCTGCCGTCTCCCCTCTCCTGCTCGGGTATCGGCTGCCTCCTGCTTTACCCAGTGTGAGGAAGAGGAGTTTCAGAGCTCCATCTGCTCCGGGGCAGCAATGTCCCCCCAACAGAGGTCCCGGGGGACCCCACGCTCGTGCTGGGCACTGAGGATGGGTGTCCCAAGTCCGGCTGGCAGGAGCACAGCGAGTGACTCCCTATGGTCCCCACGTGGAGCAGGGGGGTCCCAGGGGCTGGGGTCTCGGCAGCGCGAGAGGATGGGGTGTCTGGGCACAGCTCCATGAAGTCCTGCGACTTCGGGCAGTACCAGCACCATGTTCCTGCAAACCCACCTCCCACCGCCCTGCCAGGCTCAGCAAAACCAAAACTACAGTTCTTCAGCATGCGGCTTCCTCCCTGGGACCGGGAGGAGCCCCGGGTGCTTGGCTCCTGCCAAGGTTTGGTTATTCCTCACTGCTCGGCTCCTGCCAAGGTTGGGTTATCTCCTCCAAGGATATTTCCGAGCCACTCGGCGCCTCGGGGCTGGCTCAGGAGATAACGGAGTTGCCTCAGCTCCCAATCCCACCCTGTCTGGCCATTCAAAAATACCCGTTTTCCTCCCTCGAGAGGCTCCATGTCGAGCAGGGCGACAGCCACAGCCTCTCCAATACTCTTCACTGGTGGCCAAGGGACTGCTGAGCTCCTTGAGGTCACCTCGGGGCTCCTCAACCATAGGGCGGCAGCCGGGAACTAACCCTGACCCAGCTGCTGGGGAAACGAGACTTAAACCGTTGCAGGGAGCGATCAACGGCTCTTGCTTCTTACCCAGCATCCCAGGGCAGGCACAGGGCGGCTTCCACTCCCCAGCACGGCGGCTGAGCCATCCCTTTGGGCTGGGGTTGAAGGGGTGAGCAGCAAGACCCTTTGGGCTGGGGTCGAAGGGGTGAGCAGCAAGACCCGCGGCGAGGGGGCTCCAAGCCTCTGAGCATCCGAACCAAAGTGAAAAAAGAAAGTATTGCTGTTTTCTTGGAGAACACTTGAAGGTGGAAAGCGTCACCGAGTGTGCTGCTTGCCCTCCCTCTTCCCCACCAACCGTTTTAGCTGGGTCTCTGTTTCAGCTGGTTTCACACAATTTTTTCTGCTCCTCATCTTTTGCAACAGCACCAGCAGTGACCCTGCTTGCTGCGGATTTTATTTGGCAGCCAGAGTGTAGAGGCACATGGCGACAGTGGCTTTGGACCTTCCCGTGGGCCACTCGGTGCTGAACCCCAGCAGGATCGGTGTCCCTAGCTGCCTGTCCTTGTGCTGGAGTCGAGCTGTGCACCAGCACTGGGCTTTCTCTTTGTGTGAAAGCAGCTGATGGAGCTCTGTGGATTTTCTTTTTACCAGCCCAGGGCCTGAAGTTTGCTAGGAGGGACCTTTTTTTTTTTGCCTTCCCCTGCACCGTTTTCAACCACCAAAGAAAACGAGCACCGTTCAAGGAGTTCCCAAAATAGCTGAGAGGCAAACTATGAGTAATCCCTGTCCGTCACGCCCTGGTGAGGTGTTTCCCTACATCCATGTGAAACCTCAGCTGAGTAGCCAAGGGGCTACGAGCCCTTTTCGTAGCACCCAGAGGGGCCTTGCAGGAAGCTGCTCTGTCCTGCAGCACTGGAGTGGTTGGCAGGCTCTGGCGGGAGCGGCGATGAGCTCAGCTAAGGGAAGAGATTAGTCACCAGCTCACTGGGGCTGACAACAGGATGGGATGGGATGGGATGGGATGGTGGTACCTTCATGGGGCCTTTGGCTCTTCCGAAGTGAGAGACGAAGAAGGAGCAAGTGAATTTCACATAGAGGGTCATTGGGCATTGGAATAGGCTGCCCAGGGAGGTGGTTGATTCACCTTCCCTCGAGGTGTTTAAGGGACAGTTAGATGAGGTGCTGAGGGACATGGTTTAGTGTTTGATAGGAATGGTTGGACTCGATGATCCGATGGGTCTCTTCCAACCTGGTTGTTCTATGATTCTATGAATCTGGTCCTGTGGGGCTGGTGGGAGCAGCTGGAGCAAGGAGATGCTGCCCATGGTTGGACCTACAGGATGTCTGGTGGGGCTGGTGGTACTGACACCGTGGTCCTCATGTACCCGGTTGGCTCCAGGCAGTTGAAGAAGGATGACAGCAGGGTCTGGAAGTGGTCCCTACTTCCCACTTGGCTATGGGACACCCCACCATGAGCATCTCCTGGCCGTGGGCACCCAGAACACTCAGTGCGAGGTGCCCAGCCCTGGGGAAGTGTCGTGGAGAATGTCTCCTCCAGCTCCACCTGCCTGAGACGGACCTGCCAGGGCATTCTTCTGCCTTGCTCGGGTGCACTCTCTGAGCTTGGAAACCCTTGGGGAAATTGCTGAAGGGGGAAAATGTGGTGGGAGGGCATGTTCAGTGCGGGAGCTTGTCCCCGTGCCCAAAGCAGTTTGTCCTGATGTCTCTGGGGTCTCTCCCCGTCCCCAGCCCACAAGCCATGGCTTATCACAGCTTCCTGCTGGAGCCCATCAGCTGCCACGCCTGGAACAAGGACCGGACCCGTAAGTACTGCCAGGACCCCCCATCCTGAAATCCCCAGGGGCGACATGAAGCAGGGACTCTCCTGTCTGAGTGCCCCTGTGGCAGGCGATGCTTGGCAGGATGGGACAGAGCTGGGCTGGGGCTGAATCAGGGGTTGAATCTGGGGAAGCGGCTGCTGCCACAGTGAGATTGTGGGGCTGGGGGCAGCGCTTGTCCTCCCGCATCCCCTGGTGCCAGCACAGCACCCAGCCCAGAGGCAGCCGGTGGGTGAGGGACGGGCACAGCACTGGGAGGAGAGGAGAGGGGAACTGGCTGATGCACACCCGATGGCATTTCCGAGCCTCGGCACAGGGGATGTGGGAGAGAACAAAAAGGGCTTTATCTGCTAGGGTTGGCGTGCTGGGCTGGCAGGATGGGGCTGGACGGGAGCTGAGCACCCCGAGCCATGCATCCTGTCCCTTCCCATCCCATATTATCCCTTCCAACCAGCCCCACAGGACCATGGGCTGGGGAAGAGCGGTTGTAGGGTCTAAGGGAGCTTCCCTATAGGGCCAGTTTGCAGGAGCTGGCCCAGCTTTGGGGCAGAACAAGGCTGGGGGGCTCGGTGGGACCCTGCTGTGCAGCAAGGTCCCACCAAGCCTGGAGCACTGGAAGGTGCAGATCAGTGCTGGCCAGCCCTGCGGCCCCTCGGCAGAGCCCATCGCCCAGGGAGGGCTGTGCCCTGCTGCTCTCACCCCACAGAGATTGCCCTCTGCCCCAACAACCACGAGGTCCACATCTACCGCAAGGACGGGGCCAAGTGGACCAAGATCCATGAGCTGAAGGAGCACAACGGGCAGGTGACAGGTGGGTCCCAGCTGATGGAGGGGATGGGGATGAAGGTGGCAGGTGGTCCTGCCCCGGAGAAGGTCCTGGCCCCGCTTGGTGGTATTGGAAGCTTCTGGATGGGGGTTGAGCAGTGGATGGAGGAAAGTGAGTGGGTTGTTTCTCTTCTGCCCCTGATCCAGCATGTCAGAAGGAATCGAGGGGGAGAATGGGAGAGAGGAAGAGGGAGGGAGTGGGTGGGATGAGGTGAATGTAGTGGGATGGGTGGGTTGGGTTGGATTGGGTTGGATGGAGGGAAGAGATGGGGTGGGGGGGGTTGGCATGGATGAGGAAAGATGAGATGGATAGATGGGAGAGATGAAGAGGGAGGGAGTGGGTGGGATGAGGTGAATGTAGTGGGATGGGTGGGTTGGAATGGACGGAGGGAAGAGATGGGGGCAGGGGTTTGGCATGGATGAGGTGGGACGAGATGGATGAGGAAAGATGAGATGGATGGATAGATGGAAGAGATGGATAGATGGAAGAGATGGGTTGGGATGGAATGGGATGATTTGGAGTAGATGTGGGATTAGGTCAAAGAGGGACCCTGGAGCAGAGACCACCCACAACATCTCTGTATTTGAATGATCTCCATCCCTGAGTGATGCATTCCCTACCCTCCTTTGCCTTCCAGGCATCGACTGGGCCCCTGAGAGCAACCGGCTGGTGACATGTGGGACCGACCGCAACGCCTACGTTTGGACCCTGAAGGGCAACGTCTGGAAGCCCACCCTGGTCATCCTGCGGATCAACCGGGCTGCTCGCTGCGTCAAGTGGTCCCCCAAGGAGAACAAGTTTGCCGTGGGCAGCGGCTCCCGGCTCATCTCCATCTGCTACTTTGAGCAGGAGAACGACTGGTGAGGCTCTGCCCTGGGTCTGTTCCCGGAGAGGTGGATTGGGAAATGGAGAAAAGAGGGAAGGAGGAAGGAATGGGGAGATGGGTGGAAGAGACACAGACTGGGAGACAGGAATCATAGAACAATCATAGAATCATAGAACAACCAGGTTGGAAGAGACCCATCGGATCATCGAGTCCAACCGTTCCTATCAAACGCTAAACCATGTCCCTCAGCACCTCATCCACCCGTCCCTTAAGCCCCTCCAGGGAAGGTGACTCGACCCCCTCCCTGGGCAGCCTCTGCCAGTGCCCAATGACCCTTTCCATGAAATTTTTTTTCCTAATGTTCCAGGAAACCAGAGGAGTCAGAGAGACAGGAGATAGGGGTGACAGATGGGAGCTAGAGAAGGAGGTGGAAGAAGAGACAGATGGGGAGATGAAGAGAGATGCTCCAAACTGCTGGGGATGGGACATGTTGTCCCGGAGCCCTGGCTGCTGCTGCAGGCTGGGGGAGTTCCTGGGGTGCTGGTAACCCCGAGCACCCTCATCCAGCTCTCCCAAAGGGGTGTTCCCGGGGTGGTGATGCTCCCCCACTGACACTGGCTTCTCTCCCCACAGGTGGGTTTGCAAGCACATCAAGAAGCCCATCCGTTCGACCGTCCTCAGCCTCGACTGGCACCCCAACAACGTCCTCCTGGCCGCTGGCTCCTGCGACTTCAAGTGTCGGTGGGGAGCGGTGGGGGCAGATGAGCAGGAGGGAGTGATGTGGGAGGATCCCTTCAAGGATGGGTTGGGGTCCCACTCTGGCACAGCACCCTGGCTTGGCCATGGGAAAGGCTTCACCCCTCTGGGTGCTGCTCGGAGCCAAGGATGGGGCACAGGGAGGGCTGGGGGATGCCTTGGGGACAATCATAGAATCATAAAGTCACCAGGTTGGAAAAGACCCATCGGATCATCGAGTCCAACCATTCCTATCAGTCACTAACCCATGTCCCTCAGCACCTCATCCACTCATCCCTTAAACCCCTCCAGGGAAGGTGACTCAACCCTCTCCCTGGGCAGCCTCTACCAGTGCCCAATGACCCTTTCTGTGAAAATTTTTTTCCTAATGTTCGGCCTGAACCTCCCCTGGTGTAGCTTGAGGCCACTCCCTCTTGTCCTGTCCCCTCTCACTTGGGAGAAGAGCCCAGCTCCCTCCTCTCCACAACCTCCTTTCAGTGTTACAGCATCCAGCAGGGAGCAGGAGGTGACAGGACACCCTGTGGGCTCTGATAGGGAAACTGAGGCACGGAAGGGGGAGGAATGGAGGTCACTCCATTGCTGTGTCCGGGCACACATGGCAGGGTTCTCGCCTCACCCAGGATATTCTCAGCCTACATCAAGGAGGTGGAGGAGCAGAGGCCCAGCCCCACGCCATGGGGCTCCAAGATGCCCTTCGGGGAGCTGATGTTCGAGTCGAGCAACAGCTGTGGGTGGGTGCACAGCATCTGCTTCTCGGCCAGTGGCTCCCGTGTGGCCTGGGTGAGCCACGACAGCACCCTCTGCCTCGCCGACGCAAACAAGAAGATGGCGTAAGCAGGGCTGGGAAATGGAGGGGTCTTGGAGGAGCTGTGCTGAGGGTGGCAGGGTGGGTTCACCCCCAAAATGATGTGGGGATGGAGGTATCCAAGTGGAGACTTGGTCAGAGGAGGCAAATTGTCCTCTCCTTGCAGTTTCGTGGCTCCCATCTGTGTCACGAGCTGTGCTAGTCATAGAATCATAGAACAACCAGGTTGGAAGGGACCCATCGGATCTTCTAGTCCAACCATTCCTATCAAACACTAAACCAAGTCCCTCAGGACCTCATCCACCTGTGCCTTAAACACCTCCAGGGAAGGGGAATCAACCACCTCCCTGGGCAGCCTATTCCAATGCCCAATGACCCTTTCTGTGAAAAACTTCCTCCTAATCTCTAGCCTAAATCTCCCCTGGTGGAGCTTGAGGCCATTCCCTCTTGTCCTGTCCCCTGTCACTTGGGAGTCTCAGCACAAAGAGGATGAAGCTCAGCTTCCCGCTAATGCTCTGAACTCTCTCGTAGTGTTGCCACCCTGTGCACTGAGACCCTGCCCCTCCTGGCCGTCACCTTCATCACTGAAAACAGCCTGGTGGCTGCGGTGAGTCCGGGCTGGGGATACGGGGTGGGCACCGCACCGGGAGCCCGAGGATGGTGCCAAGCAGGGCTGTGCTTCCCCAGGGCCATGACTGCTGCCCAATGCTGTTCACCTACGACGAGAGCCAGGGAGTGCTGACCTTTGGGGGGAAGCTGGACGTCCCCAAGCAGAGCTCCCAGCGCGGCCTCACTGCCCGTGAGCGCTTCCAGAACCTGGACAAGAAAGCGAGCTCGGACACTGCCAATGCCACGCTGGACACCGTGCACAAGAACAGCATCAGGCACGAACGGGATGGGAGAGAACAGTGGAGGAACAGGCTCGGTTGGGTCACCCAGGGGCTGCTTCAGGGTGCTGGCCTAGAACACCCCTTGGCAATGTTGCTGTCTGGTTTGGGAACTGGGACAACCCTGGAGCATCCCTGAAGCATCACAGGGTATCTCTGAATATCCCTGCATGTGGCTTTGGGAGATGGCCAAGATGCTGGGACAGCCCTGAGCATCCGTGCACATGGGTAGGAAGAGGGAGCTTTGTGGCCCTGCTGTCCCCCACACCTCCAGGCAGCCCCAAAGGCTTGTTGGGAACCTGGAGCTGATCCTCCTTCCTCTTTGTGCCCCACAGCCAGATCTCAGTGCTGCAGGGTGGGAAGGCCAACTGCTCGCAGTTCTGCACCACCGGGATGGATGGCGGCATGAGCATCTGGGACGTCAAGGTGAGGTGTCCTTGCGTTGAACCCTCATTATCCATAGTTCTAATTGCAATCTCCCTCTCATGCTGCTGCACAGCTCTTGGCTGGGATCATAGAATCATAGAACAACCAGGTTGGAAGGGACCCACCGGATCATTGAGTCCAACCATTCCTATCAAACACTAAACCAAGTCCCTCAGCACCTCATCCACCCGTCCCTTAAACACCTCCAGGGAAGGTGAATCAACCACCTCCCTGGGCAGCCTATTCCAATGCCCAATGACCCTCTGTGTGAAAAACTTCCTCCTAATCTCCAGCCTAAATCTCCCCTGGCGGAGCTTGAGGCCATTCCCTCTTGTCCTATCCCCTGTCCCTTGGGAGAAGAGCCCAGCTCCCTCCTCTCTACAACCTCCTTTCAGGTACTTGTAGAGAGCAATGAGGTCTCCTCTCAGCCTCCTCTTCTCTAGGCTAAACAACCCCAGCTCTCTCAGCCACTCCTCATAGGTTCTGTTCTCCAGCCCCTTCACTGGTGGACTCCAGTCCTCGGTGGGACCTCTTTAAACCCAGGGCTGGGGGGGCACCTCTGGGTGCCCCTTTCACAGCCCATGCTCAGAGGGGGAGTCAACGCTGGTCTTGCTCCAGGATCCAGCACCCTCTCCTGGCTTGAAAGATGAGCTTAAATCAGTTGAATTTAGGATCTCCTCCTTGTGGGGTGCACTAACACCCCAGGACAGACCTTCTCCCCACCTGTGCTCCCCCAGAACTTCCCAACCACCTCCAGTTGTCTTGGAAAGCAAAAAGCAGATGACAAATGATCTCCCATTTCATTTTAGAGCCTGGAGTCAGCTCTGAAAGATCTCAAGATCAAATGAAGGAGCCAGCTGGGAAGGGCACCCCAGCTGCCAGCCTGTCCCTGCTCTGCTGCGCCTGCCTGCTTTCCCCCGCAAGCCCCTGTGCCACAGGAGCTGGCCACGAGGCCACCAGTGCGCTTCCTCAGCTGCTAGCCAGCGCCGGTGGCTGCTCTCAAATGAAGAAAACCATTATTTTTTTCTTTTTTACTATTTTTGTTACCATTCTACCCGATGCTGGTCATACATCGCTTAAATGACAATAAAGGATTTTCCTGTATAAATCCAATGATTTTTGTTTTAATTAGCTCAATGCAAACGTGGGCTCAGAGCACATCACAGCTGCGGTACCGCATCTCACCACGAGTAGTCACGTCCGCTCTGCTGTCAGCTTTGAGGGTAAAGTAGGGCCATGGGGATACGGAGAATGTCACTGTCCCGTTCTCTGCTTCAGCACAGCTTCGAGCAGGTTCGGTTTTGGAGAAAAGGGCGAGGAGAGGACAGAGGTGGTGTGACAGCACAGGTTTCCCATATTGCCCCCCCTATAAACTCCTCCTGGACATCAGTCCGGTCCTGTCATGTGTGCAACCCCACACCCTGGGAGCCAGCTCAGAATTCCTGGGCTGTCGAACCAATCCTCCTCCTTTCCAGCCTGGTAAAAGCACAGGCTGCCAGGCAACTGGGATCAGAGCACCTCCGACCTCCACCTCTGCCTTGGGAGCCAAGCAGTCCCCTGTCCCAGGCACAGCAATGGGGTTAGGCAGCAGCTTGAGTGCAACTGCTTCCTCTACTCTGGTAACCCAAGAGGGAAACAGCCAGAAACGCTTTTTGCCTTCAGGCTGCATCTGTGGACAGAGCTCCTGAACCTGGCATCAAA
The DNA here is from genome assembly GCA_033558105.1 of Coccyzus lansbergi. Classification (NCBI taxonomy): domain Eukaryota; kingdom Metazoa; phylum Chordata; class Aves; order Cuculiformes; family Coccyzidae; genus Coccyzus; species Coccyzus lansbergi. The sequence continues at coordinate 8,243 of JAUMJK010000645.1, read as the reverse complement.
TTCCACAATTACAACCAACACAGAGAAGCAGCAAAGCAGTCGGCACATAAGTTGCCACGTGCCCAGATCACTACAGCACCATGTACACTCGTGTTCGTTCACACACGCGCAAGAGGACAGAGCGGTTCTGATAATTTACATTTTAATCAGCCAAACATACGAGTTCTGTTGTTTCTTTTTAAGCTTTATCAATTTTCTTTTTCCATCTTTGTCAGACCTGATTAATGTGGGTTTTTTTCCCCTTTAAACAAAGGATGATGTTTTTAAAAACTGGCACTATCCCGAAGAAGGAGGAAAAAAAAATGAAGAGGAGGGAAAAGGGGAGATTGGGTGCAAGAAAGGAGGGATGAAGCCAGGAAGGAACGGCACTCCGGATGTCCATGAAGTCAGTCTCCCAGATTACACTGCACCACCCTGCAGCAAACTTTGATGGGCCCAAAGGATTCCTTGGACCCATTACCCTTTGGGCTTTCACTAGCAAGTCAAAGCTCCCCACCCCATGCCCCACCCCACAATGACCCCACAATCTATTGTCTTGCAATCTAATAATTGAAGCATCTCCCCTCCCGCACAGCTCCCTCCCACCCTTCCCCGTCTATGAGTTCTTAATCCTAAAACCAGCAAAAACATTCAGGTTTCCAAACTGTTACAGAGAATCGCTGTTGAGCACAGTTCTGCACTGAAGGTAGCAGCTGCCCCTAACCCCAAATGGAAATCTGTGCCAGGATGAGGACAAACACATCGTCAGTGTCTCTTGGAGGTGAAGGTGACTTCGATGCCGCAGCACACCCTACGTGGCAGCTATGGTACGCAACACGATAGAGTTCCCGGCCGGCACCAGGCACAGTTCCCTGGCGATTCCTCCTCTTGCAGGTCCTGGGTTTACTTGTTAAGGGATAGTGACTGCAGTCTTTTACCTGCCATAGCCGCTTCGTCTTTTGCTGGGGGAGGAAAAGAGAGGTTTCAACATTTCACATCATGTATCGGGCAGTTCCCTTCTCTTTCCCTGCTCCCTCTCCAGATGTCCTAGAACACTATAGGAATGAAACAGCTCAACTTGGTTTTGATGGGAGGAGTTATAATGATACTGAGCAACACCACACAGTGTCAGGATATTAGGGGGGACTGTGAATGCTATGAAAAAACTGCACCTCCTGGTGGTAGAGCCATTGGAAAGAGCAGAAGATATGATTAATTACTCTCTAACCTTTTCTTTCTTCTTCTTTCTTCCTGGCAGCTTCTTCCCTTTGCTTCCGAATGATGGCTAGTCGGGCAAGATCTGCCTTCGCTTGTTCCGTTTTACCAGCTAGGTGCATTTTCATGTATCTTTCTTTCGCCTTTTGCTTCTCTATTTCCTCCCTGAGGAGAAACGCAGCAGTCACCAGGGTGTCCATGTAGGGACACAGGCACAGACAGGCAGACAGGGAGGGGAGGCTTTCTGAGAGGAAGGGACGTCGAGGACAGACAAGGAGGCCCTGTCACCAGTTTCCAAGTACTAGTTTTATCTATTGTAGGGTCTGAACAGGGATGATGGAAGAGATTACTTCTACCTGCATTCAGCTAAATAAAGACACTGGAACACAGTGAGGTTGAACGAATTAGCCCGACTGCACAGCACCACGACACGTTTTCCCCAAAGAAACCTTACTTGTGCTGAAGCAATCTATCCCAAACAAGAAAGCGTAAATCTTTCACTCCAAAACTCTCCATTGCTAAATGAAACTAGAGGATTAAACTTTGATTCTCATCATATTCATCTGCTTAGGCAAAAAAATTCACTGTAACCTTTGGGAAGCTGCTACCTGTCACCTGGGCACCTTGTGGAGTGAGGTTAAAGCGGACCCCAAGGTGACCTCTGGTTAATGGATTTGAGTTATGCCTCATTTTTGACGTGAAACTTCACAAAAGGAAAAGCCTCTATCCACCTCACAGCAACAAACTTCACTCTCTCAGTGCACGTGGCCAAGTTGCCTGGCTCCAGGATGGCCGCAGTTATTTCCAGAGAGCAGAAAACCCTGCAAAGTTTGTAAGAAGAGAGATTCTGATCCACGGCAAGTCCTGACTGAAGTTTGCTTCTGCTCACAGTCCACTCCAGAGAGCAGCACACTTAAAGGGCTTCCCTGAAACACCAACGTGTACACAGTAGGGAAACATCTCCCCACGTTAAGCTGCTGCTGCCACCAACAAAGGTGAAATCCCGGGAATGCACCAGCTTCTGCTGAGGCAGCAGGGAGGACTCACCGCTCTCGTCGCGACAGTTCCTTAGGTCCATCCAGGTCCAGCTGAGTTACTTTTTTGGTTGTCTGAATTACACGATTGGGATTCTCTATGTCTATCAACCCTTCCACTCCCTTGCGCTTTTGCTAAGGTTCAAGAACAAGAAGAATGTTAGGAAGGTTTCTCATACCCAACTCCGTGTTGTATCACAGCTCATCAAACACACTGCAACACACCCCAGGAGTGGAATTCAAGATGTTTTCACCAGACAGCAAACCCATTTGTGAACCAAGATTTACATAGCAGGCATCTTCAGTCGTTTTGCATTTCCCTTATAAAAATACACAAGTTTTCATTCTGAGGGCAAAAGGCAATTAAGTAAGGGGGTTTTTGGCTTCTAAAAACACTCCTTCCACAAAAAAATAATTACTATAGGGAACTCTTAAAGAGAACACGAGTCAAGAATATGCATCACTCCTGTCCCATGAATCTGGCTGATGCAAATGCATTAAGTGCCCTGAGAATGACAGTACCTGATAATCCTCGTCATCTTCATCACTCTCATCTGAATCTAAAGACTTCTTCTCTTTTTTGGGGTCCCCTGTTGCCCCTTCACCTCCTTCTTCTTGCTCTTCTTCTTCCTACAAAACCAGAGGAAATTAGAGAAAATGAAGGAGAAAGAGGGCAAATAGAATAATTACAACATCCAATAAGAGGTAAGCCCTTTCCTTCCAAAGGCAAACTGCAAAGCACGGAACTACCTGCATTGGAGACTACACTGATGAAACAGGGGGGAAAAAAAGATGTCGAGCCATGTTATCACCTTCCTTATCCTTTTACCTTCAAACTGTGAGCTGGCTGGTCTACCTGGCCTCGCTCCTGTGAGGATCCAGACCGGATCACACCTAGCAGTCTCCCCAGCCAGAGAACTGATGCTGTGATTGCTGACAGGATGAGCTGCAACACCAAACTGTGCTGCCACTGCTCAGGAACTGCATGTTAAGTGTGCTGAACAAGCCAAGGCTTAGAGCTGCAAGCATATAACGTTGGCAAACACATACCCTTGCCTTTTGCTTTTCTGCTTGGAGCTGGGCATCAATCTCTTCAGGACTCGTGTACTGTCTTGCTCGGCCTTTGTGGCCTCCTTTTCTACCTGTACAAAAAAAAAATAACATTAATCAATGGGTTAGTGATGAACTTCCAGGAAGGTTTGCTCCTCCTGCAGCCCACTCTGGACTTTCGGTGCAGACAGGACAAATCAGAACAGCTCCTCTGACAGAATCTAAACAAGGACAAGAAAAGGACACACTGAACTCACCAGCCCCTGTGAAACACTCCAAGGATTTTGGAGTGCACAGAGAATTGGGATTATTTATCCATAGAAAGATACTGGGAGAATCAGTTCTTTTCTTTCTCTTGGGCTGGTTTTGGAGACATTGGAATTGAGAGCAACCTATCAGCTCTACAGTGTTTCCCAAAGCAAGCCCAGGCTTGTCCTACAGACAGCAAACCAGGAAGGTGTCCCTAAAGGGGATACTTCCATGCCTTGAAACAGTAGAGTCATAGAATCATAGAATCACCAGGTTGGAAGAGACCCACCGGATCATCAAGTCCAACCATTCCTATCAAACACTAAACCATGTCCCTCAGGACCTCATCTACCTGTGCCTTAAACACCTCCAGGGAAGGTGACTCAACCACCTCCCTCGACAGCCTGTTCCAATGCCCAATGACTCTTTCCGTGAAAGTCATTACACTGTTTATCAGGCTATGAGCTTCCACGTGGCTCTTGGTGACACCATCCTTCCCTGTCCACCCAGGCCAACGCTTGTGGCCTCTCTGATGTGCTTCCTGAGCTGGCAAGGGATGCTCAGTCCCACAATGCTCTCTGCATTTCCTGTGCAGAAGGAATCACAGGGTGTTCCTGCAGCAGTCACACTTACAAACAGCTCTCTGAGCAGCTCGTCTCCTTAACCACTCCCCTCCACAAGGCTGTGCCAACAGAAAATAGGAAGCTAATTGGACAAAAGCTTTGGGGATTAAAACAAGAGCTGCAGAGCGACTCAAAGGAGCCTTCACATTTTGCTGCTTTATAAGGAAAAACAATAACAAGCTCTAGGAATCAGGAAGAGGAGAGAGTCAGCCTGGCTGGCTGCACTGCCTGGCTAAGAACTGCTCTCAAGTTCAAAATTCCATTGATTAACAAACTGATGAGGCCAGTAATGCTTCCTGCAGGTGACTGTTTACATTCTCATAGCTTAAAGAGCTGCCGGAAAGCAAGACGAACAGAGCCAGACTCTAGCCCTGAGCTGCGGAGCTTGAGGTGCAAGTGGTGCACGTGACTGGCAAAAAGCAAACAACTCGGGGCAGGGAGCTCTCAGCTGCCCAACAGAAGGAGCAAGAAACTCCCACTCTCGCTCTCCCTCCCAACTTCACCTGCGGAGGACAACTGACACCTTATAGGGCAGAGAGGAGCGAGGGGATTATCTCTCCTTCCTTGGGGTTTTGCTTACGGTTTGAGTGCCATGAGCTTCCACAGAAGCTCGTGAAAGTTTTGCTGCACCCAAAGACACGTGGTTTCTGTTTTTCTGCTCCCGGCTATCCCACGTGGCAATTACAGGCCCTCTCTGGGAATGAGATCTGCCACGGAGCATTCTAGCCCAAGAGAGCAAACAACATGACATGAGATGGCACAGCAGTGACAGCCCTGACACGCTGCCTCACACCAGGGAAACCTACACAACCCAAAGCCACACTCAGCCGATGCCAGGCAGCCTTCTCATCCAGCAGGGCTCAGAACTGAGGAATGCAGACAACTTGCTACTGCGACTAAACAGCAGCCATGAGGGGAGGAAAGCACCTCTAGAGAAATTATCTTACTTTAAAGGCATAAAAAGAAGTGAACAAGAAGAGGCACAGGAAGGATGTTGAGGCTCTGGAGTGAGTCCAGAGAAGAGACCAGAGCTGGGGAAGGGGCTGGAGAAGAAGAGGAGCGTCTGAGAGAGCTGGGGGTGTTTAGCCTGGAGAAGAGGAGGCTGAGGGGAGACCTCATTGCTCTCTACAACTACCTGAAGGGAGGTTGTGGAGAAGAAGGAGCTGGGCTCTTCGCCCAAGGGATAGGACAAGAGGGAATGGCCTCACGCTCCACCAGGGGAGGGTCAGGATGGACATTAGGAAAAAATTCTTCACTGAAAGGGTCATTGGGCACTGGAACAGGCTGCCCAGGGAAGGGGTTGACTCACCTTCCCTGGAGGGGTTTAAGAGATGGGTGGACAAGGTGCTGAGGGACATGGGCTAGTGATTGGTAGGAATGGTTGGACTCGATGATCCAGTGGGTCTCTTCCAACCTGATGATTCTATGATTTTATGAACGGAAGACTGACTCAATCTTATTTGCATTCTAGCCTGCACACAGAGAGGGCCCCGTGGAGCAGGAGCAGCAGTGCTGCAGGGGCTGTGGGGAGTTCAACATGGAGCAAGGACACAGCTCTGCTCTTCCAGGGAGATCAAACTGCAACTCAGATGAGCAGAGTGCCAACCCTACACTTGCCACTGCCCTATTACATCCCACTGTGCAGCTCCCTTCAGTTCTGCACCTCAGTTCCCTCACCTATAACACAGAGAGAATGGTTCTCATCCTCATCTGCAAAGTACTTTGAAAATATAATCAGCTGTGGATTTCAAATACATTTGTCTTCAGCTTTTAGTAGCATAATTAAGGAATTTAATTCACAGAAAGCATAAGAATGTTGAAGGAATCACTGTTTTTGGGGTTTTTTTTAAATTAAGGTATTAAAAAACCCACCAAAATAATGAGAAATAACCCTATACCAAAGCTGAGAGAACTGGGGTTGTTTAGCCTAGAGAAGAGGAGGTTGAGAGGAGACCTCATTGCTCTCTACAAGTACCTGAAAGGAGGTTATATAGAGGAGGGAGCTGGGCTCTTCTCCCAAGTGACAGGGGACAGGACAAGAGGGAATGGCCTCAAGCTCCACCAGGGGAGATTTAGGTTGGAGATTAGGAGGAAGTTTTCCACACAGAGGGTCATTGGGCATTGGAATAGGCTGCCCAGGGAGGTGGTTGATTCCCCTTCCCTGGAGGTGTTTAAGGGACGGGTGGATGAGGTCCTGAGGGACATGGTTTAGTGTTTGATAGGAATGGCTGGACTAGAAGATCCGATGGGTCTCTTCCAACCTGGTTGTTCTATGATTCTATGATTATTGGCTGGTTAAATCCCTCTCTTTCACATTAAGCAGTGAGTGCAAAAATGCACTCTTCTGCTACCAGTACTGTAACTCGTACTGACAGGAGGGAGGGAGGCAGCAAAAATCCCTCTTTTCCCAGGAAGCAAAAGGTTTGCAACCAACCTTTAAAACCATGCAATGAAATAGTGAGTTATGGGACAATTAAAGATGGGTTATGCCCCACTGCAGCTCTTTGCCTTCACAAAAACCACAGAAAACCTTCAGCCCTGCCTACTAACACGGTACAAATGGACAAGAAAACCAGGTGCTCAAAGAAAATCCAAATATGGAGGTGGACTTGGTACTAATGCTTGGGAAGTGCTGATGAAATAAACTGGAGCAAACTACAGAGAAGATGCATGATGAGGGCTGGTTTACATTAACGTTTCTGACTGGGGTTTCACCGACGCTCGCACAAGTGCCAATTATGCAGATGGTACATCTGGGGAAGGTTCTGGGTGGCTCCAGCTCAGCCCTGACAGCCATCAGTCTCTCATTACATCTCCTTAATCACATAAGCAAGTCGGTACCTGCCCTGTACCACCCAAATGCGGAGCTGCCGGAGCTGCAGGAAAGGGGCCCCTGAAGCGAAGCCACCTCCACACCCCACCACCCAGTTCCTTCTGCCCAGCCATGTGCTGGGGAAGGCATTCAGCCCTACCCCGGGGTCTCTACAAGCCGTAAAAGCGCCTCCCTGGCTGCCTGTGAGCCCCCAGCTCTGCTCAGGGGATCAGCTGCTGGTTTCGGCTTGGTGGGGAGCACTAGGGGCTGCTGTCACCCCATGGCACTTGTTGGGGGGCAGAGTAGGAACTGAAGCTCCCAGAGAAGCGAGGAGAAGTCACAGAATCACCAGGTTGGAAGAGACCCACCAGATCATCGAGTCCAACCATCATCTAGGGAGGGGAGGTTCCCCCCAAGCCCTCAGCTGGAGGAAGAAGCCACCAACTTCCCCAGAAGAGGAGAGGAGGGTGGCAGGGGACATCCCCCCACCCCTCTACGGCCAAGAAGGAGAAAAGGAGACTCCCACAGCAAATATCCTGCACCGAGGAGAGGGGAAAGAGATCACCCTCCTCTCACCAGAAAGCGAGAAACGAGCCTACCCTCCCCGCCAGCACCTCCACAGCAGTGGGGACGGGGGTTGGTGGGGGCCCACGGCCAAGAAGGGGGAACGAACCCCCTCCCATACAAAGTATCCTGCAATAGGGAGAGAGGAAAAGGGGGTGGGGGGAGCGAGCCTTGCCCATCCCACACCCCCCCCCCACCTCCACAGGAGGGGGGGGGGGGCACCGACCCCTCCCAATCTCTCCACAGCCAAGAAAGGAAAAAGGAGCCCCCTCAGTGGAAGGGGCGCTGAGTGCCCTGCAGGAGAAAAGAGACCTCCCCTCAGACCCGAGGGCGGGAAACGAGGCCTACCCGCCCCCTCCCAGCCGCAGGGAGGGAGGGGCGGCAAGAGACCTCAGCCAAGAAGAGTGGAAAAAGAGGCCCCCTCACCAGGCACCCTGCACCGGGGAGAGAGGGAAATAGACCTCCCCTCCCACGCGGAGGCGGGAAACGAGGCCTGCCCCCCCCCCACCCCAGCCCCTCCACAGCCGCAGGGAGGGGGAGGGCAGCGCTCGCCCCCGCTTAAGCCTCCACACTCGATGCTCCTCCCGCGCCCCTCACTCTCCTCGCAGCTCCTGAGGCGCCCTCCCCACTCCTTTTACCGGGTTGAACTCCCCCCCACCCCAAGCCCGGCCCCCACCTCCTTTCGGCATCGCGATGGCGGCTGCTGCAGCGAGGCCC
>JAUMJK010000644.1:0-63754 GCA_033558105.1 Coccyzus lansbergi | reverse complement strand
CTCCGCATCACGTGACCCCAGCCGCTCGTCCAGTGTGACGTGACCACGCGGGCGTGTGGCCGCAGCGTCACGTGATACCAGCCCCAGCGCCGCTAGGGGGTCCGTTACAGTGGGGATCCTGCTGTTCCCTGCGGTTAATGGTTCCTCCGCTTCCCGAGCCCTGGCTGCTTCATAGAATCATAGAACAACCAGGTTGGAAGAGACCCATCGGATCATCGAGTCCAACCATTCCTATCAAACACTAAACCATGTCCCTCAGCGCCTCATCCACCCGTGCCTTAAACACCTCCAGGGAAGGGGAATCAACCACCTCCCTGGGCAGCCTATTCCAATGCCCAGTGACCCTTCTATGTGAAAAACTTCCTCCTAATCTCTAGCCTAAATCTCCCCTGGCGGAGCTTGAGGCCATTCCCTCTTGTCCTGTCACTTGGGAGAAGAGGCCAGGAGTGCTTCGAACTCCTGCAAGAGAACAAGCCACCTGGGGGGGGGACGGCAGGGACGGAGAGAGAGGTCCTGCGGGTTCCTTTCTGCGGGGATACAGGGCTCCAAGGGGCTTTTGCTTCATAACCACCTGGAGAAGCAGACTGCATTCCGAAAGGGTTTATTTACTCTCCGGCAAGAGGAAAGCACCTACGTTTTCTGTCCTAGGCAGGTGAAGCTCCGTGTTATTGCTCAGGATCAGGCCTCCCCTCGGCCCCCATGATGCTTTCGAGAGTGCCAGTTGTCCTGTCTCCAGCAGATCCAGGGCAGCTCCTGCCGGTGCCGCATGGTCACCCCTTGGTGACCCAGTAATCAGATGTAGCTGTTAGCAAGACTGTCGGACAGATCCTACACCGACTACTGAGCGGCCAAGAGCACCAGGTCCCTGTTGGGTCTTTCCCTCCGCTCCAGGCTGGTCTGAAAGAGCAGCTTCCCCTGGAAAAAGATATAAGTGGTGGCTGGGGAGGGGATGGCTGATGGGAAGGGTGGCTGCGGGCGTGTGAGCGCCTGGCAGCAGTGTTTCATCTTGGAAATCCCATCCAAACACCAGTATCAGGTGGCACTGGGGGTTCCTGCATGTCCCGTGTGTGATGGACTCCCGTCCCCATACAGCACATGTCCCTGGGTTTGTCTCCCTGCAAAACAGGTCTTATTAGGAGCGGCTGAGAGAGCTGGGGCTGTTAAGCCTGGAGAAGAGGAGGCTGAGGGGAGACCTCCTCTCCCAGTCTGTGTGGCTGGGCTGACCTGCACCTTGCCAGCCCTTGCCAGCTTCCAGCAGCCACGTGTGGTCAGGCTGAGAAGTAGTGGGCAATGAAGCAGTCAGCAAAACCATGTCCCATCACCCCCCTGCAAGTCTCCACCTGCAGAGCCTCCCAAAAATGCTCTGCAAATAGACCCACGGTAGTCCCCTGGGTGCCTCAGCGAGCATCGTACCTGGCCAGCTCCACCAGATGCTAGAGTCCCGCGTCGATAAGAGGTTCATCCCTGGTGTGTAGAGACCTGGAGGGCTGCAAGGTCCCAGGTCTCTCAAGCTGCTGCTCTGGTGGCTCAGAGCGATGTAGCTCTGATGCTGCTGGCCTCATGGCCCTGGTCACACAGCAGTCTGCCACCCGCTTGCTGCTTTTAGTACGGTGAGAAGAAACGTCTGAATTCCCCTTCCCCGGGCTGGGACATCCGTGCTGGTGTAGGGCAGCCACGGGGGGACAGCCCCAGCTGTGCGGGGGCACACTGCAGCTTGCAGAAAGGAAATCTGCAGCTCAGCCCCGTCAAAGCAAGAACACGGGGATTTTCAGTGGAGTTTCTTTCTCTGCTGCCGTCTCTCTCTCTCTTTTCTCATTTTCTGGAAATGAAACAAACTTGGGCTCCAGCCCTTCATGTTGCTTGGTGTCTATGGGTGGGGGTGACAACCCTTCTCCTTCACTCCCCCTCACGGGGACTTTTTAGTGCTGTCTGGCTCTCCCTCAGCTTCCCCACAAAGGAAAGGGCTTTCTGCTCCCTCCTTCCAGCAGCTGGGATTTCTGCCAGACAGGTTTAGAGAACAGGAGGGCAGGCTGAGCAGCCTGGTGCCAGCCTGGTGCTGATGACCCTTTCCATGAAATTTTTTTTCCTGATGTCAAGCCTGAACTCTCCCCTGGTGGAGCTTGAGGCCACTCCCTCTCGTCCTGTCCCCTGTCACTTGGGAGAAGAGCCCAGCTCCCTCCTCTCCACAACCTCCTTTCAGGTAGTTGGAGAGAGCAATGAGGTCTCCTCTCAGCCTCATCTTCTCCAGGCTAAACAACCCCAGCTCTCTCAGTCACTCCGTGTAAATCGCTGACTTGTTCTCCAGCCCCTTGACCAGCTTCATTACTCTTCTCTGGACATGTTCTGTCCTTTTTCTGTCCCTTTGGCCAGGATCCTGGTCCATCTTTCCTGAAAATCTTTCCATCTCATGACTCTACACCCGCCCTGTCACTGCCTGCCCAGGCTTGTGGTGTGAGGATGCCAGGGTTGAGCAGCACTGAACACTGGGTGGATGGGTAAGACTAGGCACCAGCAAGTCCTTTCCCTGTGGCCCCAAGCACAGCATCTCTGGAGGAGAGCTGCTTCTTAGGGGGTGCTTTGTTGAATACAGGCAGCCCTGGGAACTTGGGGCTTATTCCAGGAGTTTTGCAGCAGCCAAGGTGTCTCAGGAGCTGAGCTGAGCACAGTGCATGACAGACACAAAACACCCCTTGGGAACAGGACCCCATCTCCAGGCTGACCTAGCAGCAAGCCTCTGGAAAACAATTCGTCTGAGCTTCGTTTAATCAGCTAGAGTAATTACGTGACTTAAGAAGGACATGAGTCTGGAGGCTGCTCTGGTTTCCTCTGACAGCAATAGGTTTAGCAATAGTATCCTCTGGCTGGTGAGACTCCCCCGAATGCTCGTCCTCCCCAGTTCCTGCAGACTCAGCCTCCTGGGCTCCCAGTGTCAGGAGCGCAGCCGTTGTGCTCCCCTGCCTGAATCATTCGGAGATACCTCTGACGTGAGAGATGAGACAGAAAGGAGAAATGCTCCGCTGACCCACTTACTGCTGGGAAAGCCAGGGGAGGAGAGCAAATTTATTCTTGATACCACCTCCACATTGGCATTCCTGCTCCAGGGCTAGGGAATCCCAGGGCTGGATTTGCCAGATACTCAGGGGTGCTTCTACCCACTAGGGTCCCACTGTCTGTGGTTTGGCCCATCTCTAAGTTGCAAGGGGCTGCAGCCCCTCTGCTTCATCGTTGCCAGGTGTGGTGGCTGAGCAAGGTCTGCCAGTTATTTCTCCTCCAACCCAGAGCTTTGGATCCAAAGGAGTGGTTTTCTTTCCCTCTGGGATAGGCATGGGCTTTGCTCCTCCTGTGATTTATCTACACTGGGGCCAGGGTTTGTTTCTTCACCTGGTCTGGTTTTGCAAAAGCACCAGAAAGATGCCTCTTTTGACTGGTGGGTTGGTGGTTTGTTTTAATATTTTTTTTACTTTTAAATGAGATGGCATGTGTTGAAAAATGTAGCTCTCCTAAAACACCTCTGCCCTTGCAGAGCACAGTGGGGATGGTTACACAGTATAAACACAATCCCTGTGACTAAACCCCAGTTGCTGGCTTGGAAAGGAAGCTGGAAACCCTCACAGCATCCTTCTCTCCAGCTGTGGAGGGAGGTGCTGGAAAGGTGACAAGGATTTCCCATGGCATTTGGTGAAATGAGTCAGCAAGGCATGTGTCCAGGTGGGCACAGCCAGCAGGCTGGGCAGGAGCCAGCTGGCAGTGAGCGCCCAGCAGCATGGGGAGGAAGCACAGCAATCCCACGTGGCAAGGACTTGCCCAGGGCATGTCTGTGGAAGGGCAAGGATGCATCTTGCTGACCCTCATGGTGACATTCCTCTTTCTAGAGCATCCATGCACCAAAACCCAAGCCCTTCTCAGGGCAGGCAGGGTCCAGCTGGCACGTGGGCAGCAGCAGGAGGTGCTCCACCTCAGAAAGGCTGGTACAAAGGGCCATGCATGGTTCTTCCACTGGAGAAGTGCCATGTGTCAGAGCCAGTGTCTTGGTGCGCTCTGCAGATGTGACTGCTGGGGATGGCGAGTGCCCCATGTGTAACTGCTGCTTCGGAGATACTTTGCATTCCCAAGAAGCTGCCGTGAGTCACTCTCTTGCTTTCTCAAGTCTCAGTAGAGATTAGACATGGCTCACTTTGTTCTGAGTCATTTTATGTGCTCCAGCCCCTTATTGAGCTGAGAAGAACACAATTCGGGGAAACAGCAGTGCTTTCTGCATGCACGTGGGTCCTGCTTTTTGGTCAGGCAGGTTTCTCTGGGACTCTTGGTGGCAGAAGCCTGTCCTGGCTTCCCTATCACATTTGCACAGGAGGACAGTGCCCTGGTGTGGTCTCGTAGGAAGGTTTGTGGATGGACAGAGGTGCTCACCCTATGCCTTGCTCTCGGCATGATGGGAATGCCACTGCCTCTCCACAGCTCCCTCAAAGGCACAGCCACCTGCGACAGCTTTGCAGTGGCACCTGAATGAGGTCTCCCCTCAGCCTCCTCTTCTCCAGGCTAAACGACCCCAGCTCTCTCTTTCAAGTATCCTCCAATTTCGCACCTGAATTCCCCTTCCCACAGCCTTGAATATCTTGATAATGTAATTTTCATTCTGGTCCCTCAGGTTAGACTCTATCTCTCCTGTTTACTCCTATGTCCCTGGGTCAGGAATCTGTAGCTGCCTCCTGGGAGCTGAAAATTGTTAAACCCAGCAATTTGCCAGTGTCAAAATTTCAGACTGATCCCAAGCTCCTCCAACTGCAGCCCCAAAGGGACGTTTTGCCTGACTGCCCTTCATAATTCCTGTATGTGCACCACACCCAAGCCCTTATCCGTGGTGCCTGGAGCATCCCTGCCAGGATTAGAGGCAAGAAGCCTCCATGCCAGCACCAAGAGCTAGAGCACCCACCCCGACGACCAACCTCAACCCTCCTGCATGACCATCCCACGCTGCCGCTGCCCTCTGCACAGTCATGTTATCTGTTGGGTGATGTTTTTCCCATCTGCTTGTTTCTTTTCCAGCCTTTCCGGGTGAGCACAGTCTCACAGCGCCGGGAGATTCCCAGATGAGATGACTGGAACAAAGTCACGTCCATACTGCAGGGGACACCGGTGCCAGAAGCACAGCCTGGATCTCCCATGTCTGCCCAGGACCTCTGGACAACCCATTCACCTCCATTTCTGAACAATATCCTACTTCACAACAGCAGGGCAGGTGGTGCAAAGCACCTGAGGCATCTCAAATGTGTCACGCCGCTTGTTTTGCCCCAAAATACTTGCCGGGAAATGCGAGGCGAGTTGTTGCTCATCTTCCTCACAAAGAAAAGGAGCCCCAGCCCAGGCGCAGCGCCAGCCGTCGGTGTGTGAGTTGGAGGAAACGTGTTTCTCGCTGGCTTTTTGCCTCTCTGGGAGCAGAGTAGGTGGTGCAGGGGGTGCAATTTCTGCCCCATCTCCTGCGGTGTCAGTCCCTGGGTGAGCGCAGGAAGGAGTGGGCAGCCTCCCCGGCAGGTTTAGGTTTTACACAGCCCAAGGGGCATCCCCCCTGGATCTCCTCGCTGCCACTGTGGGAACCACAGCTGGACATAGCTGCCTGGGATTGTTTTCCCCCTCAGGCCTGGGGCTGCTGTAAGGAGAGGGGTGGGAAGAGAGGGGTGTCCCCAGGGCACCCTGGCCTCTCTGAGGGAAGGACACAGGGAGCTGTCACCAACTCCATGGACTTGGGTTGCTGTTGCATGATGAGCATGTGGAGCTGGGATGCTCAAGGTCGTTCCCAGGCTCTACTGGGTTACATGGGACAGGGAGACATCAGGGAATGTATTCCTGCATCTGCTGGGATGGTCCCTTCCCAGGGGGCTCAGCTCTTAATCTCCTGTCCCATCCCTAGCTGTCCCACCTTCCCTAGGATAAGGATTCACATCCAGGACTCCAAACCACCCATCCATCCACACTCTCGCTGATGATTTACAGGAAAATTTCCCACCTCGGTCACCCAGCAGACGCCAGGACCACGCAGGGCGTTCCTCCCTATCTTCCTGCCTTCGTGAGCTGAAGGAAAACCATGCGCTGAAGTGTGCATGTGAGCACGTGTGTGCATTTGGGAGGGCTGGGGGTGGATTTTCCATGCTTTTTAAAAAAAGGGAAATATTGAAAATTTGTGAGTTTCAAATGGAAGAAACTTGCAAAAACATTTCAGTGCATCTTCTCTGAGCTCTGCAGGACACTGGGAGGAGAAAGGTGAGGAGCAGCTGGCAGGAGGACTCCCAGGGATCACTCCAGCCCTCTCCCTCCCATGTGTCTCAAAGCGAGATTGTGTGGCTAAATCATCACTTCTTGGGGTGCAGGTACCCACGGGACAGGGATACACCGCACATACGTGCTTGCATATGTGCATTCCTGGCTATTTCCTTGCCTCCTCCTGCCCCTGCAGATGGAAGGTGCCCTCCAGGCTCTCAGCACTGGGGAACATGGAACAGAAATAACCCATCTGTATCCTGAAGCCAGATTTTCCCTTAAATTGCCCTTTCCTCAAGCTGTGTGGGCTAGCAGGTACAGAAGGCAGCTGCCTTCCTGGGGTGGTGGGTGTTCCAGCCCCAGGTGCAAGCCCAGACTGAGCTGTAGGGCACTTGAGGGCTCCTGGAGCCTGGGCAGCAGTAGGGCACTGACCTGCAAGCTGCTCTCCTCCTTTCCCTCTGTGGTGAGAGGGAAGGTGGGACCCGGCCGAGACCACACCTAAATTCCCCTTCCTTTGCAACCCTCCCTTTCCTCACCTCTCTCCCAGACACGGGCCGGGACACTGAGCCAACCGAGTCCTGCAGCAGAGCTCACTGCTGCGTTTGCCCTCCCTTTCCTTTTGTTTTTTCCTCTCCTCCTGTCACTACCACCCCAGAGGAAAAGAGAGCCCATTGCTCACATGCTCCTCTTTGCGCTAACCTGCTAGAGCGATTCCTCTCCTGATGTCTTTGGGAAACTCTCCAGTGCTCTGACCAAGTCTGTGTGCTGGCTTTAAATCATCGTCTCCTGTGGATTACAACAGCTGGTTGAGAAGATAAAAGCTTCACTTTTCCTCCTGAAGCCAGAACAGTTCCCAGCCAGTGGGCATGATAATGGTGGGAGCCTTGCGCAGCCTCCTGCTCCTCTGCTTGGTTGAGGAGGGCATCAGCAAAGTCCGAAGATACTACATCGGAGCAGTGGAAACCACCTGGGACTACATCCACAGCGACTTGCTTTCCGTGCTGCAAGCGCCTGCAGGGTAAAGCTCTTGCTATTGCAATTCCTGCATCCTGCTGCAGCTCTTCTCCCACCCTGGCGTGCAGAGCACTGTGAGCTTGTGGCCAAGCAGGCAGGTGCATGGGGACCTGACAGGATGGGGGTACTGAGCTGCTGCACACCTGGCAATAGGTGCTCCTATGTGGAGAGGAGTCCCTAAATGCAGCCCTCTGCTAATGCACAGGTGGAATAAATCTTCAGGGAGAGGTACAGACCTCCTCTGCTGTTCTGCGCTGCTTTATCTTAATGCCATTTGCTTAAGACCCTTTAAAGTCTGTGCCTGGAGCCAAGAGCTGGTTCTCCAGTCTGTGCTTCTGCTCTGCATCCTGGGAGCTTTGGGGAGATACGAGGGAGATGGGATCCCGTGCTTCCCTGCCTGGGGGCCGCAGAGGGAGTTTGGCTGTGCCCCCCTGACAAAACTCAGAGAAGCAAAGGCTCTTCACTCTGTCTACACTGGTAAAACCCAGCTTTATTTATTTACATATTTGCGTATGTTACATTTTTAGTGTTTGGGCAAAGAATGGTGTTTGTACACAGCAACCAGATGGAGGAAGGCATGGTGGTTTTGCCCAGATACTCTGGAGTAGGAAGGAGAAGTGGCATTTGCATTGCTCAGGCATCGGGATGGTGTTTGAGAATGGGCTTTTCTGGGCTCAGCACAGGGAGCAGAGTTGGAGAGCTGCAGCCACTGAGGATTAAACTGTATCCCTGCCCTCTGTACTGGGGCAATATCAGCCTCTGGCTCCATCCCAGACCCACACTGGCTTGAGCAGTCATTGGAAACCAGGCTCCAATGACAATCCAAGTCAGCCTGATGAGCAGCTGTAGAATTATGGTGTTTTCACCTACCTTTGACTACTTCAGTAGGAAAATTACATCCAGAACCCCTCCCATTTACTAATGCCCCCCTTTCCTGTTCAGTGGTTTCTCTGGCACATTTGTGTAAAGCTCTGCCAAATGAATGGACTATGCACACCAAGCCAGAGCTGCTTATGCCTTCCCCATGATTTTACTTTCCCTTCCTCTCAAACACAACCTAACTGGCAGGGTCAGAGCCAGGAGCAGCATGTCCTGCAACAGCCCCAGAGGTCTCAGCTCCTGCTTGGAGCTGGCAGCAGGCTGTGTGTGAGTGCTTCAGCAGCACAGTGTGTTTACCCTGGCCATCTCCCGGCCCTGAGAGATGAACTGATAGAGCAGCTAACAATGCTGACCGAAGGCGCCAGGAACTTATCTCCCTGCTTCAGCTTCAGCTGCCTGTGGGGTAGGAAGTCCACGGGACCCCAAGTGCAGAGAACTGTCCAGAATCACTTGGATCAGATGTTTCTGCTCTGAACTCTGCCTCCTCGTCCCCTGCAAAGGATGTCAGACCGTGCTGTGCCAGCTGGGATCCAGCACTGAGTCCTTGGTGTCATCAAGTCTCCTTCTAGCCATGTCTAGTCTCCTTCTTTCACATGCCAGCAAGATCCCTGTGGCTCCAGAGGGTTTCTGCCTTGTTTGCTGTGGAATTAGCTGTTCCAGACCCCCATACCTGCCACCTCCCAGCATGGGGTCACCCTGGAGAGCAAAACTTGGTCCAGACCTCACTGCTGCTAAGCCAGGAATGAGAAAGGCAAAGTCAGCTGAAGGCAGTGGCTCTGCTCACTGGGGCTGTGTCTGCTGGGGGGGGGGGGGGTTCTTGCCAGACTGAAGAGCTGGGGCTTTAGCTGCCGTGGGAAAGGCAGGAGCTGAGCACTCTGGGGTTTCTGTGGGTGCTCATCGTGCTCTGCTCCCGGGAGGGTGAGCCCAGTTCTCTCCACGACATCCTCCAGCTACCGGTGGCTTCCAGCTTGTGGTGTGGGGGCAAGTGTGCATTGCCCTTTCCTAAATCTGAATCACTCTGGCTCCTTCCACTTCCTCTTGAGGAGGGGGAGCAGTGGGAAGGGCTGCTTGAATGAAGGCTTTGTCAGAGGGGAGAACAATCCTCTCCGATTCTTCAGAGGGAAGAAAATGCCACCTGGTTTTTGTGCCAAACAAAACAAGGCTGGAAGTGGTCTGTCTGGTTACTGGAAACAGCTCAGTCCTGGGGCTGATAAGACAGCCTTTAAAATCATTGGAGAAATTAATTCTTTGTTATTCTGATAAATTCCTTCTGGAAAATGAATTTGTTGGGCTGCTTACAGATAGAAAGTGGCCAATAGAGATAAGTGCCGTGTGAAATACATTCAAGGCTCCTTTATCCTCCTGCTGCAAGGAGCAGTTTTTTAGTGGCTGGCTGTAAAACCCAGTTTGGTCTGAAAAGAAATGAATGTGGGGATGTTGCTCAGACTGCCGAGCAAACTGCCGCAGCCTGCCTTGCAGCCCAACACAGTCTCTTTCACAGGGCAGCTGAGGGGGATGCTTGTATATGATGTGATGTGTCTGCCACACCTGAGGGTGCTGGAGATGGAGTGGGGAGCAGCTGTTGGGCAGAGGCTGTCACAGCATTCCCAATGCCCTCGGTCTCTGCTGGCAGGGAAGCATGAATCTGGGCAAGGCATGAGGCAGGAGGCTGGCAGTGATGCCTCCTGCCCTTGCGTCTACTTCCATCGTGACTAACACCATGATGTTAATCACTGCTACATTCTCCTCTGCAAGACGAGCAAAACATTTCCAAACGCACCTGGGTGTTGTCAGGACACAGCCTGAGTGAGTGATCCCTGGGGCTGGCACGGCACAGGCAAGCTGGCAGGGAGAGGAGGAAGAGGATGGCTGCTGCTTATCCATGGATTGAGCTGTGCAATCAGACCTGGCTTTTCTTTCCTCTTGCAGCCTGTCAGGGCACCCAGGCCCACGGTCTCCCACGCTTGGTGTCCCTCCCCAGTACAGGAAGGCTGTGTTTGTGGAGTACCCTGATGCCTCATTCAAGCAGCCCAAGTCGAAGCCGGCATGGATGGGTAAGAAACACCCACAGCATGGTGAGCCCCAGCACTCCTTAAGAGCGGTCAAACTCATCCTGGGTTGGTGCTGGTAGCTGGGAATGGGAAAGCACCTGAGTAGAATCCCAGTATAGAAGAAATGCTGGGGATGCAGTGGTCCTTGCTGGTGCTGGAGCAGTTGATGCTGCCATGCTATGCAAAGAACAACTGCTAGTTGTGCAGGTGGAAATCCCAGACCCTTCAGGGCCCATGGCTGAATGTAAGCTGCCTGACTCCAACTGCCTGATCCTGTTTTCTTCGCCTCTTCAGGTCTTCTCGGCCCCACCATCCGCGCAGAAGTCTATGACACTGTGGTCATCACGTTTAAGAACTTGGCCTCCCGCCCGTACAACCTCCATGCAGTTGGGGTGTCATACTGGAAGGCATCAGAGGGTGAGTCAGGCGATAGCCAGCTGCTGCCAGCCCTTTCACAGCACCTTCTGTTCTGCCACTTGACTCTGCTGTTCACGTCCCTTTATGAGGACCAGAGGTCATGGAGATGGCTTAGCCTGAGGCAATAACAAGACCATGCGCAGCCCACAAATAAGCTGAGATGGCCAAGCAGCCAGGAGCAAACTTGTGTCATTTCTAGAGGTAACACACATGTTAAACCTGAGGCTGGATGCTTAGGGCCAGGAAGATTGTGCCTTTTAGTGTTAGGGCAGGTGCCCAACAAGTGAGTCTGGCACAGCTCTGCTCACTACTCTGAGACCAACTGTTGCTGCTGGGAATCAAGCTGGCCCCAGGGGCTGGGGTGGAGAGACACTGTGTTTAGGAGTTTCTCTAGCCATGGTATGCTGGGGATGAACCTTCGGTGACATTTGCCTGTTCCTTTGGCTTTAGGGGCAGGATATGAGGATGAACGCAGCCAGCCAGAGAAGGAGGGTGACAGGGTGGATCCAGGGAAGACACACACGTACATCTGGGAAATCCAGGAAAACCAGGGTCCAACAGATGGTGACTCGCCATGCCTGACCCACTCCTATTCCTCCAACATCGACAGCGTGAAGGACATCAACTCCGGTTTGGTTGGGGCCCTGCTCGTTTGCCGACCTGGTAAGGACAGCACAGGATGGGAACAGGTCACATGCAGTCATGAAAAGCAGAAAAATCAAAGATGCCTTCCAGAGGCTGAACATGGCAGTGTAGTCAGTAAACTGTGGCCAACAACAGCACTTTTGAGGTCTGGCCCTTTCCCGAGTCCTTTCTCAGTGTAGGAGCCAAACACACTTTGGATTTCCGGGCTAGAGAGAAATTGGTTGCTTCTTTCTTTTGCAGGATTTCAGACCACAGATTAAATCCTCTACCTTGTATGTGAACCTTATCTGTCCATAAGGTGAATTGCTGTGGAGGCATAAAATGTTTGTCTCTCCTTCAGAGCTTCACCAAGCTGTGATCATTTAGTGTTAGCCAAGGTGCTTTGTGAAGCAGGGGTTTGTGAGGAGAACTAGAGGGAAGTTTGCATCCTCAAGGGTTAAGGATCAGGCAGGAGAGAGGCAGGACACCTGGGTCACAATACCTGTGTCTGCTCTCCTTTTCCTTCTGTAAACATAGAAGTGATGAAATCTTGATTGTTAGTACTTGCTAGGTACAAGGCAGAAGGAGGTGTACCTAGGGTGGGGTTGGTCACCCCTCATCTCCTGGAGGTGGTTCTCCAGACCCCTCTGTAGTCACTAGAGAGAAATGGGCATGAGTCACCTCCCGCCAGGGCACTGTCTGCAGGCTCCGTGACTCGCAAGGAGCAGTTTCTCCACTGACAGAGCAAAGTCTAGACGAGGAGAGCAGACAATGGGGTTGATGAGGGGGCTAGATAAAATGGGCCCTTCTAGGTGACTAAGTGGATCCTGAGAGGGGAAAGCAGCACAAACTGACTTTCTGAAGCCTCCTGGGGGCAGCTGCCTCTCAACCACGGGCTTTTGGGGACTGCAACACTGGAAACAGGGCTGTGCCCATCGTGAGGTGTGAGGAAAGCAATCCACAGCTTGGTCTTGACTTACCAGTTCTTGGAGGGTACAAAGGGAATGCCCTGTTGAGAAGGACATGGTACTTGTTGACCTTTACAGAGATCCTTCTCATGGCATCTTGCAGGCACCTTGACGAGGGATGGGAACCAGAACACACAGCAAGAGTTAGTGATGCTCTTCGCAGTGTTTGATGAAGGTAACTACCCTGCTGACTGCTGCCAGACCCTGGATTCAGCCTGGTCCGGGGTGAATGCTCTGGCCATAGTGCAGCTGCTCGGCTCTGACATTGCCTTGTACAGTCCCCCTCAACTAACATGCTGCCATTCCTTCCTTCTTTTGTGCCCTGGGTGCAGGCACCTTGCAACCCCCCAGCTCTCCAGTCCCACATCTCCTGTCCTCATGCCCATCTCACAAACTAAAGCTGCTGGGAAATGTCCTGTTATGTGCAATCCTCACCACTGCATTCACACAGAGCCGTGGCCTCATCTGCTGTGGATTTCCAATAGGCATCAGACATATGGATTTCATACTGTTTTAGGGAAGGTCTCCTTTTTCTTGAAAATGCTCTTAAGTGAAAATTAAATGCAGCCTCCTCTCCCCACAGGGAAAAGCTGGTATGCTGAGCCTGGCTCCCTAGCAGCTCCTCGCAACAGCACAGAGCTGCACACCATCAACGGCTACATCAACGGCTCACTGCCTGGTGAGTACTCGCAGGCTGGGGACAGGCAGCCAGGGCATGGGAGCTGCTAGGAGCAGGAGTGTAGCCAGGTCTGTAAATTCCACGTAGCTTGTGAGAGGATGTGGGAAGAGACATCAATAGGAGTTTCCAAGTGATGGATCTGTGTTCAACCCAGAGTGACAATCACATCTCTCTCATTCATCTTGCCCATTTGCAGTGGAGCAGGATGCATTTCTGACTGTGTTACCAAGTGCTGCTGACCTTCTTGGAGGTCTCCAGGAGTAGTATGGATTGCAAAGAGTTTCATCTTTTGTAGCCCTGTGAACTAGGCTGAAGGTAGTGTTGAGACGAAAATTCAGGTCTTGCTAGCCTGGTTCTGACAACACACCTCTGTAGGATTTCAGAAACAGATTCATAGATGTTGAGCTCAAACTTAAACCTAACAATGACAACTCCACCGCTAAACCATGTCTCCAGGCACCACGTCTACACCTCTTTTAAATACCTGCTGGGATGGTGACTCAATCACTTCCCTGGGCAGCCTCTGCCAGTGCTTGACAACCATTTTGGTGAAGAATTTTTTCCTAATATCCAGTCTAACCCCCCCCCTTTTTCCGTTTCCTCTTGGTTTATCATCTGTTACTTGGGAGAAGAGAATAACACCTACCTTGACACAACCTCTTTTCAGGTAGTTGTAGAGAGTGAATAGGTTTTCCCTCAGCCTCCCTTTCTCCAGAAAAGCAAAGCAAAAGGCTGTGTGTTGTCTCAGGGAAGACAAAATTTGGCATTTTCTGATGTTTTTCTGGGAGAAGGTTCAGAGCTGCTTGAGAGTGAAGAATCTCTAAGGCAAATAGGCAAATAGTCAGGAGAGTCATTACCGTTAGCCACCTTGGTGAACCACACCCTGAAACCTTCCATCTGGATCTGGCCTTTCTCCAATACAAGACAAAAACAAAACTCTCCTGAATTCCCTGTTCTGGTACATCCTCGGAGCTTAGTAGCCAAGTAAACTCCATTGTCAGCTGCTGTGCTTTGAGAAAGTACCAGCCTCTGCCCAGCAACCCCCTGTCTGGCTGGGAACCTGGTTGGAGAAGTGGCTGGTGGAGAGGTGGCAATGGAGAGCCGAGAGCCTCAGGTCAGAGCTTTCACCCTGTCTCCTCCTGGGCTCTTGGGATCTATTCCAGTCACCTATTGCACTCAGTGCCAAAAACAAGTGCTTAACTCTGTATTTGACTTTGTTTGGCTTCAGCTTCCAGGAACATGTTCTTGTTATTCACTTCCCTGCCAGATAACAGAGCCCTTCAGCATGCATTAATTTTTCCCCAGGAAAATACTTTTACAATGCAGTCAAGTCCTCTCCCATTTCCTACGCACACTGAGCAACTTGAGTCTCTCCAAGGAAGGAATTTTTTCCAGCCTTCAAATAATCTTAGTGACCGCTCTCTGCCCTTTTCAGGGTGTTTCAGCTACTGCTGAGGACGTGCAGGAGCCCCACTCCAGACGCAATGTTTTAGCAGGCTTATGAGTGTTGTAATCAGAAAATTATTCCCTTTCCAGTTCCTGATTCTGCTATTTATAGAGCCAAGGAGCACATCTACCTCTTTTGTCACTGCATCCCCCTGTGATCTCCCATCAGCATGCCTCCCAAAGCGCTTGGTAAAGACTCCCACGCTGTAAATCTACTTTTTTCTCAAGAGGATGATGTGGCCTGCTCCTCTCTCTTGCTCAGATGGTCCATGCTCACATGGGACTTCTCCAGCTTGAAGCCACCACCTTGTGGGTCAGGGCAATCTGCTCGGTGTGTGTGAGGCTCTGAGAACATGACACCAGGAACAGGAATAAGTTGTGAATAAAGTGCTTACTCCTGGGTACTTTCCTTCTCTCCTGGCAGGTCTCACGCTGTGCCTCAAAAAGCAGGCCCACTGGCATGTGATCGGTTTGGGCACGGGGCCAGAAGTCCATTCTATCTTCTTCGAAGCCCACACATTCCTGGTGAGAAGCCACCGTCTCAGCAGCCTAGAAATCTCCCCTGCCACCTATCTCACAGCCCAGACCATGCCAGAAACAGCTGGCCGGTTTCGGATGTTCTGCCAGATACCATCCCATCAGCAAGGTAACCTTATTCTGCAAGGTCTCTGGGGAAAAGAAGTTCAGGGAATGGCCCAGGCTCAGGATTCTATGCAGTCCTGGAGCTCCAAGGCACCTCCTTCTCCATAGTGTTACATCCAGGTACAATCTGTCCCATGACCAGGCTAGATAGGTTGACTGATGTGATGGTCCTTTTGATGGGGACAGTAGTGGAGAAGACGCCTGCCAAGCAGAGCCTGGAGGAGTGCACGCCAGTGCTGGCATGTAAATGTGACCCTTTCTGGTTTGTTTATCTGAACCTAGCTGGCATGGAGGCCATTGTGAAGGTGGAGGAGTGTCAGGAGGAGCGCCTGATGAAAATGGGTGAGCTGTCAGACGAGCCAGAGTACGTGGATTACTCTGAAGAAGAAGAAGAAGAAGATGAGGAATCTTTTCATGTGATCCAAGTGCGCTCCTTTGCTAAGGAGAAGCCTGTGACCTGGACTCACTACATTGCAGCTGAGGAAATGGATTGGAATTATGCCCCCAGGAAGCCAGAGTTTCTGGACAGGTGAGAGTGTGTGTGTGTGCCTATGAGGCTGCTCTTTGAGGCAGCCCTGCCAGATCTTCTGCTTTTCCCCAGAAATTAATTTTCTTTCCATCCAGCCTGGACAATGCAGATGCAGGACAGGGATGGGTAGACCACAGGGAGGCAGGACCTGCAAGGCACGCATGGCAGAAATCCCCACACAGCCCCTTGCAGGATAAGGCAGAGGAGGTATTCTCTCCAGCTGTGGACTCACTTTGCTCCTGGGAAGGAGCTGGGATGATCAAGAAATCTAGCTGCTCTGTTGCCCTGTGCCCACATACTGGTGATGTTCCCCAACACAGGACAACTTGCTGTGCTGTCAGCTCTCTCAGTCACTGCTTCCCTCTGAGACAGAGCAGTGTTGGCCCAAGGCTGCTACTGTGCAACCTGGTTGAAACTTTACCATTAAAGAAGCACTAAATCACGTAAAATGTTATTCCCCAGGAAGCATATTGTGATTGCAGGGATGGGTGTCTCCACTGTGCACTGGCAGTTCCAGGCTCTGTAGGTCTCTGGATGATGGAAGGTCCTGCTCTGGTTCTAGCAATGTCCTAAGTGTGACCATTTGCTCTTTCTCTGCCTTGCCTGCAGAAACATCACAAGCCTGTTCCTGGAGTCTGGTCCTCAGCGGATTGGTTCAACATATAAGAAAGTGATGTTTGTGGAGTATGAGGATGCCACCTTCAAGAAGCGCAAGGTGTCAGGTCAACTCGACAAGGGAATTCTGGGCCCTGTCATTAAGGGGGAGGTTGGAGATCAGTTTAAGGTAAGAGAGCAATTGCTTTCCACAAAGAAGAACTGGAATGGGAAACTTCAAAGCTTTATGCTCTTCCTCCTAATAGCTCTTTGTTTGTGGCTAAGGTCTGACATAAATCATTGAGGTGCTCTATCAGTGTCCAAAGTTCACCAGAAAGGCAGATGTTACAGAAAGCTAAATACTCTCAGTGAGATCTGCAAACATGGCCCAGTTCCCTTTCATTTTACTTTGTTGTGGTCATCTTGGGAATTGTGAACTAATCCATGACACATGGCACCCAGCACCTTCCCCTGAGGCAGAAGCATCCCTCTCATCCTCACTCTTCTCTGTGTGCTCTTACCATACAGTATTGGAGACTATCAGCTCTATCTCCCCAAATGCCTCTGCTGACCACTTGACTTGTTTGCTGCTAGGAGGGATGGGATGGTTTCCAGGAGCTTCACATTTCTGCTCCCTGCCAGGGCTTCCCTGTGCAGCTGTGGGCATGGAGCTGAAGGTAACGCTTGTAGCAAAGCCCTGACTGAGCTATTTAGGAAAATAAATGAAGTGCTTCATGCACCGAAGCAGGGAGCACTTTGAAGCCGTTGACTGTTGTTCATATTTAGTGTCCTGGTCCCCTGAGGCCTCCTGGATTTACAAATCCTTTCTGTCTCATATGCAAATTGAGACTAAAGACAGCAGCTTTCCTTTTAATAACTCTGATATTTTCATGCCCTCCTTAAAGTGTGTGTCTCCTGGAAAGATGGACAGTGTAGACCAGTTGAGAAATAAACAGTCATTTCTTCTATTCTAACTCCTACTTTGTGGCCCCAGACACGTCTGGGTTCCACCCCATTGGACACTGGCAGGTAGCCAGAGGCTGCTGTCCTGTGCTTCCCTCCCTGTGAGGACACTTAGGGCATCTTTGAGGGGTCACAGTATTCAGAAAGCATTAAACATTCCTGCTGGCTGTCCCCATTTCAGATTGTGTTCAAGAACCTGGCAAGTCGACCGTACAACATCTACCCTCATGGCCTCACCACTGTAAGGCCATACTATGCCATGAAGCCCTCTCAAGGTAAGAAAGGCCATGAGAACCTGGGACATCACTTGACCACTGCCATACTTGTGGGCCAGGAGGGCTTCCTGCAGCCCATGGTAATACTAGTCATTGATCCCCTCCATCCAAGCACCTGAGCCCTGCAGTTCCAGAGATGGGGATGATTCTTGGTTGATGTGTCCTTGGAGCCACATAACCCTGTCTTTAAGGAAGACTTGGATGATGGCTGGAAGAAGGGGCATTGCCAACCAGGGAGGTGGGACCATGTTGTTTGGTCCATCCTGGAGGCCTCCGCTTTCTGATGAGGCAGGAACCACTCTGATGATCCTGCCTGTGTTTGCCAGTTTTCTTACAATCCTCATTTCCTCTGCTTTCCCTGCCCTGCTTTAATGTGGGAAGTTCATTATGATTCAGACTCTCCCTCTCGCAGCTTTGTGGGTTTTGCTCTGGGGTTGTTGAGTTACCAGGTCCCTTTTCCTGAACTGCTTTCATACCCCACTAGCATGCTTCTGACATAATGACTTGTGCAAGGCCGTCCCACCAGGGCAAAATCATGCCTCCATCCCTCCCCCTGTCTGCCCTTTTGGGTGCATCACAGCAATGGGAGCAATTGCAGAAGCTGAAGCAACTGTTTTTGCTGCAGCAGCGGTGGCAGAAGTAGCATGGCAACTGCTAAAGAGTTCAGTGAACTCAGCTTTGTGACCTGTTATGATCTAAATTAAGACTTTCCTTCAGGAGAGTCAAAAGGGCAAAGTAGCCGTCGGCTGGCAGGATTAAAGGGTTCAAGCCACACAAGGGAGCTGGGAGCCCTGTCCCTGCCCTTCTGTCAACATCCCCCAGTCAGACAGAGCTTTGCCAATGATTCAGCTCTGTGAAAGCAAGCAAGTTGTGGTCCTGGAGCCACAGGGATGATACTCTTTAGGGGAGTATAAATAAAAGTTGCTATTCCCATCCTTACTGACACATAAGCTTTGCAAACCATATTCTAACAGCAGCTCAGCTGGACACTCAGAGCAAAGGTCTTTTCCTAAGGCTATATGAGTGCAAGATCCCGCTAGATGCTCAGAGGATTTGTTTGCATTTGAATTTGAATGAATGCCCAGCTTTGTATGACACCAGCAAAGTCCTCTAGGCAGCTCAGAGCCCAGACACAGCTGAGACTGAGCAAATTTTCTAGTTTGTAGGAATTTCAAGGGCTTTCAAAATCAGATGTATGGCTCTCCATCCTTACCTGGTCCCAGGGTCTCCTTTTGTCTAGATGGCAGCCAGTGTGCCATCCTGGGGTGGGCATGGGTTTTGAGTAGTTCTCTGTGCAACTTGTATGGTCAGGAAACTTCCTTTCTGAGCTTTTTTGAAAAGCAGAATCGCTCCTTGCAGGAGCAGCCCAGACCTAACTGATCTGCTGTATGTTGCCAGATAAGGATGTGAAGGACATTCCTATCCCCCCTGGCCAGTCATTCACCTACAGCTGGAGGGTCACCACTGAGGATGGCCCAACGCAGGCAGATCCTCGCTGCCTCACCCGTTTCTACTACAGCTCCATCGACCCCATCCGAGACATGGCCTCAGGCCTGATTGGGCCCCTCCTAATCTGCTTTAAGAAGACCATGGATCAGAGGGGAAATCAGGTGAGTTCTTCCAGGCTAAAAGACTGGAATAACTGTGGTGGAAAGACAATTTCAGTAAAACCAAATTTATCTGTTCAGTTTTCTTCAACCCTACCATCAGTCCCAATGTCCCTGCCTTCCCTTGCATGCTCCCTTCTCTCCAAATCTGGACCCTAATTCCTGTGAAATCACAGTAAACAGTTCCCCAGGCATCTAGGCTAAGACCTGCTAGCTACCCTGGTGACAGGGGCTGCTCTGATCAGACTAGGAATAACCTGTTTCCCTCTCCACATTCTAGATAATGTCAGACGAGACAAAGTTGGTGCTGTTTTCAGTCTTTGATGAGAACCGCAGCTGGTATCTGGAGGAGAACATCAGGCGGTTCTGCACTGACGCAGCCCATGTGAATACCCAGGACCCACATTTTTATGCCTCCAACATGATGTACAGTAAGTACTTGTCCAGGGGCTCCCTGCTAAGCCCTGCCAGACACAGGTTCATCCCTGCCTCAGGGAATAAGCAGAGAACATGCTGCAGCTCAGTGGCCATGGGGGAATCAGGTCCTGATGAAATGTTTCACCCTTGCTCTCTTCCAGCTATTAATGGCTTTATTTTTGACAACCTCCAACTACAACTCTGCTTGCATGAAGTTGTGTACTGGTATGTCCTGAGTGTTGGGGCTCAAACAGATTTCCTCTCCATCTTTTTCTCTGGAAACACATTCAAGCGCAACATGGTCTTCGAGGACGTGCTTACTCTTTTCCCATTTTCTGGGGAAACAGTCTTCATGAGTTTGGAAAAGCCAGGTTAGTAACAAGAAGTATTTTATAACCCATGGGCTTGGCATCAGAACAGAGTTAAATGAGCATGTCCAGCCAGATCTCAGTACCCAACAGGGTGCAGCCCTGGGAGCAAAGGGATGCACAATGGGCTGTAATGGCAAAATGAGGAATGAGGAGTAAATTCTTCCAAAGCTTAAATCAAAGAAATTAAATCACTGTAATTTACTCCATTAATAGCATGCGTTAAGTTCACCTGCGTGCTGGCTGCAGTAACGTGAGCCCCACGGACCTTGCACCTGCACCCTTGGCTCCAAGCTCGGAAGTCAAGGGGAGCGGTAGTGTTATCCATGCAGTGTGTGGTATCCCGTTTATCTCCACCCCTTTGCAAGGACAGAAATTGCAGCCATGGAGAAGTCTTAGAAAGGATTTGCTTCAGAGCTTGGTTTTATTTCCCCACACTCAGCATTTTTTCCTCAGCATTTGCAAAAGTGGTTCCGTTAACCACTCTCTGACAGAGGAAACACAAATTATCACGTGGTTATGAACACTGATATGATGGTCACAAATGCTGCACCCTGAGCCAAGTTGACAGGGTTTCTAGATACCCCAGGAAGCTTTTGAAGCCTCAGCCAAACATTGCATCCGTTTGAGCTCTGGTATTTGCTTGCTGATCTGAAGCAGGCACGGAGCTCAGCCAGCAGCAGATGACAGCTCTCTCCAGCGTCAGAGCCTGGTTATTACACACCTCTTCACCCACTCATGGTGCCTGGAGAAGAGAGACTTGCTGCAGGGAGCAAATGCGTTGGCCAGGGATATGAGCAAGAGGCAGATTTTCCATTTCTTTCTCCTTGAGTGGGAGAGATGTGACGACTGTGTCTGGAAGGGAGATGTATTTGACAGCACCAGCATGTCTTTGTGGGTGGATTGCGATGATTACTCGGCCACTGGTTATACTCCTGGAGGCTTTGTGGGTTCTCAGTGCATTAACTGTTCTCACTAAGCTATTGTTGGGGCCACATGGATGTGTGTAGCTCACTGAGCTCTGGCAGGGAACACTGGCCGTACTAATGGTCTGTGTCAGGACTAGCTCTGATGTTGCCAGCAACATCAGACTGCTCTGACATCCTGTGAGTCCAGATATAAGATATTTTAGGGATTATGAAACCATGAAATCACTACTATGAACCAGAGGCTGCCTGAAAATATGAGTTGTGCTAGCAAAAGAGTGGCAGCTCTTCTGATTTTCCACTGTGATGAGCTAATGGAATCCTGTTCTTGTCTCTTGAGACAGGAATCTGGACTCTGGGATGCCTGAATCCTGATTTCAGAGACCGAGGGATGCATGCCAAGTTCACAGTCTCACAGTGCCAGCATGAGCAATATGAATATGTTGATTATGAGAATGAGGCGGTCGACTTTGACTTCCAACCCAGGAGCTTCTCTAAAAGAAAGAGGTGGCACAGGCCATGTGTGAATGAGCAACTGAACAATGTCACCTCTTCCAGAAATGAGACACAGAAGCCAAGATTGTGCTTGACAGAACCCAGCTATGGGGGCCACCTGAGCAATGTTGGGATTTCTCATCCCCCTTCCAATGACACATCAGTACTTTTAGGAACAATCTCACATCCACCTGATACTTCCATGTCTTCTCTGCCAGAGACAAACTATGAGCCTGTGTCCTATGAGTCCTTCCTGAATGATGAAGAAGAGTTGTCAAAAATGATCAGCCAGGATGAAGGGTTTGGGGGTCCACCTGAAGAACGCTTAGCGAGTGTCAGTGGACCGGTCCATGGTACTGTGAGCTCAAAAGATAAGCAATGGCTGCACCAAGCTACACTAGCTCCAAAAGATGCTCTGGTAGGAAAGAAGGTGACAAATATCTCAGAGGTGCAGGAGCCAGTAAAAACAAAAATGGTTTCGTCTGGTGGTACATTAGAGATTCTGGAAGCAGAGCCTCAAAGGACGACTACTCATGCAACAAGCTTGCAGGACTCAATTGCCTATACTGCTAGCAAAGCTCCTCTTCAGGAGAACAGGAGCTCATTTCACCAGAATGACTTGGAGCACAATCTGGGACTTCAAGATGCTGAGGACAAGTTGTTAAGAGAGGCTGATAAAATATCCTTAAACCTATACAAGTCAAAGGACACAATCAGTACAGAACCAGCTTTAAGTACTGATAACTCTTCCTCCACAGTGGACAATCCTTCTGCATCTTCAAATGAGACAGAAGACACAAGGATGTCTCGTGCTGTGGATTACAGTCACAGTAATCATTCATCAAATGAGCTAGATGCTAGGCGGGAAAAAAGACCTCACAAAGTGGTTTCACAAGGCATTTATGAATCTTTTGCAGGGAAAAATTTTTCCTTCTCAGCCCCAGGACCCAGCAAACTTGTACAAGAACAAACCCTCACAGATGAAAGTAACTCCTTGCCTGCAAAAAGCGGCACAGACCAAGAAGCCAGTGGACTTGCCAAAGGCACAAGCCTTCTAGAAAACACCTTTGCACAGAACAATGACGTTGGGCTTTCCACCTATATAACGACAGAAGAGAGAGATGAATTAATCTTGGAGACAGTGTTTCAGGATGTGACAGCCACTAGGGAATTGCCAGAGATAGACAACCTTGCCTTTCCTGAATCAAACATAGTGGCAAATGACACGAGGCAGTTCCCAAATACTTTCTTAAACAGCCCTGAGCAGTCTGTGAGACACAGACTTTCAGCGCCAAGTGTGAGTGACCCCAACCCGAGGCCTAAACAAACCAGGTCACTGGAGAGCAGAGGCTTGATGCACAGTCTGGGTCTTCCCAGCAGGGAGCCCCTGGCTGAGGGTAACAGAGCAGAGCAGGGTCTGGCCAGCCAGACCCCTGAAACAACAGTGAACAGGAAAGCCCCGAAGGTGTGTGGACCTCATTCCCCTTTCTGCAGTGCTCGCTTCAGAAAGAGGTCCCTGATATCAAGTGATGCTTTGCCTGAGGTGATGGTGGCCCAGCAACACCTGGAAGAAAAATCAAACATGGTTAAGGGGAGACTGCACCAGGGCAGGGATGCCCCAAAGGGTCTGCTTGGAGATAGTGCTGACAAAATGCATCCTGAGGGGAGGCCAAGCACAGATGGGGATGCACAGGGCAGCAGTGAGGGGGTCCTTCTCTCTCGCAGCAGGCGCTCCTTCTCCATACAAGGAGATCCAGGCAGTGAGGTGGGGATGGCAACAAGCCGCTCAGGAACACAGGATGCTGCTGTGGCTGCAGACCTGGCCTCAAACTGGGACCCAGTCTCCCTAGGGACAGTGGGACACACTGGAGACTTGCAGAGTCCAGCACTGGCTGAGCCGCAGCCAGGCAGAAGTGCTGTCTGGGGGGCTCCTGGGAGCGAGCAAGCTCAGGGGAGAAGCCAGATGGAGGAGGAGACGAACTCTGTGGAGCAGCTGGGTCCAGATGGTTGGCAGGTGCTTGGTAGGGAAGATACCCTCAGAGGAACAGGGAAGATAGATGGCCAGGGCCTAGGAGAGCCCAAGGAGGATGGGGAAAGCAACAGCACAGCTGGGAACAGGAACTCCCTGGGAAATCGGGAGAGAACAGCTCTGGACAATGGGACCCATTCCAGCCACTCAAGGTTGAACTCTGACAAGCAGGACTATGATGAGTATGGTGACACAGAGCAGAACATGGAGGATTTTGATATCTATGGGGAAGAGGAGCATGACCCGCGCTCCTTCCAGGGGGAGATACGACAATACTTCATTGCAGCGGTGGAGGTGATGTGGGACTATAGGAACCAGAGACCCCAGCACTTCCTAAAAGCCACGTAAGTGTGACTGTCCCTCGTGTTCCTCCTGCGCTACATGGCATGGCTTGATGTGTGAGTTGGCCTGTCCTGGCAGGCACGTTTGAATGTCTGTGACTGTGCAACCCAGATAAGCCACCCAGCTGGAAGGGATGTGCCCAGCGCTTCCCCTTCACCCAGACAGTTTTGTATCTCCAGCAACCTTGAGCTTCTTTGCAAGCGGGTCAGGGATACTCTAGGCTCTGCACCACCCCTGCCCTGGCTGCCATCCCTATGGGACAGTATCACCTGCCTTGCTTACCTGCCCTCATCCCAACAGGGACCCCTGGAGTGGCTGGAGGAAGCCTTTCCGACAGTACCGCAAGGTGGTTTTCCGAGAGTACATGGATGATACCTTCACACGGCCACTGCTGCGGGGAGAGCTGGACGAGCACTTGGGTATCCTTGGGCCATACATCAGGGCAGAAGTTGAAGACATCATCATGGTGAATTGGAAGTTCCCATTTTCTATAAAACCTGAAGTCCCCTTATTGCTGTCTGTGCTCAGCCAGAGGGAGTGCTGAGGTGGGCCTACACCCTCTGCAATGCTTGTGGGGTTCACCTTCAGGGTTCAGGGGCAGGAGCTGCTGCCCCGTTGGTGGTGTGCAGATAGCACCAGGTTGAGAACCAGAGCCGCCATTCAGAGGGAACTCAGTGGCTAAAGGAAGGAGCCAACAGGAACCCGAGAGTGTTCTGATGCCAACCCCCATAACAGCACAGCCTGAACAGCTCCTGGGCTCCATGAGGAGCCTTTTGGGTAAAGGGGTTGCAAAAGGGTAATGAGATAAGCAGGGTTCACTACTTCTTTGTGTACTCTGTGTGAGGGCAGGCTTGACCTTCCCTCACCACCAAAGGTCCTTCAGCAGCCACCTAAGGAAGAGGTGAAAGGCTCTTCACCAGATGCAGGACTCATATGCCTGGAGAAGTTGCCCGATTTTCAATGAAATCTTCACCTGGATGGATTCAGCACCTTTGCGGTGCAGACAGTAGAGTAACTGACATTGTTCATATTGAGCAGCAAGAGATCCTCGCCCTTCTGACACGACTGGTATATGCTTTCCACTGGGGATTGCACTGCACAACCTTGGGGTTCAGCAGGGGTTGGCCATGATGTGGGGCCCAGCTGGAGATGTGGGCACTAAGGACATACCTGCCTCCTTCCTACCAGCTGGCCAGATCCAGCCCTAGGGTCCAGGGCTCCCTCAGCACTGCACCTAGCCCCCTCCCACACTCCCTTTCCTTTGCCTTCCCTCTGATGCAGGTTACATTTAAGAACCTGGCATCGAGACCCTTCTCCTTCCACTCCACGCTGCAAGGCTATGAGGAGACACAGGATGCGACGCAGAGTGGAGAGGTAGTGCAGCCCGGCGAGCTCCGGAAGTACTCCTGGAAAGTTCTGCCCCAGATGGCACCCACCACACAGGAGTTTGACTGCAAGGCCTGGGCTTACTTTTCCAACGTGGACCTGGTAGGTGGGAGCCTGGTCTGTGGGTAATTCAAGGAAGGAGAGATGGGCAGCAAGCCTGGATCCTGGCTGTGAGGTCAAGACTTTTCCTACGGTGCTGTGCTGAAAGCAGCCTATGGCTGTGTAGGTTCTCAGGTGTCTAACAGAGTGGTAAATCCATCCTAGTGCTTCCTCTTCCCTTCCGTTCCCTTAATTGTTTTTTTTCCCCTCTTTCCCTGGTTGTACCAGTTTATAATACTTAGAGGATACTGCAAGTCCCTTACCAGATCCAGCTCAATTTCTCCCAAGGGGTGAGACGGGGACTGTTGGATAGCTGGACAAACAGCACATCTTTTGAAAGCATGTGCTGCACAGCCTTTCTCAGCTAGACACCCCAGTGAAACCAGCAGGTCCTTCCCACTCTGCACGTGTCGTGCCCTGTTGATGAGTGTGAGCCAGGCCAGGGATGCAGACAGGGCCACCGCTTTCCTCGCTGCTGTGGCTTTTGCAGGCATTAGTGCTGCCTCATTTTCTGAGGCAAACGCTTCTTTCCTGGCAGGAGAGGGATCTGCACTCAGGCCTCATTGGGCCACTGATCATCTGCCGCCATGGAGTGCTCAGCTTCGTTTTCAGGCGCCAGCTGGCTGTGCAGGAGTTCTCCCTGCTCTTCACCATCTTTGATGAGACTAAAAGCTGGTACTTCGCGGAGAACATGGAGAGGAACTGCCACCCTCCCTGTCGCATCCAGCAGGACAACCCTGACTTTAAGCGAAACCACTCCTTCCATGGTGAGGACCCTTGCCCTTCCTATCCCACATCTATAGTGGAATGGAAAAACCCTGGAGTCTTGAGCCACTCCTGACTGCTGCCTTCCCCAGCCATCAACGGCTACGTGAGTGACACACTGCCAGGGCTGGTGATGGCTCAGCAGCAACGAGTCCGATGGCACCTCCTCAACATGGGCAGCACTGAGGATATCCACTCCGTCCACTTTCATGGGCAGCTGTTCAGCGTCAGGACTAGCCAGGAGTATCGCATGGGAGTCTACAACCTTTATCCTGGTGAGATGCAATGCTGGGGTTGTGCACAGCCAGATGCTGGGGCTTCAAGTCCATTAGGAAGTGCTAAGCTTGCAAGGAAGGGGAATGAATCTGGAAGAGCGTGGTTCTGGTTTTGCATAGCACTTGGTGCTGCGGCATCCCTTTACAGACAGTAACTCCCCTCTGCTTTGCTCTCCATTCTTGCCCAGGTGTCTTCAGGACGGTGGAGATGTCACCCTCACATGCCGGGATCTGGCGGGTAGAGTGCAAAGTAGGAGAGCACCAGCAAGCTGGGATGAGTGCTCTCTTCCTCGTGTACAACCTCAGTGAGTGATCCTCTTTGTGCCTTGGCCCACTTGTTGCCATGGCCATGGAGAGCTTGTGTTTGAAATCCCCGTCCCTTAGGGCTCCTGGTGTTTCCCCTGGGTTGGTCCAAGTTGGACCTTCTGGATTCACTCTGAAAGGAAGCCAGGACTTCAGCCCTTGACATCCTACACAGCCCTGGAGAGCGCAGTCTCAGGCACATGGTTGGGTTAAGGCTGGAAGATCAGCTTTATTTACCTGCAAATATTTTCTCTCAGAGCTTTCATTTCCCCAAATGGAGGCTCCTGGACCTCCTATCAAATGCACTTATCTCAGCAGCTGTGTGGATGCACTGGTGGCTGCCTGTGTGGTTGGGAAGGTACAGTGCCCAGCTACCCAACTACATGTCAAAAGGTAAACTGAGGCACAGAGAGACAGCAGGAGGCAGCAAGTGACACTGCCTGACTGTAGGTTGCTCTGATAGAAACAGGTCCAAGATCAATCGCAAAGTACATGGGAAACCTGTGACTCCATTTACCCCAGAACCACAGGTTTCTACCTCGCCATAAGTAAGCACTGGGGGAAGTGGTTTCTGAGAGTATTTTGTCACACAGTGACAGTCTCTATCCTTTTCATGGAGGAGTATTAAATACCAGCTAGAAATTGTTTCCATAAGTTAAAAATCTGCTTAAGATTTCAAATTCACATTTTCCCCAGAAGCATTTGCTGTGCAGCAGAGATGCCAAGATGTGACAAGTCACTAATAATAATGGTTATTATAAGGGACAAACAGCCTGGTTCTCAGCAGAACAGAAAAGAGACGCAGAGAGGCAGGGGTGTCAGGCAGATTTCCTTTTAGCGACGTGATATTTGTTTTTAAAAGATGCTGCCTAGCAACAAAAAGGCTCAGGAGCAAGACATGGGTATAAAGGAAGAGACACTTGTCAGCATTGCTGGGAGATCAAGTCATAGGAATGAGAGGTCGGGGGACTCGGGGACAGGAGTTTGGCAAGAGGCAGTTGTGGCTGATGCTGAGAACTATTCTGCTGTTGACATCAGGCCTGGGAGTAAAAACTTCCAACACCCCTAAAACTAATGAATGAATGTGAAAGCATCTGAAACCCACTGTTTGGTGTAAGACAAACAAGCCCAGGGGCTCCTGGAGGCTTGAGACAATCTCCCTGAGCCTGGTGGCTGCTACCCTGCCTAGGCTTTCCCTTCAGAAGCCTTGTTATCTAATCAGCTCTTCTGTTTTCACTCTTCTCCCTGTTTGGCTGCAGACTGCCGGAACGCCCTTGGCCTGGCGTCGGGACAGATTGCAGACTCTCAGATCACAGCGTCGGGGCAGTACGGTGAGTAGGGGCTGTCACTGCAAGAAAAGCAGCTGAGGTTGGGGCAGCTTGCATAGAATCATAGAACCACCAGGTTGGAAGAGACCCACCGGACCAACCGTTGTGTTTAACCAACACAACACACGTGCTTGCCTGCCCAAGGCTCTGCTTTACATCGGCACAGTCGTTCTTCCATCCATGCTCATCCCGTGTCACCTGGGACCTGGAGATGCCTTCCCAATCATCTGGCTTGTTGTGCTAGTGCTCTACCACCCTGTACGTGGCTACTAAACCATAGGGTGATCCTCAGGCCCCATCCTGCAGGTGCACTTCTCACTGCTTGAGGCTGGGCAGCATCAGGTGCCAGCAGCACCCTCACATCTGTGCACTCTCCTCGCAGGGCAGTGGGCTCCTTACCTGGCCAGGCTGGATAACTCTGGCTCCATCAATGCTTGGAGCACTGAACGCAGCAACGCCTGGATCCAGGTAAGAGGTGCCCTGTGGCTGGAGGCACTGCTGAGGGTATTTGCATAACCTTGCAGGACATGGCTGATGCAGTGTGCAGAGGGACATGCACGGATTGCCAGACTCCCCAGCTATATCCTGCTATAACCCCTGCTTCACCTCTGGAAGGGGAGCTCTTAGATCCTAATGGCAGTAAGTCTGGATATGATTGACTCCATATCCATCTTCAGTGCAGCAGAGGAATCACTTGATGGCCTGGCTGCAGCATTGGACTGTGGAAAAGCACCTGAAAGACTCAGTGGAATCAGCTAACCTCTCCAAACAGCTCTCCCTGCCCTCTCCCAGCTCTTGGTTGACTTGCGCCCTTGTCAATGAGTATTTTAGGTAGTTTCATAACCTGTACTCAGATACATCACAAGGAAGCGATTGCCACGGGTTTACAGTGCATTGCCTGAGCACGGCTTGGTTTTCCATCAGAAATGAATTCCTAACTTTTCATTCTCAGGTGGACCTTTTGCATCTCATGATTATTCATGGCATAAAAACCCAAGGGGCCCGACAGAAATTCTCCAGCCTTTACATCTCCCAGTTTGTTGTCTTCTACAGCCTCGATGGGCAAAGGTGGAAGCAGTACAAGGGGAATGCCACCAGCACCCAGATGGTAAGGCGAATGGGTCTCAAGGAGAGTGTCTTTCAAGAATAGGGTCTCCTGAGATCATGAGGGCTAGGGAGCTCTGCACACAAGGCATAGATCTCCTGAGGCCCTGAGATATTTGATTAGGGCAGGAACCATGAGCATTCACTGCCAGGATGACTGAACTGCATATCACAGATCTACAAGGATCTATGTCCAGCTGCCTCATTTTAAATTGACAGAGCTAATTCTTTCCATACTCCCAGGTGGCTGTGAGATCCACTGCTTGATGCTATGTTGCATATTACTTAGACCTAGGCATAAGATTTTGCCTGAATATCTTTTTTTTTAACCCCAAAGGCAAAGCTGACATTCTAAAAGCTTTGTGCAGATGCAGATGATTTGGAAGGTCTCTACTCATCTGAATTAAAAAACCAAAACCCCACAACCTAAATAGGCATTAGCTGATCATTCCAGCGGGAGAAGAAAAGTATCCAGGAAAGCCTTCATCATGTACACCAACTCTGGCCAAAACCTTTCCCAGGTTCAAAAGTAGTAAGACTGACTATTTTAATTCTTTTTCTCCCCTCTGTTTGGGGAAAATATAAAAACTTGTCCATTTGCACAGACCCAAAGTTTCTCAGTGGTTCATGCTGATTTGGCCCATTCACACTTCTGTGGTCTGAATCACATCTCAGATCTCTTCCCTGAGCTGCCATTCTCCTGTAAGGATGGTGATAAGATACAGAAGCATCAGACAGAAGTGTTCTTCTCACTAATCCTCGTCCTGTCTAGCTCCCTTTTCACTGGTACAATAACCCTTTTATCTCCCTTTCCCTGCAGCTGTTCTTTGCAAATGTAGATGCAACTGGAGTGAAAGAAAATCGCTTCAACCCTCCAATTATAGCCCGGTACATCCGCATTAACCCCACTCACTACAATATCAGGACCACGCTGCGCATGGAGCTCATTGGCTGTGATCTGAACAGTACGTTCCACCTCCAGACACCAAGCACCAAAGCTGGGGACTGATCCTCTGGGGTGCTGACCACCAGCCCCATGTGTTTCAGGTCTCCCCAGGCAATTGTGGAGGGGGAAGGAGGAGGCTGGAGATGATGTTGAGACGCTGGGGGAACAAAGCTGGAAAATGTCATTATGGTCTTAGGGGTATCAATACCAAAGAGAGCATGGGGCTAGCTCTCACCTCAACTTTTTCCTGAACTACCACAAACCTCCACCAGCAGCTAAACTGATGGCTGGGGAGCTGCTGCCTCAGTCAGGGAAAGCAGGGAACAAGCAGAGGCAGATTCTATTGGCTTTTTCTCTCGTTTTGCCCCTCCAAATTGAGACTGCTGTGGCCCACAGTGTGACCTGGGACAGTGGTGCTCTGGGATCCTTTCTTTAGCTTTGGACACCAGCAGGGTGGACTGTCTAGCAGCTACAAGCAGCAGCAGCTGTGCTGTCACTTGATGCCACGAGCCTGCCAGCTGGCTCTGAGGCAGCTGCGCTCATGCGGACCTGGTCACACTATGTGCAGGGTGTCTACCTGCTAGGTATTCTTGTTTTTCCCCTGGAGACAGGTTCTTTTTATGTCCTGGCGATTGCACAAATTCATCACATTCCTCCTAGATAAAATCTCCAGAGAGAAAAGAGAGTGGGACTAGTGGCAGATCCAGTTTGGCACTCCCCAGCCAGAGCCATGCTGCACACAGGGGCTCTGAGCAGTGCAGGGACCATGGCACTGCAGCAAGGCAGGGAAGAACCTGTAACCAGGAAAAGTACAAGGCAGGAGTGGTGAGCAGGCATGGAGAAGGCATCTCCATGACAGACTTGTTCCCCTCTATGACTTTGCATCACTCCTCTCTTCCAGGCTGCTCTATACCCCTAGGAATGGAGAAAAGAGGGATCCCTGACCAGCGCATCTCTGCATCTTCCTACATCAGCAATGCCTTCTCCAACTGGTCACCCTCCCGAGCCCGACTGAACTTGCAGGGGAGGACCAACGCCTGGAGGCCACAGGTAGGCCATGTGAGGAGATCTCCAGCAGGCAGGCTGGGTGCTCACGACCTCTCCCAGCCAAGGCTGCATGAGGAGTGTGTACAGTCACGTGCACTGTGCAAGCAGGCAGGAGAGCTGCTGCACTGATTTAGCACTGGGGAGCTCCAACCAGATGTCTGGTAGAGCAGGTGAGGCCCATGACTATGTGCAGGGCTAGCTTGGCTTCTGATGCAACAAATGTGTCTTTCTTATTGCTGCTGAAGGGTTGATGGCAGTCTGTCCTTCCACAGAGCAACAGCCCTAGCGAGTGGTTGCAGGTGGACTTTGAAGTGACCAAGAAGGTGACTGCAATCATAACCCAAGGTGCCAAATCCTTCTTGACCCACATGTTTGTGAAGGAGTTTGCTGTCTCCAGCAGCCAGAACGGTGTGCACTGGAGCCCAGTCCTGCAGGATGGCAAGGAGAAGGTAGGCAGAGCAGCTTCATTACCAGAGGGAGCCCATGGTCACCCCAGGGAGAGCAAGCACAGCCCTTGGCAGCAAACGTACTTACAGGAGTTTTTGCAAGGACTGTGCTTTCTCCTCCCTTAAGCTCTCCCAAATGGTGCTTGTCTGGGTTGATGGTGTCCCCAAATCATGGGCTTAATACATCAGCAGAAGAGAGCGCACACCTGACTTCTCTCTCATCTCCAGATTTTCAAGGCCAACCAAGACCACACCGGCACAGTGGTGAATACCCTGGAGCCCCCACTCTATGCCCGCTATGTGAGGATACATCCCCACCAATGGCACAACCACATTGCGCTGCGGGTAGAGTTCCTCGGCTGCGACACTCAGCAGGAGTACTGACAGCTGCGGGGCCAGGCACGTGCATTTCCAGCCCGAGGACCTGCACCCAACCGGACACTGAACTCTCATCAGGGTGGGAGCCAGTCCTCCAGAGCCCTTCTCCTTCTTCCTGCTGTCAGGAAGGACAAGGCCTGCAGAGCTGTTGTGGTGTCTGGCTTATTACCAGCCTCTTCCTGTCCCTCATCTACCAGATGCCATATAGTCAGACGTAATGCTGAAGAATTAAACAGTAATTTTCCAGTGTAATGCTGAAGAATTAAATAGTAATTTTCCAGTATCTTTTTGCACTTTCTCCTCTTCTCCAGACTCAAAGTCTCCAGGGGCTGTCAGCGTTACCAGCAGCTAGTAATTAATTAGCCTCAGAGCTCCTCCGCTTCCTTTTGCACAAGCTCCTGCTGTCCAGGCACAGACCTGGAGGAGGAGGAAGCAGCAAAGATAAGGGCTGGAGGAGGTAACCCTGCTCCAGGCCCAGCCCTCGTTTCACAATCGGTGGGGACGGGTGGCTTGAGGGAGGCTGTGCTTCCCCAGCCTGACTCAGCAGTGGGCTTCGACCCTCCACTTCCCTTCATCTTCATCCCATAATGCTCTGGCTGGGGCTGCAATGGGCAGGGGCTGCGAGGGGAAAGAACTGCAAGGGGGCTGAGGCTGAAAGGGCAGGGGCTGCGGTGGGGAAGAGGCTGCAAGGGGGCTGAGGCTGCAAAGGAAGGGGCTGCAGGGGCTGGGGCTGCAATGGGAAGGGGCTGTAAGGGGGCTGGGGGTGCAGGGGGAAAGGGCTGCAAGGGGGCTGAGGCTGCAAAGAAGGGGCTGCAGGGGCTGGGGCTGCAATGGGAAAGGGCTGCGTGGGGGCTGAGGCTGCAATGGGAAGGGATTGCCAGGGGGCAGAGGCTGCAATGGGAAAGGGCTGCGCGGGGGCTGAGGCTGCAATGGGAAAGGGTTGCAAGGGGCCTGAGGCTGCAAAGGAAGGGGCTGCAGGGGCTGAGGCTGCAAAGGAAGGGGCTGTAAGGGGCCTGAGGCTGCAAAGGAAGGGGCTGCAGGGGCTGAGGCTGCAAAGGAAGGGGCTGTAAGGGGCCTGAGGCTGCAAAGGAAGGGGCTGCAGGGGCTGGGGCTGCAAAGGAAGGGGCTGTAAGGGGCTGAGGCTGCAGGGGGAAAGGGCTGCAAGGGGCTGAGGCTGCAAAGGAAGGGGCTGCAGGGACTGGGGCTGCAACGGGAAGGGGCTGCAAGGGGCTGAGGCTGCAAAGGAAGGGGCTGCAGGGGCTGGGGCTGCAGCGGGAAGGGGCTGTAAGGGGCTGAGGCTGCAAAGGAAGGGGCTGCAGGGGCTGGGGCTGCAGCGGGAAGGGGCTGCAGGGGTCTAGGCTGCAAT
This sequence comes from Coccyzus lansbergi, assembly GCA_033558105.1. NCBI lineage: Eukaryota > Metazoa > Chordata > Aves > Cuculiformes > Coccyzidae > Coccyzus > Coccyzus lansbergi. The sequence goes on along the minus strand of JAUMJK010000644.1, from coordinate 30,794 downwards.
GGGAAAGGGCTGCAGTGGGAAAGGACTGCGAGGGGACTGGGGCTGCAGGGGGAAAGGGCTGTGAGGGGACTGAGGCTGCAAAGGAAGTGACTACAAGGGGCTGAGCCTGCAGGGGCAATAGTCTGCGAGGGCTGACTCTGCAACGAGCCTAGGCGGCGAGTGCCTGTCGTGCATGGCCGGTCCCGCCCCCGCGCACGGTCCCGCCCGGCGCCGGTTCCCGCTGCGAGGGGCGGTGCTGGGGGCGGTGCTGGGGGCGGTGGGTCGGGCGGCGGTGCCGGTCCCGGGGCTGCCGGGATGACGCTGAAGTCGGGGCTCAGCGCCAGCGCGGGCAGCATGAGGACGGCGCTCTCCGACCTCTACCTGGAGCACCTCCTGCAGAATCGCCCCAAGCCCGAGGTGAGCGGCCACACGGCCCCGGGCGGCTGCCCCCGGGCCCTCGGCACCCCTGACTCCTTCCTTGCTCCATCCCCCTCCCTCTGACCCTCCGGACTTCTTCCCTTTCCATGCCCTGTCTCTTTGTCCCTCCATTCCCTTTCCATCTCCCTCCCTCTGCCCCTCCATCCCCCTTCCCCCTCCATCCCCTGTCTCTCTGCCCCTCCATCCCCCTTGCCCCTCCATCCCCCTTGCCCCTCCATCCCCTATCGCTCTGCCTCTCCATCCCCCTTCCCTCCCCATTCCCTATCGCTCTGCCTCTCCATCCTCTTTTCCTTTCCATCCCCTATCTCTCTGCCCCTCCATCCCCCTTCCATCTCTCTCCCTCTGCCCCCCCCCCCCCAGACCCCTTTCTCGGGGCCTCCCCCCTGCTCGCCAGCACCCCTGGGGCTCCAGCTGGGGAGAAGGAGCTGTGTGGTGGGGAGGGAGGTTCCAGCATCCCGGCCCGGAGGAGCTTGTGCTTGTTTTGCTGCGAAGTTGTAGCTGGTCTGAACTGGAACCGCTTGCCACATAAGCTGATTCAGCTGCTGAGCAACCTCTGTTGTCCACAGCGTGGGCTGCAGGGTGGTGGTGAGTCTGGGACACAGAGGAGGAGGGTGCAAGCAGCCCTTCTCACACCCACCCCAGGGCAGGGGGTACCACGCACACCCCACCTCCCAGAGGAGAGCAGGCTGCACCAGCTGCCTTGGCTGTGCTGGGAGGGCTCCTTCCCCAGCTGGTGTCACTTGGGGTGGCTTGGGTACGACTGGGAGAAGGTCAACAGTTCCCAGCGCTAAGCAGCTGGTACTTTCCTCCCAGCGAAGATTTTCCACTTGGAACAAGAGTCCGTGATGGAGCTGTGGCAGAACATGCCTGAGCTGAGGTCTCTTTGTGGCTCCGAGGAGCCTCTGAGAGCAGGGAGATTTCCCTGATGTCCTTGGCCCGTCCTGTTGGACACTAAACCATCCCAAAGAGGCTTATAAGGTCTGTCCCACACCAGTGATCTGTGTGCTTTTCATGGCTGGATGCTGGCAAACAAAACAAAAAAGCTTTTAAAGCAAAGTGCCTGATCAAGGAGCAAGCGAGGAGCTTTCCCATCCCTCTGCCTGCAGGATCCAGGCCCTGCCTGGCTGTGGGCAGAGCAGGGATGAATCTCCAGTGACAGCAGAGCATGGAAAACATAGGAGCTGGCCTACAGCTCCCTGGTGTTAATAGTATATTTATTCCTGCAGGGATAAAGAGTGAGATGGTGAAATGGGATCTGCCTGGGAGCTTTTAAAAGCTCTGTAGGGCTGGCATCCAGCTGGGGTTACGTGTCCCGGGCTTGCCAGGTGCTGATGTGCTCATCCCTGTGTCGCTTGCATGCAGGGACGTTGCTGGTAGCTGTGGGACCATAAGGCATCACCCAGCAGCAGCTTTTCGAGGGGTGCTGGGTCCTGCTGGCTGCTCCCAACTGGCAAATGCAGATTTACCAAAGAGGTGTGGACTTTATTCCCTGGTTGGCAGGGTGACCTTGGGCATGGGTGACCTTATCAGCCGTGACTCAGTTCCCCAGCTGTAAAATGGGCAACGAATGTGGCCTTTGGGAGTCCAGTAGAGAGAAGGAGGGCGCTTCTGGAGAGCCTGAGGGTGCAGAGGGGATGCTGTGGGCAGTGGTTCCCAGCATCCGGCCGGCGCCAGCTCCAGAGCAATGCGAGGCTACGGTCCCTAGGGACCAAATCCTGAAATGACTGTGGGCAAAACTAGTGGTTGGAAGCAAAACAAAACTTCTAGTCTTGACTAAAATGAAGTGGAGAAGGTTGGTTCCAACTGTTTAATCTCAAATTGCATTTTGCTGCGTTCCAGTTTGTGACGGCTGCAGGGAAAAAGCTGTTTTGCAGGGCTCGTTCTGGAAGGCAGGGATGAAGAGGGCTGGGCAGTTCCTCAAGTTTTCTTCTGTCAGTGTTGTGGTTTTACTGACTCTGCCTTGGAGGTGACCAATTTCACAAACACATCTGGAAGGCTGCATCAGCTTTTCCGGGTGGGAAGATGGTGTCTCAGCAAAATTGACTGTGCTCCCTTGAAAATCTGGCCCTTCTCCATTGCAGCATTCCATGATCTGGATTCAGTGCAAGGGCACGCAGAGCCAGCAGCATCTTCTGGCCTCCAAGACTCATTGTATCCCTCCTATTTTTCTGTTGCCCTTCCTGCTGTGACCTGTTGGTGTTGCCAGGCCTTTTCCCAGTGTCAGCAGTATAATCCTGATTGGTCTAAATGTGGTTTTAAACAAACAAACCGACCTGGATCTATTGCTGGAAGGGGTCTGGGGTGGGGCTGCTCCTGCAGTTGTGCTGGCAGACCTGAGACAGCAGTAGACCCCAGCAGGGATGAATTGCTTCTAAACGTCTACGTGGCTGTTGCTCCCCTGCCTGCTGGAACAGCCTAAAAGCAACTCCCAAGTGCTTTTTTTTTTTTCATTTTTTTCCTGTTCTGTTCTCACATGCTGCTGTGTTTTTCTTAAGCTGTGTGGAGACTGCGATGCACGTATCTACTGGATGGTGGGGAGGTGAGGTTTGAGCACTAGAGGGTGGGTGAGTGGTTACTGGGCCAGGATGTCTCCACACCAAACACTGGACGGAGCTGGGATTTGGATGCTCACTGTGGGCAGTGGAGCATGTCTCCCTGCCAGCCAAGAGAGGACTCCTGGGGATCCCAGCTCCAGGATTTCCTCCTGCATCCGAGCTGCAATGTTTTAGGGACCGGCTTGCAAAAACAGCAGCATCTGACCTTTCTCCATGTGTACTCACCAGGGAACCCTGCTCTTCCAAAGGGCATCTGATATCGAAGTCTTGTGGCTGGAGGAGCAAGGAGAGCCCAGGAACAGAACCACCAAACGTGCCCTTTGCACTAAGGTGCTGCTTTCCCCAAGTGCTGCTTCAGCCTCCTGCAAACAAGCTGCCCAGTTAATGTTTGATTTACCTGGTGGCGTGCAGACTGGCTGAGCCAGTGCAGCAGCAGGAGCAGCCCTGGCAGACGATGCTGACCCTACTGGGGGACAGGATGCTAAGCCTTGTGCTCCTTGCCAAAGATTGCTGCACACTCACTGAATTCCCTGTTGGCAAACATCGCCTGGGCAGCCGGTGCCCTTCCTTCCACCCCAGGATACAGGGCAGAAATCTGAAGTCTTGAGAAAAATGCAGGTTGGGGTCCATCTCCTTGACCTGTGGAGCTGGTGACACTCCTCTGTGCATTGCCACCTGGAGCAGGATTTGTGTGTGAGGATTTGTACCCTTGCCAACTGGCTGCAAGGCACCCGGCATCACTGTTGCACAGCTCAGGACCCCAGTCTCTTCACCCCATGTCTGCTCCAGACTGGCCCAGTGGCCACTGTGCCCGAGGCTGTGGCTGCAGAGCGAACTCTTAGCAGCACTCACAGATGTTTCCTGCAGAGCATGAGTGGCAGGGTCTGGCCTGCTGCCAGCATGACTCGAAAGGCTCTTGAGGTCACAGGCTACGCCGGGCCAAGCTGGTCGAGAGCGTGGCGGCTGCCAGGGGAGTGCAGCGTGAGCGATCCAGCCAGCTCTCTCCTGTGCATGGAGAGCAAGAGCTGTACACATCTCCTTTCTCCGGCTTCTGGTTGCCCAATGCTGAGGCTGGAATCTGCCACCCCCTGGGTCCTCCTTGTGAGCTGGGCATTTTCTCACCCCACCCACTGGCTATCCAGTTTGATCTGCAAAAGCCCTTGCCATCCCAGCGTGGCTCTGTTTGGGGCAGAGAGAGCTGCCGGAGGACCCTGCTGGGTCCAGAGTGACTGGTGGCCATCCCCAGGCATGGCAGCGAGTCTCGGGTGGTAAGGCTTGGTCTCTAGGGTGACACCGGTGCTGCGTCAGCATTAAGGGCTGGGTGTTTTCTCCAGCTCTCAGCAAAAAGCAAAGGTCAGGGCCAAGAGGCTCAGCTGGTGGGGACGGAGGGGATGGGAAATCCCAGTCCCTGGAGCAGACTCCTGTGTCCTAGGTGACTGGGTTCTTCCGAGCCTAGAAGTTTAAAGTCAAGGTTTGCATGTTGTAATGCTTTCTCAAGGCATGACCAAGATAAGTATGATCTGTGCTGACTCAAATCACCTCGTAAGCACTTTGGCCTCTGTCAGGGTTGGAGAGGTTCCTCGTCCTCTTCTTCTTCCCATCTGCTAGCTTGGCAGAGCAGAGACAGCCAGCAGAGAGCCAAGGTCCAGCTCTAGGCACTTGCGTTGCTGGATCTGTCCCTCAACCCTGTGAATTGCACAGTAGCAGAGGCTGCAAGTCCTTGCTTCCTTCCACCCTGTGAGCCCTTGGCCTGGGTGTTACTCTGGGCTGAGATTCAGCCTCCTCCTCCATGTCTAAACTGTTGGCAGCCAGAGCCCACACAGCCACCTTTTTCCTTTGAGGAGGAGGCTTGTTGGCTCTTTTCGAAGTAGCTAGCTTAAAAATAAATCATGCATGAAAGCTGGGGAGGGGCTTTTTATCAGGGAGTGCGATGATAGGATGAGGGGGGGACCGTTTTAAGTTGAAAGATGGGAAATTTAGATTAGATGCTAGGAAGAATTTTTTTCCTGTGAGGGTGGTAAGGCACAAGTTGTCCAGAGAGGCTGTAGATGCCCCATCCCTAGAAGTGTTCAAAGCCAGGTTGGATGAGGCTTTGAGCAACCTGATCCAGTGGAAAGGAGGGTGGAATTGGATGATCTTTAAGGTCTCTTCCCCCCCAAACCATTCTATGATTTTTCCCTGTCATTGCTGTGTGGGCATGCAGCTCCCTGTGCCCTTCCTGCACTGGCCTGGCCCTTTCATCAAAGCTGCGACAGTGTGTGTTCCTCGATGCCGGTCGGTTCCTCGATGATGGTCTGTCTCTCTCTGCCAGTTCCTATCCCGCTGGCCCAGCCAGCTCTGGCTCTGCCTTTGCCTCCCTCCCTGCTTTGGCCGTGGCATAGGGCTGGGCTGCTGTCTCAGCCCAGCAGCACTCCAGCACATCCCTACCAAAGCTAATTTTGATGTGATTTAGTGCTGGAACACCACCCTGCCAGCAAATGTTCTTCCCTGCAGCTGCACCCGCACAAACCTCCCCACAGCCTGGCCAGATCTCACCCTCGGAGAGGGTGTGCAGCCCATTTTCTGCTCCATGCTGAGCGTCTGTGGTGGATGGTGGGTCACACTGATGCTTCCCCAGCAGTGGGTGTTGGCTCTGCCTGGCTGAGCATGCTGTGCCGTTTCGCTGGTGTGGGACTAAAGCCGATGGGGACCTTGGTGGGTGTCCTTGCAGGTTTGCTGGCTGTGGCTCCCTACCCGGGTGCTGCGGGGAGGGAGGGTTCAAGCTGCAAACTGGGCAGCAAAGTGCAGGGAGGCTCCAAAGGGATCTGAACAGGCTGCACCACTGGGCTGAGACCAATGGCAGGAGGTTTAACAGGGCCAAATGCTGGGTCCTGCACTTGGGGCTCAACAACCCTGAGCAGCTACAGAGTAGGAGAAGTCTGGCTGGAAAGCTGCCTGGAGGAGAAGGACCTGGGGGTGTTGATTGACAGCAAGTGAACATGAGCCAGCAGTGTGCCCAGGTGGCCAAGAAGGCCAATGGCATCCTGGCTTGTATCAGAAACAGTATGACCAGCAGGTCCAGGGAGGTTATTCTTTCTCTGTACTCAGCACTGGTGAGACTGCACCTGTGTTCAGTTCTGGGCTCCTCACCACAAGAAGGATGTTGAGGTTCTGGAGCGAGTCCAGAGAAGAGCAACGAAGTTGGTGAAGGGGCTGGAGAACAGGCCTTATGAGGAATGACTGAGAGAGCTGGGGGTGTTTAGCCTGGAGAAGAGGAGGCTGAGGGGGAGACCTTATTGCTCTCTCCAACTACCTGACAGGAGGTTGTGGAGAGGAGGGAGCTGGCAAACTGGGCAAGAGCAGAGCATGGCCCCAGCTCTCAAGAGTGAGTCCCAAATTGCTTCCTTCACTCAGTGAAGCTGTCCTGGGCTTTTTATTCTGCCACAAGCCAGCTGTAGGCCAAGTGCTGCCACACCACATGTTTGAGACTTGTTGCTGCAGAAGATGATCAGCTGTGGACTCTTTTGGCTTCTGCTACCTGTAGCTTTTCCAGAGTTTTCTTACCTCCTGTGTTTCCTAGCCTGGAAAACTGCATATCAAGCCCTCATTCGCATCTTCAAGGGTGAAGCTCTTTTGCTCTTTTTCTCTTGCTCTTCCTGTCCTCTCCTCCAACACATGGGGGTCTCCTCCTCATGCCCCACCAGTGCCCCAGGCACCCCAACAGGGAGGAGCAGCCCTGCAGTGGGAAGCCGGCACTCCCAGGTGGAGCCCCTAAACCCCGATCTTTGTTTTGCCCGACAGGCTGTCCCTCAGTCCCCGAACACCATAACTGAGGACATTTATACCAATGGCTCAGCGACTCTGGGCAGCCCCTCCCACAGCAACGGCCGTGAGGTGCGGAAGATACGCCTCGTCCAGTTCGAGAAAGTCACTGAGGAGCCCATGGTGAGAGCTGGCAAGATCCCAGAACCTGGTGGCATCCAGGGGGCAGAGGGGACAGGTAGAGCCATACCAGTGGGCTGGCCTTGGGGAAAATAGGAGGTCGCTGGATTGCTCAGCCAGGGCAAGAGGGTGCTGGATCGTGCCCCCTGCCTGGGGATGTGGAGCAAACCCCATCAAAGGGTGGGAACACTTGTGCCAAGAGGAGCTGCAGCAGACTGGGCTTCCTCCCAGCCACTACGCAGCCCACCGTGGACATGGGCCTGGAGAGGACTTCGCTGAGAGTACAGGAGTTCTGCCTTCCAGCAGGCTGTCATGGATTTTCCTGTCTTCCAGGGAATCACACTGAAGCTCAATGACAAGCAGAGCTGCATGGTGGCCAGGATCTTCCATGGGGGCATGATTCACAGACAAGGTAACGAGGCCCTGATAGAGGCAGTGTATGGGGTGCATGTCTGCAGCTGGTTTCTTTCCGTGTAGAGATAAGGCAGCCCTCTAGCACTGTGACGTGGACATCTGTGTCTGTTCCTCCATTAGGAGTATGTCAGGAACTCAGGATTTGCTGGTCTGTTTGCATGGTTGTCTTGTTAATACACTGGAGGCTTTAGGGAGAAATAAAGGGCTGGGGGAAGGGCTCTCCCAAAAAGGAACTAGAGACCATCTGTCTTGTGATAGGGTCACTGTAACGAGATATGGATCATACTCCAGAGACTGTGGGGGAAGCTCTTCCCATTCCTGAAGTGCATAGGTGGGACAGGCTTGCTGTGGATTGGCTCTGCAGACCAAAAGAAAGTGCCAAAAGAAATAAACACATGCTATTTTCTGGTTTTGGGTCTTGCCAAGGGGGCATGGAAATGAGATGTTCTGTACTTAGAAGAGGCCTCTTTTACAGCCTTGGGCCCAAGTGGGAAGTGTGAGCTTACCCCTGCCAAAATAACCCAGGAGCCATTCCAATAACACTACTAGAGCCTGATTTATAACGGGGTATCTGAGGCTGGGTGTATAAACTGAAAACAGTCAAGAATGCTTGTGTTAAGGGCCTTGTAAGGAGGCTGTGATTTGGTGTCAGGTGAGGTACCTGAGTCAAAAGCACTGAAGGACACACAGTGGAAAGCAACCTGATGACCTTCAGACTAGGATGAAGTGTGTGTATTGGGTGGAGGAAGAAGAATTTGTTCCTCTTGTGCTTTAGTCCCACATGCTTAGGGGACATGTGTCTCCACCGGCATTACCTAGGCAAACACTGTGGCCAAAACCTGCACAGGGGGTCAGGAGGCTAGTGGAACTGTGTGGTTTGGGTTTGGTTGAGTGGCTCTGGTCCGGTGCTGCGTTTTCACATTTCTCCTGTTGCTGGCAGGCTCCCTTCACGTGGGTGATGAAATCATAGAAATCAATGGGCAGAGCGTGAGCAACCACTCAGTTGACCAGCTGCAGAAGATGCTGGTAGGTATTTGCGTTTGGCAGTGCTGTGGCCCAGCAAGGAGCCCTTTGGCCTGCGGATGTGCACGCTGGCTGAGCATTCAGCCTCTCCTAGATACCCGAGCCAGTGCACAGCTGTCTGCAGCTGTGCAGCCACAGCCAGGGCTGCTATGCTGCTCTAATACAGCCAGGCACTTCGCCTCGATACTTGGCCTCGGTGGTCTGTGCTTGCTGCTTGTTTCTGGCCTCCTGAGAGCAGCAGCAAAGGCTGTTGGCTGGGTCCCTGACATGTGCTGATGTATGCGGGGCCTGGAAACCGGTGCTGCTTGCCAAGGATGGTGTGCAACTCCAGCTGCAGTGCTGGCTGCTCTTGCAGACCTGAGCCACTCCTGCAGGTCACCTTGGTACTATTTTCTTGCTGCTCCTGCAAGTCATGATGATTTTGCCAGGCCCTTACTAGACTGCTTTGGACAGCCCTGCCTTTGGTTCACACACTGAGGCCATCCTGGTCTGTGCCCAACATGCAGGACATGTCTGGGGGGGAAGGTGGTGGTGCTCTTGAGGAGACCCACCAACAGCCTAAGCAGGAGGCCTTGCTGCAGTGCCACAGTCGTCTCCTGCCTGGTGGTGGGATGTTTCTGCTCTAGGCAGCAGGACCAAGGAGGAGCTTGTCTTTGTCCGCCTCACGAGAAGGGCGGTTGGCCCAGGAGGCCCCTTCAAGCCTCCAAATGTGATTGTCCCTACAGGGCCATGTTGGTCTTGTGAAGCATGTGGGGCAACTGTGTGTCTGATATGTGGTAGGCGAGGGAGTGTTGTGCCTCTAAAGTCACCAGGAGGGCAGAAGTGAGAGGCCAGCATCGAGGGGACAGGTGGAAGTGACATTCAGCCTCTCCTTGCTGGGTATCATCCAGGCTGGAGGTGATACAAGCCCCTTGTGAGGCTGCTGGTGTCCTCCCCTGGGAAGGGGACAAGCTTGGCAAAGCTGTGCTGCCAAGGCTCTTGGCCCAGCCCCAGCAGAGCTGTTTCTGGCCAGGCTATGGTGTCCCCCCAGCATCACAGCATGGCTGGGAGCACCCAAGAGCCTTGACTTCATGAGTCCTGGCACTCAGCATCACCTTGCACAGGTTACTGTTTGTCAGGCTGCCTCCAGGCTGCATATCCTCCAACTCTTCTTTCTCCCCTTCCTTTGTTCACTAGAAAGAAACCAAGGGGATGGTCTCAATAAAAGTTATTCCCAACCAGCAAAGCCGCCTCCCTGCTCTCCAGGTAAGTGCAGCCTCCTGACCCACAGGCTGTGCCGGGACATGGCTGTGGGGCCGAGGGGAACCAGGGCAAACCATGGGGGACCAGTGCTGGGGAGAATGCTGTGCTGATCCAGCGGAAGAAAAAGGAGTGGTTGCTTGGTCACATTGCCTAAGCGGCTGGAGGATGAAGGGCCCTGTCCTGTGGCTGCATCGCTGCGAACAAGCAGATTTTGGCTGTGTGGATGTATTTACCCAATGTGTACGTAGGAACACAGGCTTGGGATGCCTGAACTCCAGTGAAGTCCTGTGGCTGAAGTACCCAGATAGTGGGGAGGGCTGGTTCCTCTGCCAAGACTTCAGGGGATGGTGGCTGGGATGCTGACCTGTCTCTGGGTGCCGGAGACAACTTCAGTGCAGCTCCACCCTCATAGATAGGCAAGAGCAGGAGAGGAGCTCAGAGGCAGAGGGTGGGGGCCAGATGGTGCTGGGATAGGCTGAGGGAGCTCACATCACCCTCCTTTCTTACCTGGAGAAGCTGAAATCTGCAAATGTGGTGGAAAGTGAAAACTCTCTTCGTTTCTTGTCCCCATTCCAGCTCAACCAGCCTTGCACGTGTTTGTTTGTGAAGCACTGGCCCGTGTCTTCCCTTCCCTGCTGTCCATCTGCCGTCCCGAGCCTGACCCAGCCAGCTCCAGTTGTCCAGGCCAGCTCAGTGCCAGTTACCTCTGAGAAAATAAACCACAGTTGCTGGCTCATCCAAGGTTGGCTTGAGCTCAGGGAATGATGCAGGGACAAACTCCTGAGCAACAGTTGTCCTCCCTCTTGCTGTGTCCAGGGCCTTGGTGCTGTCTGCTCTCCAGAACCACAGATCATAGGTTGCCTGTGTCTGTGCTTGTTGCAGTCCACTGCCAAGAGTGGACTTCGCAATTTTATTTCAACTCCTGGATCCTCATGATCACCTTTATTTTGGAGCCTGGCAGCAAGCAACTTTAAGGCCAGTTGGGCATCTCTTGGGGCAGGTCTGCTTGGGAGGTCCTAATGAGTAGCAACTATGAGCACTCACTTGGCTCTAGCCTGTTCCCAGGCGCAAACCACAGCCTCTTGACTATAAGACCAGGGCTTCTGGTGCTGGAGCCTGCTCAGTACCTGTGCCTCCAGCCCCAACAAGATAGGCTGGCAGCAGGCATGCAAATCGCTCAAGTTTGCAGCTGGACCATTGTAGTACGTTGGTGATGTCCAGAGCTGTCTGATTGTAACTTAACTGGTATAAGGGAGGGGTTTTTTTTTCAGAAGTGACCTGGCTACATCTGGTTTGGGTACCAGGGCTGTGGGTGCCTGAGCAGGGCTTGCTGTGCGTCTCTTGTGTGTCTATGTTGATACCCAGCTTCCTGGTGCCAGTGGATGCTTTGTAAGCAACCATCAGTCCTCATCCTGAAAGGAGATTCCACTTCTGTTGTCTTTCATTGTAAGAGATCTCATGTCACAGCTTGATCCATATGCTCTACGTTTCTGGCAGTGAAAGGGAACAGTGTTGGTGTGTGTGGCTGGCCCTGTGCCTCCAGCAGCACTGCCGAACAAGGACATGTACTGTGGGAAATTGTTTTAATGTGGAACAAGAACAGCATGCTCTACCCTACCCAGGGGGGATGACTTTCAAGGCCCTGCCTATCGCATCTGAGGAGAGGGCCTCACCCCCCATGAATCCCTTTACCCACTTGCTACATGCTGCATTTCTGGGATAAATAACTGGATAGGGTTGTGCTTAGAAAAGCCTGTGTTAGCATAAGCGTGAGGCTGGGTCTGATAGCCCTGCTTCCCCTGTAGGAGGGTGCCCTACCAGTGGCACAACTGCTGGTTTGGGTGATTCTCCCCCCCTGACCTACCAGCATGCCTAACTCCATGCCCAAGAGCTTCCCCCATGGCTTTGTGCATCTCCTTTCTCCACCTTGTGGAGCTTGGAAGGCAGCTGGGGTCCCTCCTGGAGCAGGGACCTTGTGCCTGAGCTGGCTCTGCAAACACTGCCAAGGGGTGCAGTGTGGGGCTGGGAGCTGGACACAAGCAAGTTCAGCCACCCTGCATAGCCAGTGACTCCAGCCCTCTCTCTCTTTTGCAGATGTTCATGAGGGCGCAGTTTGACTACGACCCCCAAAAAGACAACCTGATCCCCTGCAAGGAAGCAGGGCTGAAGTTCCAGACTGGTGACGTGATTCAAATCATAAACAAGGATGACAGCAACTGGTGGCAGGGCCGGGTGGAGGGCTCCTGCACCGAGGCAGCAGGACTTATACCTTCTCCGGAACTGCAGGAGTGGTAGGTCCCTAGAATTGAACAGAAGGGTTGGATATGGGAGTGGAGATGGGAACGGTGACCAACAGGCTACCAGGACTGTGACCGTGTTGGGTAACACCAGCATCACTGCTGGGAAAAGGAGGTAAATGTCCCCTTCATCTGCCACAGGGTGAGCCATTACCTGACTCAGCAGCAACCCTGCTCCTCTTGCCCTTGCATGTCTGAGGGACAATCCTGCTGCTCCCCCAGGGCTTGGGGTGACAGCCAGTCCATGGTGGTGTCCTCCTCTCTCGGCAGGCGTGTGGCGAGCGTCACCCAGTCCAGCCAGAGTGAATCCCCGAGCTGTAGCCCTTTTGGGAAGAAGAAGAAATGCAAAGATAAATACCTGGCCAAGCACAGCTCAAGTAAGTGTGAGCAGGGCAATGGGCTCCAGCCCCAGCCCTGTCCATCACTCCTGCTTCTGGGCAGGGACAGGTCGGTCCTCCATGGGAGTCAGACCAAACAGGGCTGAGCTCCTAGCCCAGTCCTGATCGCTTGCTCCATCTCAGCCGGGGACCTGGCTTTGGTCTGACATGCACGTGCAGTCCTGCTGCTGCAGCCGAGCCGGCTGTGACCACTCTTATTTCTCCTCCACCCCAGTTTTTGACCAGCTGGATGTGGTTTCCTATGAGGAAGTGGTGAGGCTGCCTGCCTTCAAGAGGAAGACTCTGGTGCTCATTGGTAGGTCCTGCCCTGGGGGCTGCACGGGGTGGGTGCTGGGGCACTGCTGCCCTTCAAAACCCGGCAAGCTCTCGGGAGCATTTCTTCCACCTGCAGTGATCATCAGGCAGGCTCATCTCCATGTGACATCGTGCATGGTCTGGCACCTGCACTCGAGGCTGAGGCAGGGGAGCTTCCAGCTCCTAAGTATCTTTATGGATGTTTTTTATTAAAAGCAGTTGTGGTCTGGGTAGCTGCACCAAAGCAAGTGCTCCCACACTGGGGGTGCTGAGTGCTTTTTGGTGGACGCCTTGGGCATGAGAAGCCCATCCGTGCTGGCTACTCGGCAGGCACTGGTCCCATCTCCACCTGGGGCTGGAAGTGGGCATGCCAGGGCAGAGAAAGCTTCTTCCAGGGCTGGAAGACACCACAGAGCATCTCAGAAAGCAGATCCTAGGCCACATCTCAGGAGCTCTGCACCTTTTCTCAGACCTAGAGCTGCAGAGGGGCCCTAGCCTCTCCTGCCAGGCTTCTTTGAGCCTGGCTCCAATGTCCACCCTTTCTTCCTCCACAGGGGCCAGTGGTGTGGGCCGTAGCCACATCAAGAATGCTCTCCTCAGCAGCAACCCGGAGAAGTTCATGTACCCACCCCCATGTAAGTACCCAGCCAGGCCGGAGGGCACAGCTTAGGACACATTTCCTCTCACCTCCCTGAGCCAGGACCTTGACAGCAGATTGGAGGGCGGGAGATATTTTTCTCCAGTGCTACCAAGACCTGAATGCCTGAGCCTACCACACAGCAACCTCCCTGCCTCCACTTCCAGGCTGAACCTACTCCCAGAGGGCTGCTACCACCCACACTGCAGACACCCCTCACTCTCTCATCCCAGACTAGCTGAGTCCCCTACTTTTTCCAAGGAGGAAGGAGTTGAAAGGATTAGTATTGCCTAGTGTTGTACATAAGACCTCCATACCTTAATAGGGAAGGGAAGCCACCCTTGTCACCCAGAGCAGAGACTGTCTGCTCTGCGCTGTTCCCCAGCCCTGGTAGCAGCACTCTCAATCTCCCCCCTCCTGCAGACACCACGCGTCCACAGAAGAAGAATGAGGTGGATGGGAAGGACTACTACTTTGTCTCCACTGAGGAGATGACCCGGGACATCTCAGCCAATGAGTTCCTGGAGTTTGGAAGCTACCAGGGCAACATGTTTGGCACCAAGTTTGAAACAGTGCACAAGATCCACCAGCAGGACAAAGTTGCTATTTTGGACATCGAGCCCCAGGTAGGGAGAGCGGCAAGGGGGGGGCAGGATGGGGCCTGCTAGATTGAACGACCTGTGTTGTGGTTGTACCTGTCCCTGCGTTACCTGGCATGCTGCTCACATGCCCTTCCCAAAAGAAGACACCAGGGAATGCCAGGGTGGTGGTTCCATTCCCATGACATCGGTGCAGAGAGGGCATTCCCTGTCACAATGCTGTGACAGCAGGGCTGGGGATGCCTTTTGTGTCCTCGATGGGATGTAGGAAGCCATCTCACTGTCCCCACATCACCGACTATTCCCAGGCTCAGGAGTCCCCCCAGAGAGCCCACGGCCCCAAGGTTTGGGTGGCCCCTTTAGTCCATCACCACATCACAGCTGGCTGGGGGGCTCCTACCCTGAGCAACAGCCACACGCTTGGTAACTACAGCCCTCTCTCCACAGACCCTGAAGATTGTCCGCACAGCTGAGCTCTCCCCATTCATAGTCTTCATCGCCCCAACAAACAAGGCAGAGCAGGTGAGTGGTGGGGTGTCGAGGCAGAGTCCCCCTCTGGCCAAGCTCATCTGGCCATGGCAGGTGGACAAGGAGCCCACTGCAGCAGCCCCGGAGCTCTCCCTGCTCCGCATCAGCCTCTTCCTCTTTGCATTTATTTTTGTGGTCCAGGAGAGTAGGTCAACTTCTTTAGCCCTAAGAAACAGGAATAAGTGATTCCTGCAGGCGTAGATGCTCTCCCAGATTGACACCCTCCTGCAAGAATCATCCCTGTAGCATCATCAGCTGCTCTTGTGTAGTGGGGCACACGGCTCAGCCCCCAGAGCCTCCTCCAGCTGCAGCAGTACTGCAGAGCAGGAATGGTTCCCCTGCCATCAGCTATTCAAATGGAACACATGAACAACAGCTGCTGTCATTCTTTGCCTCATTAAGATGCTCATGCCTCCAAAATTAGGATGAGAGCAGCACTGATGCTGCAGTTAACTCACACAGTGCCGAGAACCACAAAGCAACTACGTGCCCAGGAAGCCTCTGACACGAGCTGCCTACCCTGCCCAGGCTGAAGCAGCTGCCCTGAGGGCTAACCTCCCTGGGAGAACAAGGAAAACCACAGCTCTGTGCTCCTCCTGGGCTCGTGGCCAGCCAAGGCCACCTCTTTCAACCTATTAATTTGGTGTTTGTAAAGCTTAGGATACAGAGAGCGTGGAGGGAGGGTATTTATGCAGCTTTGAGAGCAAGCACTGCCCAGGCCTTTAGAGGCAGCAAGGGTCGTAAAGCCAGAGGCAGCTGGAAGGGGGAGAAGAGGGGCAAGTATGGGGCAGAAAGGGCAGCTTGCAGCCTGCTGCCTCACAGAGGAATTAACTCCTGCTGCAGGAGGCAGGGCCAGTCCTGCTGCTGCAGCACTATAGGTAGCCAGCTGTGGCAGCTCAGGTACGTGCTCTCTACCAGGCATGCAGCAGAGTCAAACTGTGACCCAGCAGAGCTCACATCGCCTAGACAAACTCTTCCTTGCTTTCCCTGATGCCTCTTGGGGGGGGCAGGCAATACAGCAAGCACAGCACCCCAAGCTCATCCCTCCTCAGGCACAGGAGCAGGGAGGTGGACATGCTCCGGGGATGGCCCCATTTGCTGTATCCTGCAGACTCACCACACCGGCAGGAGGGCAGGCAGCTCTGCTTCTCCCACAAAAAAATTTAACTCTGTCCCAGCCAAAACCAGTGGAGAGAGGCTGATAGAGGTCTGCCAGCCATTCTGTTCTGGTCAAAAGCCAGTGGGAAGGAACCAGCCTGCAGGGGTCTGACCTTGTGACCAGCCCTAGGCTTTGAGCTGGCTACACTGCATAGCAGCAGACTGCATGCTGCACAATGAACCTTCTCCTATAAAGCAATTTAAAGATAAATGGCTTGGCCTCACTCCAGCAGATAACCTGATGCCCCCTGCATTGCACAGAAGTGCAGCAACATCCCCTGGCTCCTGATGCACCCTTCAGAGCTCACACAACAGCTCCTAACTTGTCAGACAAGCTGCAGGGATGCTCTGTGCTTAAATACTTAGCAACCACAATTTGCTTTGCTGGTGGGAGGGAGTTTGCCTGTTGAAGTGGGCTGTGAAATTTCCCTCCTCTCCAGCACCCTGAGCATTCTTCCCTGTTTCTTGCAGTCAGAGGCTTTGCAGCAACTCCGGAAGGAGTCGGAGAGCATCCGGAGCCGATACGCACACTATTTTGACCTCTCACTGGTCAACAACAGTGTGGAAGAAAGCCTTCAACTGCTGCAGGAAGCCTTCGAGCAGGCCTGCAGCTCTCCACAGTGGGTGCCTGTCTCCTGGGTCTACTGAGAAGACATCTGATGGCAGCTGCTTACCATTAACCACCTTATCCTCAGCTTCCCCTGATCCACACACAGCCCGGCACAACTCCTTTCCTCTGTTGTCCTACGGACATGGTCTGAAGTGGTTCACACACACACACACACACAGGGTCCCAGAAATGCAGGGCAGAGGCTGCCTGGGGGACGGCTGCATGCCACAGCGCTGCAATGCAGCGTCCAGTTAGTGGCTACAGCAGAGCCCAGAGCATCCCATTAGCTCAGAGCACAGCTCCTCACCTCACCAGCCAAGGGAAAGCACAGTCCTGTCGTAGCACACAGCTGATCTTTGCATCAGTGCCCAGGGAAGCAGTAGAGCAGGGGCTTCCCAGGCAGCTGTCCCCACAGGAGTGCACAAATACCACAAACACCTCCAAAGCCTGGCTTGTGTCTGTGAGGCTTCGAGGAAGCCCATAACTTAGGAGGCTTCACAGAGACCACAGCTGAGCTTCTGCACCCAAGTGTTTCCTCTCACAAACTGGGGAAGAGCAGAAAAAGGCAAGTGTGGATTTGCCAAAGGTGGTACAGAACATGCCACCCCCAGGCAGGTCTCGCCCTGTGTTCTGAAGTCAATTTTCTGATTCACCCTGTGCCAACTGTCGTCGTAAAAACTCACTGTGTATGAATTCTCACCGTGCAGCTTGTATTGTTACTGCCTGGCCAGAGAAACTCTGCAGCAGCTGAGGAAGTCCCAGGGACCAGAGCCCAGAGGGACAGTTCAATGGGTAAATTAGACCCAGCCACAACTATGTGTTGCATGCAGTAGAAACAGCATCTCTATAAAGATCATCCAGGCATGTTTTTTAGCGTCTAGAGTGTCTGAGATATTGTCTGCCAACACAAGAGCCACCCCCACAAAGGGGACCTTACTGCGGGAGTGTACTGACGCACAAGCCCTACCATGACCATGTCTGGGAAACATCCCCAAGGCTCCTGATCAAACTACAGCCATTGTTTAGGTGAAAAAATCTCATCTGTGTGTTCAGCAGTCAGCTAGGGGAAAGGGGAAGGGTGACAAGAAGTCTTGTGCAATTTTTTAAGGATGCCAAAAATAAAATCCATTGATGTGCAATAGGGACCTTCGTTCTGATCCACTGCAGGGAAACAAGAAGCAGCAATAAATGTGTGCTGAAACATTGCTGTGAGTGGTGTTTTAGCTCTTAAGCTGAGGAACAGCTGGAAGCATGTTCCCACCTTCTTGACCCAGCCACACTTGAGGTCAGGCAGGCAAGGACCAAGCAAGTCCCTCCAGCCACCATCAGACCCTCCAGCTGCTCACAGGCAGAGGAAGAATGAGACCCCCACTTCCAGGCAGATGTCCCACTGGGTTTTACTGAAGTGGAGGGCGGCCCTGAAGAACCTGTTAAGTGCTGGCAAAGGCCTCTCTAGGGATGGTACATGTCAACACAGCCACTTCTCTGCACCAGCCCAGCCTCCATGCTGCTCTCCTGCCCAGTTGAAACACACCATGTGTTAAGCTGCTTCCCCTCCCCCTGAACAGACCACTGACCTCTCCTAGAAGCCAGATGAGCAAGAAAAGGAACCATTCAAAAATAGGGCTTTTATTTTTATGTAAAAAAGTGTAAATAAAAATGGACTTTTTTTCTGCCCAGGTTCCTACAGCCACCAGCTGCTCGCCCCACTGCCTGTGTGTCTCTCTACCATTGGAGGAGGTAAAATCAGATGGTTAAGACAAAAGCGATGCACAAAACTAACATTACAGATCTCTGCAGGGATGAAGTTCACAACAAAGGAGCCTGGATCCCTCCCCTTGTGAAGGGACTAAAATCCTGGCTCAGAACTATCCCTGTGACAGAGACCTCTCACCCCCAGTGATTAAGGAAATTAGGACAAGTCTTACTGAAACTGTTGAAGCCCCCCCAGAGCCAGTGTCCCTTGCAGAGCTGCCTCTGGCAAAGCTTTTCCTCACAAGGACTCATCCTCAACAGCCCTTTATAGAAAAGCACACTGGTTAGCTGCCTCCTGGTCACTTTGCTTCTGTCCCCAAGAAGCATCCCCACTTCCAGCCTTCAGAGCATATTAGATATCAAAACCAGAGAAGGCAACTGGAACCGTTCCAGCAACTGGGTAGAGAAGAGCAAAGAGCCAGCAGAAGTATAAACTCAGGCACTGAGGCCCTGGGTCAAGGGATCAGCAGACAAACCAGTAAGCAGGTCCCCATTCTATAAAGCAGAAAAGCAAGAATTTACCGTTCTAATCCTTTTATGATAAAATTTTAAAAAGTACTGAAAAGTACCCGGGTGGACTATTTGATCTCATCTAGCTGAGGGTCAAGCCAAGCATACGGCCAGGTTAAAACAAACCAAAGCCCTTCAAATCATCAATCCAAACCCACTGCAATGGGTCATGACAACGGCAGCCCTCTAGACACCAACACATTCTGTGACTATCGGGAAACAGCTCCAACCTTGGAAGAAAAGGAAGAAAGAGGCAGGACAAGATGTAGGGGAGAAATGTTATTCCTCCCTCTCAAGGTGAAAACGGAGACACAGAGTAAGAGCCAGGAGCTACTGCCTCCCTAAAGACAACACTTCTATTGGCAGCATCGTGGTGTTCAGCTTTAGAGAGCAATCCAGTGCAGGGGCAGTCGGGCACCCCGCTCCTCCGGCAACCCTTAAAACAGGATGAGGAGGGGGCCCTGAGCAGGGCTTATCCTGAGCAAACACACCTGCTCACTCATATACACAGCAGAGAAGGAACTTGAAACTCATTGTCCCCTCTGCCACGCAGTCAGTCATCTTTTCCTCCAGGCCTCAGACTCCTCCCTCCCTACCAACAAGGTCGCCTGCTTTGGTCAGATCCAGTCGTTTACTCCGAGCTCTCTTCTACCTCCTTTTGTTTCTTCTTTTTCTTCTTCTTGGTGCTGGTTTCAGTGGTCTGTGAAGAGGTTGGAGAGGTCAGGAAGGAATCAAAAGGAATCTCCACTGCTCATTTCAGGAGGAACAGCCCCACTCCATACACAGTGCAGGCTCCCCATGGTCGAAATCTTCTCTCACCACCACACAAATATTGGAGCCTGCTGGCTGAATGCAGCACCATCCTCCCACCAACTGTCCTGGGGCACCCCCACACACCTCACCTACCCCTTCTCCCACCACTCTCAACCAGTTCAGTTTGCAAATATGCCTACAGAGACACTGTTCTCTGCCAGTGGGGAGCCTGACACTTTGGGGACATGCACGGCAGGATGTCCATGTGTTTTATCCTAGAGGTATTTGAGAGAGACAGCAATCTCTCCCATACTTGGACCGAACACAGTAGCGCCCAGTTACGTACCACTTCTATTTGCTCTCCCCCACTCTCAGCTGCCTCTCTGGCCTTCTTCTCTTTCTTCTTCTTTTTCTTTTCCTTTTTGCTCAGCTCCTCTGGTGGTGGGGTGGCAGGGGATGGTGGGGTCACAGCCTCCTCATTTTCACTCTCCGACTCTCGCTTTCTCTGTTAAGGGTACAGGCTGTCAGATATTCCATCTTCTGAATGAGCTCAAGGGATAGAAAAGCTTTGGAATTTCATTGTAAACATCGATCTGTTTCAATCAAATCAACCACTTTTGAGCAGGAGGGTGAGCTGCAAACTAGAAGTGTTCCTCTCTAGTATACACTGTCCAGCATTTGCTTCTGCCACAATTGCATGTTGTGTTTTTTGGTGCTTCCTGTACCCCGAATGCTCCAGAGTTTGAAACACCACTGCAAGCACAAGCCCTGACTTAGGGAACTTTAGATGCAACTCTTTCATGGACATTTCTGCAACTGTCTGTAGTCTCCAGAAAAGATCTCTGGCACAACAAACTTCCACTGTGGCTCCATACAACCTCTATCCTTGGATGCTGCAGCTTGTACACCACAAGTCAGAGCTTCTCATTCTTGTGCTGTGTAACAGGACTCACCCCCAAAGTACAACATCCCAGAGACAAACACTTGGGAGCAAGGCCCTAAGCGGTGACCCCACAGCAAGGTCACCCCATAACACACACTAAACCCCAGAATATCAAACATGTTGACCTGTAAACAACTAATGAGATCAGCACACAGTTCAGGACCGGATATCAGTTGCCTAAAGGAACAGGCCTGTATCCACTATTCATCAGGCCCCTAACAACCTTAAAGCCAGAGAGCACTAACAATACTCACTTTTTGAGCCTTCTCCAGCTGTGAAATAGGTTGGGAGACAGCAGCTGCCTCCTTCTTGGAGGCATCCCTGAAAAAGAAGATCCCCAAGCTGAGCAGGACAGCAAGAGCTCCTCTGCAAGAGTACAAAGCTGTCTCCCTCAGAGGGACTCCGTAACCTGCACCAGACACGGGTGTGGGGAAGACCTGTAGCCAGCACCAGGGTCAGCTGAGCTGGGCAACAGCAAGGCCTCCCCATTTAATTTAGCAGACTGACTCCCTCTGAAACCACAAGCACAGGCTAGAAAGGGATAACCGTCTGCTCAAGCCCTTTCCCTCTGTTGCTGCCAACGAGCAGCAAACTCCCTGGGTCTGTGAGAAATGCCACCACACCCCATGGGTCCGGACAGCCTTAAGTCAGGCCTAACGTGTTCCAAGCACAAACAGCAGCACAGACCTCAGGCCTTGTGCTCAGGGCTCTGCTCAGCCCACCGCACGGGAGGCACATCCCGTACTCACCTGTAATCTACATACTCCTTCTTCCAGGAATCTGGTGTGCTCTCGTTGGGCTTCCCATGCTTGTCCAGCAGACCCTTCTGGATCATCATCTTCTTTTGACTGGCCTGAAAGAGATGTGCAAAAAGTCAGGCTGCAGCTCCAGGGAGGAGGGACCCTCCATGGGGCTTCAGCCACTTGGCCTAAGAGGAGGTAATCCATGAACAAGCCAACAACTACAGTATTACTGATTTAATACTTCTCCAAGGACTTTCTAATGAATCACACAAAAGATCCCCTGAACAGCAGCCTACAAATCTCAGACAGGAAGCATCTTTATTAGTAATAATGGCAATTTTGTGGGGGAACAGCAGCAAAATAAATGACTTAGCACATCACAGATCTCTGATCTTTGACTGGGTTTCTCCAGCTTAATGCCTTGTCACATTTTAGCTGCACCACTCCAGCTGCAAATGCAAGGCTTTGCTAAAGATTCCAAGATACTTGAACTGGCCTACATTGCTTCCTGTTCACTGAGATAAATGTGCTTGCACCCCTACAGTTTTCTACATTTCCCTGGAACCACAGGAATGGATCAAGGCACAGCAACACAACACTGAGTTTTAAGTCCGAGCTGCATCACGGTGAAATGCCAGTCTGGCTGCTGCTACATTAGCCATGCCGACCTGCTCATTTCCATGACTACTACGTTTGACAGGAAAGGAACCCAAACGGGTGTTCCTAATGCTCCCGCCCTTCAGGTACAATTTAGTGTCTCAAGACAGTTTGCATTGTGGCACCACTGCAGTTGCACCAGAAGAAAAAGGATCGCCTTGCCCAACCTCTCCAGAGCCATCAGAATGGGGTGATAGATGAAGGTCATCTTTGCACAGAGTGCTACTGCCATCCACTTCACATCATTTGGCTCTTTACCAGGAGGACTGGTGCTGCACAGACCTCAGAAGACCACGGCTGAGCACCAGCAGCAGCCCCAGTTTGGCCTCAGGCAGAGCTGCCCAGGCTCCATGAGGAAGCAAAGCCTCACTCCCACCAGCACTGGGCAGCACCACCATCAACAGCTCCAGAAGAACACAGAATTACACTGACACCCTGGAGAAAAGTGCAGCTCTGCCCAAGCAGCCCAGAGTGCCACATCCCAAAAGCTGAGCTCCCCCCACTGCCCTGGGACTGAGTACAGCCCCACACCACTAACCTTGGGACCGAGGCCCCATTTGCGGGGATACGTGTCTCTCTCCATGATCACTCTCTTGATTTTTGCCACGACGCCATGGTCACAGGTAGAAATAACTGCTGTGGTCATCAAGGCAATGGCTGCAAAAGCAGGCAGGGTTCATTAACTCATTAAGGAAGCTGCTGCATGCAGTCTGCTCTTCCACTAACAACACGAAGAGAAGCAACACCTCCCCCGACCAGTGCCATTTCACCCCAAAACCTTGCTGGAGGCAAGTGCTGGCCTAACAGGCAGGAGAGCTGCCCTACTCAAAGCCAGGAATTGCATCAGTCATGGATTAACCACATCATAGGCACAGGCCTCTGGCACCACAACCAATGATCTGTACAGTATCTCAGCACCTTGCACGCACACAGTTGCTCTGAACATCTCGGCTAGAACAGAGCACGCTTTCCTATCACTTCACAGAAACTGGTAATTGCTCAAGCCCTCTTACCTTTACCTTCCTGATCTGCTGAGAAGTGTGCCAGGTAGCAGTGTGTGATCAGACATTATCCCTCATCTCAGTGGGGACGGAGCCCCCAGAAAAGCGGCTCCAACCTTGCTGGCACCACTTCCTCCTGCAGGCAGCCAGCCACACACCGCAGCAGCCCCCAGTAGGACACTGGGAAGCTGCAGGGTCTCTGGAGGCTGCACAGCACCCAGACCCTAGAACAGGAATCAGGGTGCTGCAGGAGGGCAGCACACTGCACTCAGGGAATGGATAAACTTGGTCATCACCTCACACACAGAGCACACCTGAAACCAGGCTGAGCAACCTTTCATGCCTTGCTAAGGACTGAGTTAGCCACTGTTTCTTAACACCCTGCCCAAAACCTCGGGGCACACTAACTCACAGTCTCCATCAGGGAGCACTAGTTAAAGCTTCCACACATGAGGACTCATTTGCTGCACATTCACTGGAACACAGTCTGATATTTCTGCAGTCAGCTGGGTACAAGAAGAACAAAGAGTTTCATACCTAGGCAGATAGCTTCCCCTTTTGTGGTGATGACAACAATCTCCTGATTAAGCTCAATACCATCTTCATACCTCAGGACACCAGGCAGCATGATCTTGGCCCCGTAGCAAATAGCATTAACCTGAAAATGTAGCAAACAGGACGGCTTATAAGCTATTAGAGAATGAGAATAAGGTAAGAAGTGCCTCTAATATTTCAGCTTCCCATTGCCACTACTGTCCCAGCAATAACATTTCCATATATCCACTTCTTAAGTATCCATTACATAAAACCTGGCATTTTGGAAAAAGCAAGCAAAGCATCTATCATAACAAACAACATGCAAGGCAGTTCACTTATCGGCATCCTCCTGAAGCGAGGAGCAGCTTCTCTGCCACTCTGTTCTTGACTCTTGCATCTTAATACTCACCTGACAGAGGCACATACTGGGTCCTACATAGCTCACAATCGGGACAGTGCTGGCCAACACGTGAACCCTGACCCCTCAGTTATTATATCAGCTGTACCAGTTAGGAGGACACTTTGCTGCCTCTGGCTATCACCTGGCACTATCTCAGGAACTCACCGCACTGTCTTTCATGACCAGCCGCTTGTGTGAAGTGAGCAGTTTCTCTAACGGCAAGATAACTCTCCGCAGGTAGCTGTCGTCCTTGTTGTTGTCGTACTGCCACTGCGCATCCAGTACATCATGCATAGTCACCATGTTGTCCTGCAAAGACACAATGCCTCTAAACTCTCCTACCAGCCATCAACTCAAAACACACACAAGCAAACAGCTGAAGTCCCCAAGCAAACCGTGTTGAAAGGGAGGGAAAAACTGATGCCAAACTCAAAAGCATTAGAAAATGATGCTGAAATAGGCATGAATACTTTCTATCAGTAGTTTGAGGTCAACCTGATTTGTGATATCACAAACTTTAACCTTTTGAATGAATCTCAGCACTTGGATCTAGTGTATAAGTACAGTCTATATGGAAATTTTTAATATGACCCAACTTAAAGTTTAAATTAAACTAGTTCCCCAATCTGTGACAAGGGTCATTGGACACCGAAACAGGCTGCTCAGAGAGGTGGTTGACTCGCCTTCCCTGGAGGTGTTTAAGGTGCGGGTGGATGAGGTGCTGAGGAGCACAGTTTAGAGATGGGTCTCTTCCAACCTGGTGATTCTACGATTAAATTCTTGAAGCAGCTGTAAGCACCTAACACCTGGAATTCAGAAATGACTGCCACAAATCCCAGCAGCGGTTAAGAGCACAGATGAGTAAATAAGCACTCACACTGATTCTCCTGCTTTGTAAAGAAAGGCAGTAGCTCTGCAGTTTGGACTGGCAGCAGGATCTAGCTATGACCAGACTGAAAAGTCTGTATAAGCGCTCAAGACCACACCAGACTCTGTCCCAGGCTCATTTCAAAGAAGCACGTGGCCTGCACTGTGCCGACACCAAGCGGTCACAGATTGCTCAGCACAGCAACCATGCAGGAACTTGTGGCACACGTGTGGTTTGTAGGCAGAGAAACACAGGTGGCATAAAACAAATCTTTAGTCACCGTGGTGTATTTCCCAGTCACTCATTGTCCCAAAGTTTAATTACCAGAACAGGGGCAACACCCTGAACTGAACTCAACGCTTTGGTTACAGACCATCTCTGGTAACCCCTGTCTTTGGGGCTACTTGTAAAACTCCTCCCAGCCATGTACCCCTCTACCTCCTCACACTGTAAAACTAACACAGTTCCAAGGAACTCTCGCAATTTGGACAATTTTGTATTTGCTGGTAATAGTCAGAGCTACCACTCTACCTTCTCTCCAAGGACGCCTGAGCGCACTCTGCGGAGCTCTTGCATCTGGCCCCCTACACCAAGCAGCAAACCCAGGTGAACGCAGAGCGTTCGGATGTATGTACCCGCTTCACAGCTCACCCAGAAGATACCTGAAACACAGGACAGGAGAGCATTTAAACACATATCTAGAAAAGAAACATATCTAGAAAACCTCCCTCCAAAAGAACCTGTATGCCCAACCCTTCACAGAGCCATCAGCCTGGGGTGATAGATGAAGGTCATCTTTGCACTGAGTGCTAATGACATCTAATTGACATCATTTGGCTCTTCAACGAGGGATGTAACAGTACAAAAAGTAGATGGGTTTGCTCCTCAGCACATCAAAGTAACACATGAAGCAGTTACTGCTTGACGGTGGTGAGGATTTATGTTTTAAGCCATCTGCCAAGAACAGGAAGCAAACCACATGACAGAAAATGTTACCAGCTTAACACAGGAAGAAAGCATGAAAGCCCTTGTTTTACCTAATCTTCTCTCGGGATCGTACTCCACCAGCTTGCTCTCATAGATGGTTCTGACTCTCAGTTGTCGTTTCACAGCAGCAATGAGGGGTGGTCGCTGAAACAGGGCGCCTGTCAGAGTTTCTATTGCCTGAAGGTAGAAGCAGAAGTGACATCTCACATCTGTTCCATAACGCAAGAGCACCCTCAGGTCCCCAAGTAACTACAAACACTTCCAAGAGTGAGAAACCACATGGTTCATGATTTGGTGATGTCAAGTTTAAAAAAGCAGATTTGAAGTGATGATGTAGACAAAATGCTATGCAGGCTGCCAACATACACAGTTGGGCTTTTTCATCAGGTGGCAGTGAGTGATCAGACATTATCCCTCATCTCAGTGGGGATGGAGCCCCCAAGAAAAGCGGCTCCAACCTTGCTGGCACCACTTCCTCCTGCAGGCAGCCAGCCACACACCACAGCAGCCCCCCAGTAGGACACTGGGAAGCTGCAGGGTCTCTGGAGGCTGCACAGCACCCAGACCCTAGAACAGGAATCAGGGTGCTGCAGGAGGGCAGCACACTGCACTCAGAGAATGGATAAACTTCGTCATCACCTCAGACACAGAGCACACCTGAGCTCCACTTCTGCCCTCTCGTATCCCACTAACGCTGAACACTCTGCATGCCAAGTGCCAGCACAGCTAAGAGCATGCCGAGACTTACCCTGGCAAGCTGCGCCTCACTTTCAATTGCATTGTGCAGCCGAATAATTCCCACATACTCTTTGCCTGAAAGAACGACAAGAGCAGTCAGGAGTGGCCACTTCCATTTACTGTTGACCTCAAGGTCTGCACTGCTTCACAGCTACACATCCACAGAGCCCTGAAAATTTCACAACCACCTCCCTCTAGAAAGCGTGCTCCGTTTACCACGGAGCTAGTTGTTCTTCCAACAAAATAAATCTAAGCTATATTTATTTCTTCACTAAGTTTTTTATTACTGGTCGCCTGGAGACTGAGGCTTTAAGTTCAGTTAGTACGTGAAACCAGTCTGTCAGAAGTGTTTTCACTGAATTAAAACAGCACAAGCCCCAGAAAAAGCAACCAGGAAACACTTGTGACAACATGGAGTGAGAAGGATAAGCAACCCTTAAGAGCTCAAGACACTGAAGGCCTTCCAAAGACTGGAAACCTACATTTTGTCTCCAAAAGCGACTCCACACCTTCCCAGTCATTTAGATCGAAAATGGTCCCAGACAAACATACCTGCGCTCTGCTGCGATTTGACCAGTCGTGTTGCCCTCTCAATACACACAATGAGGCACCCGGTCACCTTCGGATCCAGAGTGCCACTGTGTCCCGTCTTCTCTACTCGCAAGATGCGTCGGATCCACGCAACCACTTCATGGGAAGATGGATTGGAAGGTTTGTCGAGGTTAATAAAGCCAGACCTATAATGCAAAATGACAAAGAGCTAAGCATCAGGGCAAACACAGTAAGGGTGCAAACGCTTGGACGATATTTGCCATGGCTAGCAAGCAGGCCAAGGGATTTTCCGTTTCACCCTACAGAATTCCTTGCCACAACCCCAGGACAAATGACCAGTAGGTCTTATCTAGACTGGTTAGAAGCAAGGCAGAATAAAGCACAAAGATACAAGGCAAATCCAAAATAGAAAACATTTTGAAAACATTAACTGTGAAACAGAAATGAACCATTCTCTGGTCCTTGCTGTACTCACCTTATATAGTCGGATATCTCTCTCTTGAGGGGATTAGCACCAGAAGGAAGGGGTGTGTAGTGTGCTGTCAACACATTTAACTTGTCAAAGTTCTACAAAAAAAAAAGCAAAAGTCACAAGGATCCTTGAGCTCACCTTGGTTTCAGCACTGCTTTGCCCCAGTGCTTCTCTTCACTTACACAACATCTGATTTGTACTTTCAAGTGAAAGAGCCTCTTCCAAAACGACCCAATAATGAAAGTACAATAAGCTCTTATAAAAAGAGAATGAAACTTAACTTGTGCTGTTAGGATGTTTTTTATCTTAGCTTATTTTCAAGGAAGGACAGGATTCCCCTGTCAGAGCATTTTTATTTCTTGTTTATTTTCAAGAGTGGGCTGCTGGCCTGGTATGGATTGGAGATAAGGCCTGTCTGCCCCAGACTCTGGGAGGGAAGAAGAATGAAGGGGAGTTTTGGAAGACATCTCCCCTCAGGATGACCATAAATCCTTCTCCGAAGAGATGAGTTAACACCACAATGTTACTATCTGGCTTGTAAAATTCCTGTATTAATTGCAGGTCTTTGAAGTCTGTGTTTAACTGAAAGTCTAGCCTCTATAAGAAGCCCTCGAATTCTCATTTCGGGGTTCGCTCCAAATTGGCCACGGGGTGACCGCTGATCTATGAAATTTTATGCGCATGTATTTTTAAAATTGGTAATAAACATTTTTGTTGGTAGCAACTCTGCCTCGTCGTCTTAGCAAAATGTTTTGGACCCTAACAGCGTATTGAAAGAAACAGGAAAGCGGCAGAATGTCAGCCTTTACAACCCAGTATAAATCCAGCATGCTCTGGAAACTCAGCACCAGTAACTCAGAAGTCCACACAGACCACAGGAGACGGTAAACTCAGAAAGCAGGCACAGAAATGATCCAGCTAGACAAACTCGCAACACGATTTCTACATGCAGAGGGGTTTGCCTCTGCTGCGAGTGCCAGTGATGCTTTCTTAGCAAACAGGCTTGTACAGAGCGAGGGCTGCGCTGCTGGGGGACGGCAGGGGGAGCAGAAGGAGCAGGGAGACGGCAGAGGGAGCAGGGACGGCGCACGTGGCCGCCGACCACGCTCCTCACCTTCAGCAGCAAGGGCCACTGCGACGTGTCCAGCTGGGCCACCCGGGACTCGGGCTTGATTAAGAACACCTCCGTGTGCTGGATGTCCTGCGGGAGGAGGAAGAGACTGGAGATCAGAGCCAGGGGAAGCCGCCAGCCCCGGGCAGCGCCCCCGCCCCGCACTCACCGCTACATCCTCGTCGGCGAGAGCCCTCTTCTCCTTCTTCCGCTTCTTCTTCACGCTGGAACCTACGGGAGGGAGACGCTGAGCGGCCCCGCGGCGCCACGAGGGAGAAAGGCCTGCGGGCTGCGTCCGCCCCGGGCCCAACGCGTGCCCTCCCGCCGCGGCGGTTTCAAATCCCCTCCCTCCCCTGTTCCCCCTCCCCTCCACAACACGAGCCAGCAGCGCCCTGGGAGCCAAGGCGCCGTCCCGGCCGTTCCCGCCCGGTGCGCACCGTCCGCCTCCGCCATGGCCGCGCCGCGTGGTACCGCGCCGAGACCGGAAGCGCCGCCCACGTCCCGATAGGCTCCGCGCCACCTCGTGACCGCGGCCCGCGCCGCCGCATAGCCCCGCCCACATCACGTGATACCTACACGTGGACCCGCCCCCCAGGCCTCTGTATCTCCCGCTGAGCCCGAGGCCTGGGCCCACCCCTTGTGTCCCAGCGGTGCCGGAGGTCGTCGCCAATAGGAAAAGCAGACTGTTTCTGATTTAAACTAAACCGGAGTTAGGTTTCATCTGATTAACTGTATTTTTTTGAGAGTTCCACAACACGCCCCTCTGACAGCGCGTTTTCTTTCAGTGTTTCTCCAGACACTGCTCCTGTTTGGAGCACTGCTCCTGTTTGGAGCTGGTAACACCTTGTGATCTGAGCTGAACAGGTGTCTCCCCTGCAATCCCCTCCTTTTGCAGTCTCTCCCCATCTTGAATACTGTGTTCAGTTCTGGGCCCCTCACCACAAGAAGGATGTTGAGGCTCTGGAACGAGTCCAGAGAAGAGCAACAAAGCTGGTGAAGGGGCTGGAGAACAGGCCCTATGAAGAACGGCTGAGAGAGCTGGGGGTGTTTAGCCTGGAGAAGAGGAGGCTGAGGGGAGACCTCATTACTCTCTACAACTACCTGAAAGGAGGTTGTAGAGAGGAGGGAGCTGGGCTCTTCTCCCAAGTGACAGGGGACAGGACGAGAGGGAATGGCCTCAAGCTCCGCCAGAGGAGATTTAGGCTGGAGATTAGGAGGAAGTTTTTCACACAGAGGGTCATTGGGCATTGGAATAGGCTGCCCAGGGAGGTGCTTGATTCAACTTCCCTGGAGGTGTTTAAGGCACGGGTAGATGAGGTGCTGAGGGACATGGTTTAGTGTTTGATAGGAATGGTTGGACTCGATGATCCGATGGGTCTCTTCCAACCTGGTTGTTCTATGATTCTATGTCGCCCAGGCCTGATAAAGGTGCTTTCTAAAACTCCAAAACGGAGTCTTAGCTTATTTGCCAGCACTTTTGGAATTACCAGAACAGCCCAAGTCCTGCCTCAGTTCTCCCCTAAAAGAGCAAGGTGCTTCTCTCATAACCCAGTGCCTCCATCCCGCAACACCTCCCCTGCTTGCACCTCCAGCCACTACTACATCTTTCTAGTTAATGCTGTGCTAGATTAAATCCACTCTGGTAAAATGCACAGTTGGTGTGTCAAGGGCCAGGACTTACAGGCTGCCCCTCTCCCTGACCCAGACACCCACACAACAGCAGTTTAGAGATAAACCTCAGCACTTGCTGCTACTCCAACCTCAGGCAGGGCAAGCAAAACTAAAATGCATGAAATCCCATCCCATCCAATTCTCTGCTCACTGAGAAAGTAGATTTGTTTGGGTAGCCATTAATGATGGGCAGAGGGAGAAAAGATAAAACAAAGCACTGGATTAAACCAAAAACTAGTGGAGGAAAGCCCAAACCCACTCTGGTTTCGCTTGCAATACTGTTGAGTCAAGTTGCCAATCCACCAAGTCAGTTTATTTACCCAACACACAGAGCAGCTCGAGGTGGGTGCCTCCAGAGAGGAACCCTGAACGCTGAAATCCCTGGGCACTCATAGCCTCACAATCTAAACTCCCCACCCCTCAAAACAAGAGCTCCGACCAGCAGCAATAGTAAGGTCAGGGGTTTCCCCATTTCTCAGTGGGTCCCTCTGTTGTCACGAGGCTGGCTTCTCTCCAAGGTTGCCGCGTCAGCTGCTGATGGAAGCAGCCTTCCTTGCTTCCTCATCTCCCAGCTCAGAACAGCTCTGGGGCCTTCTTTGCAGAAACAGGGAAAAGTTGGGCACATCTGGATGAAAGTCCACAGCTAGCGGCCTCAGGCTCCAGCAAATTCAGCTGCGAATGCTTAAGCAAGTTCTGTAGAAGTAGCATCACAAACAGCACAACAGACTCACAGTGACAACAGTGGCTCAGGGCCTATGGCAGCAGGAGCCTGCCTGCCCACAGCCCCTTTTCCAGCACTCTCGCTTGCTCAGCCCTCTGCTGTGCCTGTGATGCTCCTCTGCACCCGTGTCCAGAGACCGCAGCTGGCAGTCCTTGCATGGCACAGGGCTTGGCAGAGATCTCGTTGCCTTGGAGTTAAGGAAGGTTGACTCGGGAAGGGCCAATGGTGGCAGGTTCGGCCCTCGCAGGCTGAAGGCTACCCTGCTCCAGGCAGGGCTCTTCC